>JAGXJF010004354.1:0-235244 GCA_019208055.1 Stipa capillata
AATTTTACGACAAGAGATCGGCAAGGATTCTCGGGAATAAATGGGTCTCTCATACATGCATGCATCTAGGCCATTTAAAATTTGGCTTAGCTCGGAAATCTTGGGAAGTTACGACGCAAAAACAACCTCAGTTAAATTGGCGTAATCAACTTCACCAAAACATAACCCTCATAATTTTCTTAAGTTCTATATACGTCTGAGGAACCTCACTCAAGTTCCTCGAGCCAACGAAGTCCAGATGCACAGTTAAGCCTGATACTTCTCCCTGTTTGAGCAAAATTAAAATAATTTAATTATATGAACACCCTCGGCGTCGATGTAACCCAAGGTATTACATTTAAAAGTTAACCGTCGTATTGAGCTCAGGACTAACGTTTGGAAAATAATTGAAGAGATGAAAGTACCTAGGGTTCAAACTTCATTTTTGAGCTATACTACTAAATCATTAAAGTAATAAAACTACACTAGGTTTATAGACTGTTATTGACAAAAATTGAAACAGCAAAGAAATGCAACAAAAGAAAATACAAAAAAGGGTCTTATCTTACCTGCCGCGTGGAGCCTCCTGCAGCTCCTTTTTCCCCATCTGGCAAACTTTCTTTTCCCCAGCAGTCTCCCGCCTCTTTTTCTTCACCCGCATGGCAGCTCCCTCTCTCCATCTGTCGTACAGGCTCACCCCACCAGAGCCTTTCTCCTCTCCACGAAGCAACCCCAGTAGCTGCAGGTCTTCATCTTCTCCTCCCCCGCATGCCTCAACACTCCCCTGCCGAGCTCCCCAAGAAACCCCAAATCCACCTCCATCTCCACCTCCTTTTTTTTTCTCCACGCAGCAAGCCCCTCCCCTTTTCCCAGTGCTTCTTCTTCCTCAGGCCGGGTTCTCCAAAGTCCCATCTCCCTCCCCTACTGAATCCTCCAAAGCCAGGTCTCCCTCATCTTCTCCCCTTCCACCGGCGCCCCACCGGGCTAGCTCACCCCGCCGGCCACCCGTGCCTCCTCCGCCTCTCCAACAGCCACCTCGGCTGCCCCCTGGACGAGCGGCCGCCCTCCCTGGCCCTGCCGCCGCGCCCCCTTGGTCGCTCGCTACCCGCCGGCCGGTTCCCTCCGCCGCCGCCCCTGGCTGCGCCGCCGGCAACCGCCCTTGCCCCGGTCGTCGCCCCCTTCCCCGCCTCCTCCAGCGGCCGCCCTTGGAGCCCCGCCGTTGCTCCATCCACGCACCAGCTCGCCGCCGGCGTCCCAAGGCCCGAGCTCCCCTCCGCCCAGATCTGCAGCACCGCCCTCAAGCCCCTCTTCCGGTGGCCTCCCCGCGCCGCTCCTCCGGCTCCGTCCCCCGCGCGCCACTCCGCCCAGTGTCGCGCTCCCCTCCGCCGGCTGGTCGCCGCCCTCAGCACCGTGGCCGACTTCCCCCGCGCCCAGGCCACCGCCGGCCAACCTGCCTCCAGTGCCGCCCCGGCCGGCAAGCCCTCGGCCCATTTGCCGCCCCCTCGCCACTCGCTCTCGGGCTCCACCCCCCCAGCGCCGTGGAGCTCCACCGCAAGCACCGCTGCCTAGGGCAGGCGCCGCAGGGCCCAAGTCACCGCCGGCGCTGTCTGCTTCTAGGGCACACCCAAGGCCGCCCCATTTTCTTCTCCATGCTGTGCTCCACCGTGGCCGCCTCCCTACACTCCGCCACTTGTTCTCCTCAACCGATCACCGCTGGCCTCCCGGAGCTCCCTCAACGCTGCAGTGCATTCCCGAGCTCCACCTCTGCCGTTGCTTCTCTGATTGTTCTTGGTTGGTGAACCATGGTATTACTCTGCGATGATTTTTCTTAATGCCTGGTTGGTATGCATGTTTGTGAACCTTGATTCTCTGTAGTTCACTTGGGGTCAAGATCTAGCTCTATCCTGATGTTACATATATGTTGATGGGGCAGATGTATGACTTAGTGCATGAATAAGATTAACTATGTCAATTGTTTAAACGAATAACACA
The DNA here is from genome assembly GCA_019208055.1 of Stipa capillata. Lineage (NCBI taxonomy): Eukaryota > Viridiplantae > Streptophyta > Magnoliopsida > Poales > Poaceae > Stipa > Stipa capillata. The sequence goes on from JAGXJF010004354.1 coordinate 1,972, forward strand.
CATGCTCTAGATGCTTTGATAATCGTGGTTGGATGGCCGATTGGTAGTTAACGATTAGAAGTTAACCTATTTGTTAGCAGTTAAGGTATGGATTACGGTTAAGTTTACATCGTCTGCTAAATACAAGATGAGCTAATGATTTTATGTTGTGGTAGAATCGTAGCTACTGATCGTAACTTTTAGTCTTTAGTGAAATTCAGATATACTCAATGATTCAACAGTTATACCAATTAACCAATTAATAACTAAATGATGATTCAACGTTAATGATCGTTAGTTGAAGTAATGGTTGACAGTTGGAACTAACGTGCTAATAGGTGAAAAACTAATGCTTTAAGATGACCTGCCTGATAATCATGCATCAGTTCAATTGATTGAGTTGATAGCTGTGCACGGTTAAGACCAACAGTTAGTAATTGACCTGTTTGACCCACGGGTGAACGATAGATGCTAACGTCAATTGAACGCTTTACTGATATCAATATTGCTCGGTAATGCAAATAGCCTAGTAGCTGTCACAACTAATTGAGGTAATAGACCAACTCGAGGGTACTTTATGCATGCTGGTTTAGGACTTGTTTGTAATTGACCAAGTCACCTAATGCTAGATACAAGTAAGGAAATGACATTGGGTTTCACACCTGTGTCCGGCTTAAATGAATCCGTATGCTAACAACATATACTCATAAGGACAGTTCCTTATACCATATACTTGTGAGTTTAGATGAAAAGAAAATAGTACCTAGTTCTATGACATGTGGAAACATGCAACGAACCCTTGATTAACTAGAAAATATAATATCTGTAAGGATGACCTGATGAACCCACTTGTTGTTCTTAGATGATGGGATAATATTAGGGATAAGATAATTAATATATTTCTCTTTACCAAGAAGAAGACAGGAAATGCTAAGTTTTATTAAACTTGTAGAACTCGTAGAAAATGTCAACGAACTCCAAAAATATGGATACTAGAGAATCTAGCTTAACAGCCAAACTTAAAATGCTAGTATCACAATTCGCCTAACAGTCAGAAAACAATCGCGATCCCATGTTCTCACCTACGACAACGAATCGATCCACTGAGCCCTAACCCTAATTGTAAGTTTAAAGCTCTTCTCCTTAGTTGCATATCATATCCCATGCATGCATTCATATTCTAAGTTCATCCATGATTAAACCTATACCACAACTATGACTGAACCCAACATCTGGAATGAACACAAACCTGCTTACGCAATTGTATACTTCTTTTAAATCCGCCGCAGTTGCATCCATATCACTGGCATTCATGCATCTTCGTCATTTTTTAATTAGCTTCTTAGGCTTGTTTTTCCCTTTTTAGAGGTCGCTTGCTTCTGACCGGTGTTTCGAGTATTCTGAAGTTCTCCCGCATGCTTCCCCGTACTTCCCCGGCTCCCAGGCAAGCAGAGCTTGTTGCATTTTACTTTCCGTACTCTTGTGTATGCCCTCTCTTATGTGTGCTTGTATGTGTATGTTTCCGTTGTATGTCATATGGGTATGATCAGTTTAGATGTCATTAGGAGTTGTTAAGCACACTAATACAAGCAGGATGGGTCTCACGTTGAGAACATCTGTGGCTCTTCAACCAAACCTTTAAGTGAGTTGTGAGAGCCGAGGGCGTGCACAATGGGTACGGTTGTTGCTAATAGCGGCGGGAAGGTGACCCAGGTGTAAGTAGAGTTTTGTCACCGCAGCAACCTTATCTTCAGCGTGTCACAATCCCTTATCACACGGGATCGTTATCGAGGACCAACACTGGGTTGTAATGACATAAGCCTCCACGCCCCTTGGGGGTTCGCTACCTCCTTGCGGTTATGCACTCATTATATCGTCAGGGGTTTGAGTTCGTCGGTAGCGGTCCGAGAGATTAAATCATGATGTGATTGATGGATTAATTCGGAATTGATATTATGTCTTTGATGGATTACTTTGGATTTTGATAATGTGTCGTTGTTGGATCAATTCGGAATTGGATATATGGGTGCCCCCTTGGATTGGATTTGTTAAGTGGATCGGATTGAATTGGATGTGTGGGCTGCCCCTTTGGAGTTGAACTTGATGAATCGGATCTCGTGGGATTTGCTCGTGTCATATTTGTTCTCTGTTTTAACTTGTTAAATACCTTGTTCTTATTTATCTGATGATGCTATGTTATTCAATTGTATATTGTTACTCTGAGAAGCATCATGTTTACTTGTTGCTAAACTAGTATGTGTAGGACATTTAATCAAGCACGAATAAGTCTTGCGAGTACTTTGTACTCACCTAGGTTAATCCTAGAGCTTGCAGGTGAGCCGGTGGTCGAAGATTACTTTGACGATGCTTGAACTTGGGTTTCCTCGGTAGTGTTCGATCTGTGGGATAGGTGTAGCTTTTGGTCAGCGGACATGTTGCCGCTGTGGGTCTTACTCCTTTTGTTTCCGCTGTTGTTAAACTTCTCCGTACTCGGATATGTGTTCGGATATACCGACTGATGTAATATGTTGTCCCATCGTGGACTGTTATTAGTAATATCGTATTGTAGGGCTTTGTGACGATATCCGAGTTGTTATTCCAGGCTGCCCCTGCACCATGCGTGAATGATATGAAGTGTATGGGTATGCCGTGAAGAGTCGAAGCCGTACCTTGTTCTACTAAGTCGAGCAGGTGTTGGTTGAGTGACCCGCTGGCTGAGATGCTGTGCCGGCCAGGCAGGGTGTGGGCGTGTTCTACCGGGCTTTCGAGCGACCCACTAGCCTCCGAGCTAGGTTAGGGTGTGGGTAGAACTGCCGGGCTCCTCCGACCTTGTTTGTCGTGGTAGGATTCGGGAACGACTCTGACTCATCACCGGATTACGGAATCGTATGTGGTTTTTGGGAAGAGTGGTCGCTTCCGGCCGGCTCGCACGTGGCGGGTGTCGGATCGCTCTACCTTGGTGCGTACGACGCAGGTACCGTGCCACCGGGTTGGCGAGTCCTTCGGTCCTTGGCGACTGCGCGTTCCCCTAATCATATGCTATTCCGGGTCCATGACAGCTTGGTATCAGAGCCGAGCTGACCGTAGGAAACCAATTGCAGGTGGTCGTTTGATAGGAGCTTCCGCTGCGCTGCGCCACTTGGCCGCGGCGCCATCTGGTCAGAAAACTATTTAAAAAGTTAAACCCTATGTTCAAAGTTAATAAGTAGATTGCTTTTTATTCCTTAACCTCATCGCTCTTAGTTCTAAATGTTCTCCCCTATTGCATTTGTTTTCCTTGTGTGGCTGACCATATCCTTTCTAACCCTAAAATTGTATAGGATGGTGTAATACCCAAATTCGATGATTAGATTTTTGCTTTGCTTTTGTGCATACATGTCATTATCCCTGCCTACGTCCTGGAGTCAATGATTTCTCGCTTTTCCTCTACCTCGTTGACACCTTATCCCTGCCAAGAATGACGACCAAGACAGTTCTATCTTGTCCACTCTCTTCCTGTCTAACCTCAGAATCCTATCCATTGGAGGACGCTGAATTGCTCGTCATCTCTTTCATTCCTTGCTACATTTCTTGGATCAGCTGATGAACCATTTCCTCCTTCTTTTGGTGAACTAATTCCACTACTTCACCCCTTGGGTTCTATGCCTCCTGGTGTAGGGTTTTCCTCCATGCTTCGCCCTTCCGTTGACTCTAGCACCAGTAGTTGGCGTGCTGTCCCAACATTTCAGCAAGCCAAACTTGCTTCTCGGCATCTTGAATCAAGCTCCTCCTACTAACAGTTAGCTAATGAATTAAACATTTCCATATGAACATCATGGCTGTCCAAACAAGCCACCCATATCGTTATGCCCCCTTAACCATCTGCTCCACGAATCTTGACTTCAAAAATGTGATAAAGGCGCCCAAAATCTTCCAATTTTTATACCTTGCAGTATTTTGTTAACTTGACTTCCACAATCATGCCAATGGGGTGTTAACCCAAGGTTCTCACCTCCCATGCTTATATAACATCTTGAGGATACAACCCTTCTTGGGTCCATTTCAGTGCAAGTAGACGGCAAAATCAGCCTATCAATTGTTTAAATCTTAACTCATTCCTACTCCCAGTCGTGGTTATCCTCCTTCCTTCTCCTAGAAAACCTTTTTGGAGACCTTCTTTAGTTGTCTCATAGCCTACTTAAAGAAACCTGTAATTGCTCCTCTTCCATGTTTATGATGAGAAACCAACCTTTAAGCTTAAGTTAATCTCCTGAATTTCTGATGACTCGACTGATAATCTTACCCTTGTTTTCCATCCCTATTGAGGTGATTGGATTAATGCCCAACCCACTTCTTGAGCGATGCCTTTACCCATCATCTCGATTGGATGTTAATGTGTGGGGTTAAGTGATGAGTAACAACCCCTCCTCCTGGTGGTGATGCACCCCTTTTCTATAGATTCTCGTCCACGTTGAATCTTTTGGTTGAGTACTAGGCAACACGATTCGACCATCGGCGTGCAGAGTCAATAGTTTGAGTACGGGATGGATTGGCCCCCATACCGTCTACCCTGCTATTTGCTTCTAGTGCGCTCGAGTGGTGTATCTCTGTATGCCCTGTCTTTAGCCCTGAAGAGACTAACATCGGTCGGCCTGAATACTTGGAGTGGTATGAGTACCGCTACCGGGACTGATCATCCCTGTGGTTGTATACGTACCCCACAGTCCAAATGAGCAAGCCAGACCGAATCTCTATCTTTAAGAACTTAAGTTTCTGGTTTCCATCTTTGAATGCTGAGAATATCCCTATCTCCAATCCATGTTTTAAAGTCTACGTGACTAACATTTTCATTAGCCCTCATCTTCCTGTAGTGCGGTGGAAGTTCTTGAGCAGCGGTATACCCTCTCAGCTTCACTGTGCTACCATGCTTATGTTCCTTGTGATCCCTACGTCTCAGTATCTGCCTGAATAACGGGTTAGCTACTTATGGCCTTGGATTCTCTTCATCGAGACCTTAGATTCTCCCAAATAGAATAACCCTCACTACGACAAAAGTTCCATCGACATTCTCTAGGATCAGCCACAGACCAGTTGGGTATGATTATGATCTGGTGACAAAAAAAAAGAGGGTGTAATGTGGTTCACGATAAAAGCATTGTGGGAGGATCTAGTGTATTCATGGATCAATTAGTGATAAGGATCCTAAACTGCCATTAGCGGCAATGTTTGTAATAGATTCAAAGATTGATTTAGTGATTTGATATTAGTGAAATCGGAAGTATTGCCATTGGATTTAGATGATTATAAATTGATGAATGATATAATAGAGGATGCAGAGATGGCAACACTACTATTGGACTTAAGGAGAATACTGAGACAACAAGACATGGATTCGGTGGATCAGGAGAAAGAAGATATATTGTTAGAAGATATGAGACACTAAGGATATAATGGTTGGTTAGTGGTGTTAGTGTTGAGAGAAGAGTAAGAAGTGTATTCTGAAGTAATCGGTGGATTCACTGAGATGATAAGGTTTATAAGATTAATACAGAATGATTGCATATAATTTGAGAGATATGGTGCATTATTGGAGATCGGAAGATTAGTGACATAGACCATACGAGTATGCGAGTGGATGCTTAGGGGAATTTAATCTTACCTGGGAGTAGCTATTGGAGAATGTGTTGAATCATCAAATTACCTTAGCTTGACTAAAGAATCAAATGTCGCAAACAAATAGGGATGTTAATGATTGTTGTCGAGAAGTAGCATTGATTGATATGCTTATCTTCGGATTGTTTAGGGAATTCCTTAAATGGTTGATGGTGTAATAGAAGTAAGCCATCTGGAGGTCGCATTATGTCAAAAAAAAAGAAAAAAAAGGGGACAACTTCCCCTCCCCCTTGTTCCTCTTGTGGGGCCAAGAAGTCTAACCCTTCAGTAACCCCTAATTGAGAGTTGTACTCTAAGATCTTTCTTATCGCTGAAGTGCAATCACACTCGAACGATAATGGAAACCCTTCTCTTTATGCCTTAAGCGAGTCTGATGTTCAGGCTGCATACGAAAAGCTGGATATCACCCCTTTTCAGATTCTCTGCTGTTAATTAGGTATCTTTAGTTCCACTTACCTAATTCAAGTAAATAAAAAAACTCTAGCGATATCTACTCAAAATTTCTAATAAGTTTGTTGTTCAGCTCCAATTATAATTCTGGAATTAAGGTTACCATTTTCAGCTTAATAGATTGTAGCTTCTGAAAAACTAAATATCAGCACTATGTGTAGTACGAGACTATTCTTCGGTTCCGACAGTTCCTGAATCAGCCCCTTCCTGGACCGTACGCTCAAACTCTTTGATCCATATCACCTTGCTTCTTCTTTACCCAATGGAAGCATAGTTACCCAAGTATACCACCTAATCTATTCCCGAGCAAAGGACATCTCAACGTCATCCGTACCCAAGCAAGGGACACCTTAATAGATCTCTTAAAAGGACTTCTTCTTAAAATAGTGAAGGCAATTACCATCACCTGTAACCAACTCTCATTCGTTATTCTTTCTCTCCAAACCAAAGTAATCGTGACCATGCATTTTCTTTACCTCAGAGTCACGTGATTCACCCCTCCTTTCTTGCCCACGAGTTGAGTAAGAATACTGTTTCATAACAACTATTCTCACTCAAACCAACAATCCTGAATTCTGAGTTTGCAAGACCGTCGATCCTTGCAACACCTCTTAGTCGCTCCTGCTCCTCCCACCTTCACCTCTTCTCTTAATTGAGTGTAGAGCCTATTAAAGCGGAAATACCGTAGAAGGAGTTATTTTCCAAGAAACAACAATCTGATCTGGTTTTCTCCTTCCAAAACTAGTGTAAAAGTCGATAAGTGATTCTGTCTTCTCACTATCGACCGCTTGGTATCTCACCAAAGTCTTGTTCCCAGTTGAATACCTCGTCTTCTCTTCTCTACCGTTAGGAATCTCGGGACGAGATTCTTTTAAGGGGGGTAGGCTTTGTAGCGACCAAATTTTACGACAAGAGATCGGCAAGGATTCTCGGGAATAAATGGGTCTCTCATACATGCATGCATCTAGGCCATTTAAAATTTGGCTTAGCTCGGAAATCTTGGGAAGTTACGACGCAAAAACAACCTCAGTTAAATTGGCGTAATCAACTTCACCAAAACATAACCCTCATAATTTTCTTAAGTTCTATATACGTCTGAGGAACCTCACTCAAGTTCCTCGAGCCAACGAAGTCCAGATGCACAGTTAAGCCTGATACTTCTCCCTGTTTAAGCAAAATTAAAATAATTTAATTATATGAACACCCTCGGCGTCGATGTAACCCAAGGTATTACATTTAAAAGTTAACCGTCGTATTGAGCTCAGGACTAACGTTTGGAAAATAATTGAAGAGATGAAAGTACCTAGGGTTCAAACTTCATTTTTGAGCTATACTACTAAATCATTAAAGTAATAAAACTACACTAGGTTTATAGACTGTTATTGACAAAAATTGAAACAGCAAAGAAATGCAACAAAAGAAAATACAAAAAAGGGTCTTATCTTACCTGCCGCGTGGAGCCTCCTGCAGCTCCTTTTTCCCCATCTGGCAAACTTTCTTTTCCCCAGCAGTCTCCCGCCTCTTTTTCTTCACCCGCATGGCAGCTCCCTCTCTCCATCTGTCGTACAGGCTCACCCCACCAGAGCCTTTCTCCTCTCCACGAAGCAACCCCAGTAGCTGCAGGTCTTCATCTTCTCCTCCCCCGCATGCCTCAACACTCCCCTGCCGAGCTCCCCAAGAAACCCCAAATCCACCTCCATCTCCACCTCCTTTTTTTTTCTCCACGCAGCAAGCCCCTCCCCTTTTCCCAGTGCTTCTTCTTCCTCAGGCCGGGTTCTCCAAAGTCCCATCTCCCTCCCCTACTGAATCCTCCAAAGCCAGGTCTCCCTCATCTTCTCCCCTTCCACCGGCGCCCCACCGGGCTAGCTCACCCCGCCGGCCACCCGTGCCTCCTCCGCCTCTCCAACAGCCACCTCGGCTGCCCCCTGGACGAGCGGCCGCCCTCCCTGGCCCTGCCGCCGCGCCCCCTTGGTCGCTCGCTACCCGCCGGCCGGTTCCCTCCGCCGCCGCCCCTGGCTGCGCCGCCGGCAACCGCCCTTGCCCCGGTCGTCGCCCCCTTCCCCGCCTCCTCCAGCGGCCGCCCTTGGAGCCCCGCCGTTGCTCCATCCACGCACCAGCTCGCCGCCGGCGTCCCAAGGCCCGAGCTCCCCTCCGCCCAGATCTGCAGCACCGCCCTCAAGCCCCTCTTCCGGTGGCCTCCCCGCGCCGCTCCTCCGGCTCCGTCCCCGCGCGCCACTCCGCCCAGTGTCGCGCTCCCCTCCGCCGGCTGGTCGCCGCCCTCAGCACCGTGGCCGACTTCCCCCGCGCCCAGGCCACCGCCGGCCAACCTGCCTCCAGTGCCGCCCCGGCCGGCAAGCCCTCGGCCCATTTGCCGCCCCCTCGCCACTCGCTCTCGGGCTCCACCCCCCCAGCGCCGTGGAGCTCCACCGCAAGCACCGCTGCCTAGGGCAGGCGCCGCAGGGCCCAAGTCACCGCCGGCGCTGTCTGCTTCTAGGGCACACCCAAGGCCGCCCCATTTTCTTCTCCATGCTGTGCTCCACCGTGGCCGCCTCCCTACACTCCGCCACTTGTTCTCCTCAACCGATCACCGCTGGCCTCCCGGAGCTCCCTCAACGCTGCAGTGCATTCCCGAGCTCCACCTCTGCCGTTGCTTCTCTGATTGTTCTTGGTTGGTGAACCATGGTATTACTCTGCGATGATTTTTCTTAATGCCTGGTTGGTATGCATGTTTGTGAACCTTGATTCTCTGTAGTTCACTTGGGGTCAAGATCTAGCTCTATCCTGATGTTACATATATGTTGATGGGGCAGATGTATGACTTAGTGCATGAATAAGATTAACTATGTCAATTGTTTAAACGAATAACACACATGCTCTAGATGCTTTGATAATCGTGGTTGGATGGCCGATTGGTAGTTAACGATTAGAAGTTAACCTATTTGTTAGCAGTTAAGGTATGGATTACGGTTAAGTTTACATCGTCTGCTAAATACAAGATGAGCTAATGATTTTATGTTGTGGTAGAATCGTAGCTACTGATCGTAACTTTTAGTCTTTAGTGAAATTCAGATATACTCAATGATTCAACAGTTATACCAATTAACCAATTAATAACTAAATGATGATTCAACGTTAATGATCGTTAGTTGAAGTAATGGTTGACAATTGGAACTAACGTGCTAATAGGTGAAAAACTAATGCTTTAAGATGACCTGCCTGATAATCATGCATCAGTTCAATTGATTGAGTTGATAGCTGTGCACGGTTAAGACCAACAGTTAGTAATTGACCTGTTTGACCCACGGGTGAACGATAGATGCTAACGTCAATTGAACGCTTTACTGATATCAATATTGCTCGGTAATGCAAATAGCCTAGTAGCTGTCACAACTAATTGAGGTAATAGACCAACTCGAGGGTACTTTATGCATGCTGGTTTAGGACTTGTTTGTAATTGACCAAGTCACCTAATGCTAGATACAAGTAAGGAAATGACATTGGGTTTCACACCTGTGTCCGGCTTAAATGAATCCGTATGCTAACAACATATACTCATAAGGACAGTTCCTTATACCATATACTTGTGAGTTTAGATGAAAAGAAAATAGTACCTAGTTCTATGACATGTGGAAACATGCAACGAACCCTTGATTAACTAGAAAATATAATATCTGTAAGGATGACCTGATGAACCCACTTGTTGTTCTTAGATGATGGGATAATATTAGGGATAAGATAATTAATATATTTCTCTTTACCAAGAAGAAGACAGGAAATGCTAAGTTTTATTAAACTTGTAGAACTCGTAGAAAATGTCAACGAACTCCAAAAATATGGATACTAGAGAATCTAGCTTAACAGCCAAACTTAAAATGCTAGTATCACAATTCGCCTAACAGTCAGAAAACAATCGCGATCCCATGTTCTCACCTACGACAACGAATCGATCCACTGAGCCCTAACCCTAATTGTAAGTTTAAAGCTCTTCTCCTTAGTTGCATATCATATCCCATGCATGCATTCATATTCTAAGTTCATCCATGATTAAACCTATACCACAACTATGACTGAACCCAACATCTGGAATGAACACAAACCTGCTTACGCAATTGTATACTTCTTTTAAATCCGCCGCAGTTGCATCCATATCACTGGCATTCATGCATCTTCGTCATTTTTTAATTAGCTTCTTAGGCTTGTTTTTCCCTTTTTAGAGGTCGCTTGCTTCTGACCGGTGTTTCGAGTATTCTGAAGTTCTCCCGCATGCTTCCCCGTACTTCCCCGGCTCCCAGGCAAGCAGAGCTTGTTGCATTTTACTTTCCGTACTCTTGTGTATGCCCTCTCTTATGTGTGCTTGTATGTGTATGTTTCCGTTGTATGTCATATGGGTATGATCAGTTTAGATGTCATTAGGAGTTGTTAAGCACACTAATACAAGCAGGATGGGTCTCACGTTGAGAACATCTGTGGCTCTTCAACCAAACCTTTAAGTGAGTTGTGAGAGCCGAGGGCGTGCACAATGGGTACGGTTGTTGCTAATAGCGGCGGGAAGGTGACCCAGGTGTAAGTAGAGTTTTGTCACCGCAGCAACCTTATCTTCAGCGTGTCACAATCCCTTATCACACGGGATCGTTATCGAGGACCAACACTAGGTTGTAATGACATAAGCCTCCACGCCCCTTGGGGGTTCGCTACCTCCTTGCGGTTATGCACTCATTATATCGTCAGGGGTTTGAGTTCGTCGGTAGCGGTCCGAGAGATTAAATCATGATGTGATTGATGGATTAATTCGGAATTGATATTATGTCTTTGATGGATTACTTTGGATTTTGATAATGTGTCGTTGTTGGATCAATTCGGAATTGGATATATGGGTGCCCCCTTGGATTGGATTTGTTAAGTGGATCGGATTGAATTGGATGTGTGGGCTGCCCCTTTGGAGTTGAACTTGATGAATCGGATCTCGTGGGATTTGCTCGTGTCATATTTGTTCTCTGTTTTAACTTGTTAAATACCTTGTTCTTATTTATCTGATGATGCTATGTTATTCAATTGTATATTGTTACTCTGAGAAGCATCATGTTTACTTGTTGCTAAACTAGTATGTGTAGGACATTTAATCAAGCACGAATAAGTCTTGCGAGTACTTTGTACTCACCTAGGTTAATCCTAGAGCTTGCAGGTGAGCCGGTGGTCGAAGATTACTTTGACGATGCTTGAACTTGGGTTTCCTCGGTAGTGTTCGATCTGTGGGATAGGTGTAGCTTTTGGTCAGCGGACATGTTGCCGCTGTGGGTCTTACTCCTTTTGTTTCCGCTGTTGTTAAACTTCTCCGTACTCGGATATGTGTTCGGATATACCGACTGATGTAATATGTTGTCCCATCGTGGACTGTTATTAGTAATATCATATTGTAGGGCTTTGTGACGATATCCGAGTTGTTATTCCAGGCTGCCCCTGCACCATGCGTGAATGATATGAAGTGTATGGGTATGCCGTGAAGAGTCGAAGCCGTACCTTGTTCTACTAAGTTGAGCAGGTGTTGGTTGAGTGACCCGCTGGCTGAGATGCTGTGCCGGCCAGGCAGGGTGTGGGCGTGTTCTACCGGGCTTTCGAGCGACCCACTAGCCTCCGAGCTAGGTTAGGGTGTGGGTAGAACTGCCGGGCTCCTCCGACCTTGTTTGTCGTGGTAGGATTCGGGAACGACTCTGACTCATCACCGGATTACGGAATCGTATGTGGTTTTTGGGAAAAGTGGTCGCTTCCGGCCGGCTCGCACGTGGCGGGTGTCGGATCGCTCTACCTTAGTGCGTACGGCGCAGGTACCGTGCCACCGGGTTGGCGAGTCCTTCGGTCCTTGGTGACTGCGCGTTCCCCTAATCATATGCTATTCCGGGTCCGTGACAGCATCGCCATGACCTGAGCGCAGCGGAAATGAAGATCTTATCTCCAAGCACGCTCAATGCAGCGGTGGGCGAAGCGTTGACGGGAGGCAAGAGGGCCTCCTCTCCGGACCCGGAGAGGAAAAGAAAAAGACCACATAGGCGGGGCGGCACCGCTGCGAAGGAGGCAAGCAAAGACAGCAAGAAGAAGGCCTTATCCTTCCAGACATCTGCCGAAACCATCAAGAAGCCTCCTCGACGAATAGTGTACGAGGCAGGCGAGCCCTTGCTCCCAGATGATGAGGTGCAGAGGTTGCCCACGCAGATGAAAATGCTCCATGACACGATCCTGATGAGGGCACGGAATCGGGATGATTATGTGCAACACTTTAAGGTCGAGGTGCCTAAAGATTATGGTTTCTTCCTGGACAGACATCATGACACCTTCGACATCAATTTTGAAGATATCTTTCTGTTGTTCAACCTCTTCCGGCTCGACACCATGCTCGTCAGGCTATGGGCGCTTTACCAAGCTCAAGAGTCTAGGCGTCTGCGCAGCTGCGCTTTTGGAATAATCGATCCGGTCCTCATGAACGAGTACTATATACGAGAAGCGAAGCAGCTCCTAACAGATTATATCACCGCGTCATTGATATACCATAAGGATAGGGACTACTTGCTCATGCCATACAACCCCCCGTAAGTTACTTACTAGCGTTCCTAGTTTGCTGTTCTTAATCACGTATCCCCGTCTGTTTATATTCCTTTGTTACCTTTTACGCAGCGACCACTGGATCCTCATCATCATCGACAAGTCTTCCAGATTCATATACTATTTTGATTCCCAAAGAAGTGCCAACCGGGACTTCTCAGGAATTAAGCAAGTTCTGGAAGACGCCTTTTGGGAATACAACTTGCGGGGGGGAGGAGCAGAGAGCAAGAGCAAGAAGCTGACCCACAAATTCAACTTCCCTTGCAGGCAACAGCCGAAAAATAGTGTTACATGTGGGTATTACGTCTGCGCTCACATGGACTCCTTCGTCATGTCCCAGAACCCTCAGTGGAGCCGGGACCAGTTCAATAACTTCATACACGACCTGGCGGAGGAAAAGTACGACTGGAGGAAGGACTTTGCCCGCATCCAGAAGACTTTCGCGTACGTCATCAACAACGACGTCATCCGGCCAAGCGGAGATTTCTACGCGGGAGTCCAATTACCCCCTTCCCGCCGCCCTGCAAGTACTAGCGAAGCGTCGTAGACGTAGATTAGTAGGGCTACTGAGAATAAACATTGTTAAATGCAATTGTTTGTCGTTTTAATTCGTTGTAAACTTGTTTTTATATGTGTATTTACTATTTGTGATATTAATTTGGTATATGTGATTCGTATTTCTGATATTAAATGTTACATATGCTTAATATTTGACATATTAATTGCTGTATAATATTCATATTGCGTTTCCAGAAAATAATTTAAAAAAAGTGTGATCATACTTTCAATGACGGGCACATAAACGTGCCCGTCAGTGAAAGGTGTTGTCAGGATGTTTCCACGCGCCCTGAACTACATCTCTGCTGACGGGCAAGTTGGGCCCGTCAGTAAAAGTTCACAACTACTGACGGGCACATAAACGTGCACGTCAGTGAAATTGTATCATCGCTGACGGGCCTAGTACAATTGCCCGTCAGTGAAAGGAACAGTCAGGACGCCCTGAACCACATCTCTGCTGACGGGCTAGTTGGGCCCGTCAATAATTGTTGACATCTACTGACGGGCTTCGTGCCCGTCAGTGAAAGTTGGACTTCCACTGACGCGACGTTAGTGACGGGCCGGAAACCCGTCAGTGAAGGGGTTTTAGTGCCCGTCAGTGAAGGGGTTTCCTGAGGTAGTGTCCCGAGTGGATATCGTACATCAGTTGCTTTCCTTGATCTTGGGGTATGCACCGCTGGAGGATCCCAGAGGTGCTCTTTTTGTAAAGTGCGCCATCGATGATGACGAAGGCCTTGGCACATCGCGCGATGCAGCGCGCCTCGGTTTGGCTTGGCGGGAGGACACCTCGTAGGAGGTGATCGAGGAAGGGCGTTGTCCAGTCGAGAGCGACAGCCAGGACCTCTGGCAAGGGCTGCTGAGTGGCGTCGCGTTCCGGGACTTGCTGTTCTTCGGTCTTGGGTGTTGTCTCCGCCTTGATGGAGGGAGTATGCAACTCCTGGAGGAAAACTCCAGCCGGGACGACGTCCCGACTGGACCCCAGCTTGGCGAGTGCGTCCGCGGCTTCGTTGTCTCAGCGTAGGACATGGGTAATTTCAAGACCGTCGAACTTGGCTTCGAGCTTGCACACTTCTTGGCAGTAGGCTTCCATGGAGGGGTCTTTGCATGACCATCCTTCATGACCTGCCGGACCACCAGTTCGGAGTCGCCACGGGCCAGGAGGCGACGAATCCCGAGTGAAGCGGCAAGTCGAAGGCCATGAAGTAAAGCTTCGTACTCGGCAACATTGTTAGACGCCGGGAAGTGAATCTGTAAGACGTACTTGAAGCGCTCGTCTTTGGGAGATATGAGCACGACACCAGCCCCCGGCGCCCTGAAGCATCAGAGAGCCGTCGAAGTAGAGTGTCCAGTGCTCGAGGTCGACGACGGAGGGTGGAGATTGGACTTCTGTCTACTCGGCCATGAAGTCGACGAGAGCCTGGGACTTGATGGCCGTGCGGGGGCCGTAAACTATTCTAAAGGCCATTAGTTCCATCGCCCACTTGGCAATCCTACCCGTGGCATCGCAATTGTTGATGACGTCAGCGATCGGGAAGGAGCTGACCACCGTAATAGGGGTGTCCTTGGAAGTAGTAGACTAGCTTCCGTGATGTTATGAACACCGCATAGATGATCTTCTGGATCTGAGGGTACCGCGCCTTGGACTCGGAGAGGACTTCACTGATGAAGTAGACCGGGCGCTGGACTTTCTGGATGTGGCCGGGCTCAGAGCGTTCCACAACCAAGACCGTACTAACTACCTGAGTAGTTGCTGCGACATAAAGAAGCAGCAGCTCGTTGGGCATTGGGGACGCCAGCACCGGGGGGGTGGTTAAGAACTTCTTCAAGCCGTCGAGGGCATCCTGGGCCTCGGATGTCCAAGTGAAGGTTTCCGACTTCTTCATGAGCTTGTAGAGGGGCATGGCTTTCTCGCCGAGTCGGGAAATAAACCGACTGAGAGCTGCCATGCATCCAGTCAACCGTTGGACATCTTTGAGGTTCTTTGGAGGGCCCATCTTGATGATGGCGTCGATCTTCTCCGGGTTGACCTCGATTCCTCGTTCAGAAATGATGAAACCGAGTAGCTTGCCCGAAGGGACCCCGAATACACATTTTTCGGGGTTGAGCTTCATGCTGAATCTCCTAAGGTTGGAGAAGGTTTCTCCCAAGTCACTTAGGAGGTCTTATCTTTTCTGGGATTTGATCACCACATCGTCGACATAGGCTTGTACGTTCCGGCCGATCTGCGACTGAAGGCAGCGCTGTATGCACCGTTGGTACGTAGCGCCTGCGTTCTTGAGGCCGAAAGGCATGGAGACGTAGCAAAAAGCGCCAAATGGAGTGATGAAAGATGTCTTGATCTCGTCATCCTCCTTCATCTTGATCTGGTGATAGCCCGAGTAAGCATCGAGAAAACACAAAATTTCGCACCCGGCCGTGGAGTCAATCACTTGGTCGATGCGGGGAAGAGTGAAAGGGATCTTTGGGGCATGCCTTGTTAAGGCTAGTATAATCAACACACATCCTCCACTTTCCATTCTTTTTGCGAACAAGAACTGGGTTCGCTAACCAGTCGGGATGATACACTTCTTTAATGAAGCCAGCTGCTAGAAGCTTGGCTATTTCTTCTCCTATGGCCTGACGTCTATCCTCAGCGAAACGGCGTAAGCGCTGCTTGACCGGCTTAGCATCCGGCTGAACATTCAGAGAGTGCTCGGCAGCCTCCCTTGGAACTCCGGGCATGTCGGAAGATGTCCATGCAAGATGTCCTGGTTGTCTTGGAGGAAGCTGACGAGCGCGCTTTCCTATTTATCACTGAGCGCAGTCCCGATCTGCGTCGTCTTGGAGGAGTCTTCGGGGTCGAGCTGGATCGACTTGGTGTCCCGCGCCGACTGGAACGATGTCGATGCTGAAGCTTTCTTGGCCGGGGGTGCTTCCTCAACCACAGCCGACTTGAGGTTGCTAAGCTCGGCCTTAGCGATTTGGGCCGCGGCGAGGTTGCAATTTTCCAGGTCGCAAGTGTATGCGTGCTGGAAACTGCTTTGCACTGTTATTACCCCGTGGGGGCCCGGCATCTTGAGCTTCAGGTAGACATAGCTAGGGACAGCCATGAATTTGGCATAGCAGGGATGCCCCAAGATGGCGTGATACGATCCTGGGAAGTCGACGACCTCGAAAGGTGAGGGTCTCGGTCCGGAAGTTGTCGGGAGTACCGAAAGTGACGGGCAGGCTGACCTGCCCGAGTGGACTCGCCATCTTGCCGGGTACCACCCCGTGGAAGGGGGCACCAGTCGGCTTGATCTCGGAGCGAGAGATCTTCATGTCGTCAAGAGTTTTGACGTAGAGGATGTTAAGACCACTCCCGCCATCCATGAGGACCTTGGTGAGGCGGACGCGCAAACGATCGGGTCCACCACCAAGGGGAATCGTCCCGGATGGGGAATGTAGTCGGGGTGATCCGAGCGGCCGAAGGAAATCACGGACTCGGACCATCGCAGGTACTTGGGCACGGCCGGTTCCGCTGCGTTGACCTCTCAATTGGTGATCTTCTGGCGACGCTTGGACTCGTAGCCGTTGGGTCCGCCGAAGATCATCAAACAAGCGGTCTCTTTCGGGAATTCGTCACCTTCGTCCTGAGGGGGCTCTTTTTTGCCCCGATTGGGGACATAGGGCTTATTCAAATTCTTCAAGAGATTGCAGTCACGTGTCAGGTGATTGAGACTTTGGGTCCATGAAAGTGACACGGCTGACTCATCATTTCCTTCGAAGGTCGCGTTGGTGCGCTGAGGTCGGCGCGGCGGGGCGCGCTCAGCTGCAGCAACGAGATATCCGCCTTTGCGCTTCCGGTGCTTCTTTCTGGATGACTCGGGGTGAGCGTCCCGACTGGGGGACTCGGACGCCTTGCCCTTACTCCTGCCCTTGTCGTCTCAAGTAGCACTACGGACGGTCTCTTCGCCAGTGGCGAAGTTATTGGCGATATCGAAGAGCTCGCGCGTAGTCTGGGGGTTCTTGCGCGCTATCTTGTGGATGAGGTCGGTGCTTCGAACTCCCTTGGAGAAGGCGGTGATGACATCACCCTCTCGGACCTCAGGTAGAGAATTCTTCTTCTTGGAGAAGCACTGGATGTACTCTCGGAGAGTCTCATCCGCCTCTTGAGTACAACTGTGGAAATCCCACGCATTCCCGGGCCTGTTGTAAGTGCCCTGAAAGTTGTTCACGAAGAGGGTCTCGAGGTCGCTCCATGACTGGATGCAACCCAGAGGTAAGCTGGTGAGCCAGGCTCATGCCGAGTCAGCTAAAAATAGCGGCAGATAATGGATTGCAACGTAATCGTTCCCACCATTGGTTCTGCATGCCGTGTGATAGTCAGTCAACCAAATGTCCGGCTGAGTTCCACCCGTGTATTTGTCGATGCCGGTGACTCGGAATCGCGACGGGAAGATGACGCTGCGGATGCGGGTGCCGAATGCTTTCGGGCCCGCATACCCCATGCCGGAGGAGGTCGGTGAACGACCGCGGCTGGCGGCGCCGCTGTCGTCGCGGCGGCTGCCACGGTTATCCCTCTCGGGACCTCGATGGGCGCTTCTTCCGACGTCTGCGGGATTCCGTGCATTTTGACTCGGTCCGAGTCGGCTACAGACCGGCGCGGCTTGACGAGCATTTTTGTCCGCGTCCTGACGGGCGTGGCTTCGTGCAGCTATGGTGCCCCGGGCATCGCGATTGGGCCCGAGTCGCTCGTGAACTGCTCCGGCTGGCTGACGACGGTCGGGGCTCGCGTGGTGACCACCCATGGCGGGCGGACTTCTCGAAGGGGTAGAGTGCCGACTCTTTGCACCTACTGAAGAGCCCGCACGGTCTCCTGAGGCTTCGGCCTGCTGAAGGGCTGTTTCTTCTAGTAAGATGCGGAGTCGTTGGAGTTCGTCATGTCCCAGGGTGCCCTCGGGGATTTCAATGGCGCGTGCCGCCATCGTGGCCACGACAATGTTGTGACTCGGAAGTGGGGAATATCGGGGCTCCATCACTTTCACGCATGCGGAACTCGTTATGGACTTGACGCCCTCGAGCCCTCATGTCGTCATTGCGCCATTATTCGTCGCGCTGGTGGGCGAGCCGGGTCATGGAACAATGGAGATTGTCTATGACGAAAGAGCTTGGATGCTCGAAGACTTAGAGACTTACCGATCGGAGGTCCCCTACCGGGCCTTATATAGGCGACCGGGATAGGGCTACAAGAGTCCGAGTCGGTTAACAGATTGGTTTCCTAATTAGTTACAACAGAATCCGGGTATGCCGGGCAGGTATCAATCCATGTCTTGTACTCCATGTTGATGAGGATCCCCCGTGTAGAAGTCAGACTCCGAGTAGTCGAACCATGCATTCACACGCATTCTCCTTCCTCTTGCGCCCAAACCCTTCGTCTTCTCCTCGCCCAAATCAGTTCGTGCGCGCCGCTCCACCCAAAACCCTAACTCTCACTCCAGCCACCTCGGATGCAAGCCCCGCATTGGGAAGCTGATCCGACCGAAGCCGAAGAAGACGTTTTGGTGTGGAAGCTGCTGAGTGAAGGAGACTCGCCCGCCGATCCGATGGCCCCGTGGATGAAATCGACGACGACGGAGGCGCGGCTGGAAATCCTCATGCGGCTGGGGCTACTGCCGCCAAAGGAGCTGGTCGAGTGGCGCGCCGCCGTGGGGGAGACCATCCCCACTCCGAACACCGGCGAGGTCCGGGGCGGCGAAGAGCTACCCGGCCCCGCCGATGCAGTCCTCGAACAAGGGCTGGCACGCCAACTGGTTCTACTGTGCCAACCCCGACCCGTCGCTGCCGGCTTTCTCGGGCCATCCGCCAGAAGTCAAGCCGAGCTGGTCGGATCCCCCACTCGACAGGGAGCAGGACAGCGTTGCTGTCCTAATGGCGCAGCTCGCCGAGGCGATGGAGTTCGGAGTCACCGGGACGGTCGTCGTTGCGACCTTCGTCCGGTGGCGGGTGCAGCCTGCGAAACTTCGGGCGCACCCCATGTTCGAGTACACCGGCGAAGATGACGCGACCCGGGAGTCCGCCGAAGGGCTCACGGAAGGCGAAGTCCAGAGCCGACTCGAGAAGCTCCTGGCTCTGGGGACGAGCCTGGACTTCTCCGGGCGGCCGCCGCCCTTCAGCCGGGTGAACCCGCTGAGTCAGGTGAGTAACTGATACCCTGGCCTTTTTTCCTTAATTATTCGCCGAGTCTCACTCGGTGTTTGTCTTTGTGCCTTTGCAGGTTTTATGCGGCTTCTGTTCCAACGCTCCCCTCCCGGAGGACGAGATATGGAACCAGCCGTGGTACGCCGATGTCCCGAGCGGCGGGCCGCTACGCAAGGGGCGGCTGAGACATCTTCTTCCGGCGCCGGCTCTTCAAAGGGCGCCGGGTCCTCGAAGGGCGCCGGACCTTCTAAGGGGAAGGCGCCGGCAGCCGCGGCCCCCCGCCCTCCCCCGCCGAGCACGCCGGCCCCGGAGGAGGACGAGGATGACGATGACGTTCCCCTCCGCCTGAAGAGGCGAAGGCCGCCGGTGGGGCCCTACCCAAGGGGACAGGGCGGCTCCGCCGCTGGCTCGACACCCGCCGTGGCGGGCACTGCTTCGTCGGGGCAGGGTGGCTCCGCCCCCCATCCTGACTCGGCGGCTCCGCCCACCGCGAGGACTGCCCCGGCGGAGCAGGACGGCTCCTCCGCTGGCGCTGACCCAGTGGCGCCGGCCGCCACCCCGAGTGAAACTCCTCGGGCAGCCAAAGACGACGTTCCCCCCAGCCGGGGGGAGAAAAGAGATGCCGACACCGCCTTCGGGGTGCATGATGGAGTACAGTGGCCCAAGCCGAGTCTTCTCGACTCCTGTCAGTGACACATAGCTCCAACCAAGGGAAGACCCCTCTCTGACAAGAGGAATCATACGGAGAAGGACGACATCCCAAGAACAGGTCTCACCAGGGGGAACAGCACGTCGACCTCCGTGACATGCTCTACGAGCGCCGATCCCAAAGGCACCAGCGAGAGCAATCCCCTCCCTGGAGGGACCACAGGCACCGCGCTAGTAGCTGGGGACGATCTCTGACCCCGAATAGTGGTGAGAACGCGCCTTATCGGAGAACCATCAACGGATGCCAAGCGCTGTCCCAAGAGCTCCGACATGTGCGCTGGCCATCTCGCTTCAAGCCTGGGGCCCTAGAGTCGTACGATGGCACCACGAACCCTGTAGATTTCCTGCAGATCTACACTATGACAATCGAGGCCACAAGCGAGAACGAGAAGGTTATGACCAACTACCTCCCGACCGCTCTCAGAGGAGCAGTCAGAACCTGGTTGACGAACCTACCCCCAGGAATGATCCACTCCTGGGGACAGCTTTGAGACATGCTTCTCAAAAACTTCCAAGGTACCTTCACGCGTCCCGGCTGGGTCGACGACTTATTCCTAGTCGTCCAGCGCCCAGACGAGACCCTGCAAGAGTTCACCAAGCGGTTTAGTGCTGTTCGCAACACTATTCCTGAAATAACAGACTCGGACGTCATCCGTGCCTTTGTTCGAGGCAGCAGAAACGAGATGTGCATGCATGACCTGATCATGCACCCTCCAAAGACAATGACACAGCTGCTGGACCTAGCCGAAAAGGCTGCCTGTGCTGAGGAAACCCTACATTACATTAAGCAGCAACAGAATAGGTTGCCCAGGTCTCCCCTCCGGACCAAAGACGATTCAACAAAGATGAAACGCAAGAAGAAATCCTCCAGAGGGAACAGGAAGAAGAGATCTAAAGCCGAGGAGGTGTTGGCCGATCTCCCCGAGAAACGTACCTGGTGACCGCGCACCAAGGATAAGTGGGCGACTTCCTTCAACAAGACAGGAAAACTCTGGTGCAACTTCCACTAGACCGATTCGCATGATCTCCGATAGTGCTGCACCTTCCAGAAGTACCTCAAGGAAGAAAGAGAGAAGTTCCGCGGGGAGAGCCCGCAGGTTGCAAACAACAGCTGGGACATGACTTCCGACGATGACTCTGCCCTTGAGCCATTTCAGGGGCATGTCAGAGCGATCGAGCATATATTCGGGGGCTCGGCTTCCTACGAGTTGAAGAGGCAATACAAGGCGATTGCCCGAGAAGTTTTCACGAGTATACTGTGAGTCCCGCGGACAGTCAAGTGGTCGGAGCTCACAATCACTTTCGACCAAATCGATTGCCCTGAGAACTATGTTCGACTAGGATGATACCCGATCGTGGTTGAACCAACGATCAATAACTGCCGAGTGGCACGGGTGCTGATAGACGGAGGGACACTACTACAGAACATGTCAATACTAACGGGCCAAAAACCCACATCACAGACGGGTTTTTGACCCGTCAGCAACTAAAGGTCAGTAATGACTCGTATTATCAGTGACGGGTTAAATACTAACCCGTCCGTGATGGTAGAGTCATCACTGACGGGTACTTTTTCTACCTGTCTGTGATGACGTTTTCACAAGTGACGAAAGGTAATCATCACTGACAGGTACACATCCAACCCGTTCGTGATGAGTATACATCAGAGGTGACGAAAATATCATCACGGACGGGTAGAGTATAGACCCGTCAGTGATAGTTCTACGAGCACTGACGGGTGCTTGTTTCACCCGTCCGTGATGACATTTCATCACGGACGGGTAATATATCGAACCGTCAGTGATAGTGACACCATCACTGACGGTTGCTATTTTCACCCGTCCTTGATGATACATCATCACGAACGGGTAGAATATCGACCCATCAGTGATAATGCTGCCGTCACTGACGGGTACTATTTTTACCTGTCCTTGATGATATTTCATCACTGACGGGTCCTTTTTTACCCGTCCTTGATGATATTTCGTCAGCTGTGATGGAGATCATCACGGACGGGTGGAAAAGGCACCCGTCAGCGATGGTAAGTACCAACCAGGCAGGGTTTTCCTGCTTCCTCCTAGCTAGCCTCAAGTCATTTTGCTAGCCATGCCCTCTAAAAAACAAAATATACCCCAGCTACACAGCCTCTGTATAGCCCCAGCATGCACAGGACATATATCACAAACATATATGCAGTGTAGAACAGGAATCAAAGAATTATTTCAATTTGACTTCTCAATTTTGACAAGTCCATTCAAATATACAACACACTCTACATCGCACAATTGGCTAAACAATTTGTCACATCTCAAATATGTTTGACATCTCAAATCTGACAAGTCTAAACTTCAGAAAAGAACAATACAGAATCAGTTCGAGCAAATTTATGTAGATGGGTAGAATTCACCAGCGGGGTTTACTACAAAATTGTTGAAGAAATATGCGAAGCACACCAATATGCGTGTAAAGTCCTGGCTTGCATCAAATTGCTCTTGCGTGTTAATATGAAATTCCTGTGAAAAAATGAGAACAACATTAATTTCATATGGAAACAAAGTAGCTATTAAATAGACTGTCGATGTAGATATTAGATCCATTAATACCTTACATACTCCACATTCAGTCCACGCTAGGGCAACCGCCTCCATGTGCGCGCAAACGTGGAACCCACATGTGTTCGTTGCTTCTCGTTGTTGTTTGCACGGGAAATCAAATTTATGGGTGAGCTTTTTTGCTCCCCTTACCTTGTAATTAACCCCTCCCGACGCCTTATAGATCACGAAGGCATCATCGATGCACTTTCGTATCATCGAGAAGTCACGTTTCGTTTTCATTATGGAATCAAAGTAAAGACCTTGTTCCATGCTCCAACGATAACCACAAGTACCCAGTGGTCGCTGCATACATGACATCATGGTCAAAAGTGAGACATAAACACCTAGCTAAGTGCATAAATTGAAGATTTAGACAGTACTAAAGAACTTACGGTGGGTTGTAGGCAAACATTATGTAATCCTTGGTCCTTTGGGCGAGCCATGCTTTCGCAAGGAACTGCGTGGCCATCTCTGCATTCTCGTTGAGCACCCTCTAGTTGAATAGGTATGGATCGATCAGTCCAACGTTTGCATTCAAGCGCCTGATCTCTTGGACCATGTGGAGCATCCATACCCTCATGATGTTAGCGTCAAGTCTGTCGAAGGTATAGAGACTGAACAGGTCTTCATAGTTGACATCAAACGTACCAGCCCCAACTTCATCGAAGAAATTGTACTCAGGTGGCACTCTAACCGTGATGTACTGCTCAGCACCAGGCTTCATGGATTCTTGCATGTAGTGATTATGCAGAAGTCTGATTTGCTGGGCCATATTATTCAGTTGAAGCTCCGGAAGGAGTGGCTCACCCCATTTGTATTTCCGGGCTAGAGGGGCAGGAGGATAGTACTGTTCTGATGAATATGATAAAGCCTTACTGGCGCTATCAGCCTTCTGTTTCATGCCGCCTTGGCCTCGTCGTCCTCGGGTTTTCCTCAGAGGCTTGACCAGACTCGGATCGCTACGCCGTGATATGAGTGGTTGGGTTTCCTTAGGCGTAACATCCTCCGGTGCAGCTGATTGAGTTTCGTTGGGCGTAACACTTTTTGGTGCAGATGGTTGGGTACCCTTAGGCGCAACACCCTCCAATGCAGCCTTCAACACCTCCTTCGATAGTGGCTCCTTGTGCCGGGTCACGGGTTCCTCCGTCACTGCCGTCTGGGGCTCATTGTGCTCCGTGATGGTCACCGCCTCGTCCATCACCACCGTCGGGGCCTCCTCCATTGGGAGGGGGTCCTGTTT
Organism: Stipa capillata; assembly: GCA_019208055.1. Taxonomy (NCBI): domain Eukaryota; kingdom Viridiplantae; phylum Streptophyta; class Magnoliopsida; order Poales; family Poaceae; genus Stipa; species Stipa capillata. The sequence goes on from JAGXJF010004354.1 coordinate 25,906, forward strand.
ATTCTTGGAGCGCCGTTTCCTTTTTTGTGGTTCGACGGGCTCGTCCATCAATGCGCTGGGGCCTCCTTCTCCGTGCAAGTGTTCATGGTGTCCCCTTCGCCCATTGAGAATGACGTCGGCTTAACGGTTCCACTCAAGTCCAATGGCGAATGGCACGACGAACTGCGGTTGGACGAAGATAGATGACGAGAGGTCGGAGTGTTTGCGTCCAGAATTATCCCCGTCTTCGGCCACATGATGAAACAATTGACGCACTGACCTATTGTTGTCACATCATCTTCGGGGGGCACGGGGACTCGTACGGCACTGTACGCAGGCACTACGGAGTCCACCTGTACCTTCGCCATCGTAGACAGTATTTCAACGTTGTGCAAGCGTTGCCCCAAAGTTGGTTGATACGCTAGCCCTTGTGCCACCGTCAAGGGCACACCGCCGGGTAGCATCATCACCAGGTCGCACTTTGCTGGCGCCTGCAGGACAATTATGGTTCAGTTACACGTCCACAAAACTCGTTGCGAAGCATTCGTGCAACTAAACAAACTTATAGTGATGTCGTTGATAGGAAGCGCGTCAGCTCTCCCTTCGGAAGTAGCATTTGCGGAGGCGCAGCTACTCCACCGTACGCGGCGCTAGGCTCGGTGCGGTTAGGAGGCAAGGGCGGCAGCTGCCCCCAAACAGGGAGGCCACCTCCCTGCATGCCTCCTCTCTCGCCTTCCGAAGCATGTCCTCGGTCATGCTGTCCTGTACCTTCCTCGTTATCTCTTCTATAAGAGTTTCCTTCCTGCTTCTCTTCCTTTGCCTGGCCTCCTCTTGGGTTTGGGGGAAAGCTACGCTCCATGTAGCGGCAACCCCGAGGGCTCGCACGCGCCCAGGTTTCTCGGGGTTTCCCAGAGCTTTCACGAGAGGGTCTAGCCACCTCTCGGTCCCGATGGACTCTGAGGAAGATTCTTGCTGGCTCAACTCCCTCTGCAATAGAAGCAGTGGGGGATATAGTATTGAGTGATTCGTCATAAACTGTTTATACTTATGAAATCAACACGGTGGGTTAAGTTCGTACCATACGATTGAACACGTCCACAACTTTGGGGGTCGAGAAGGAAACAGCCCCCGTAGTCAGGTTGGTCTTCGTGCAGCCCCTGATCCATGCCCGCCCGCGACCCTCGATATCATCGAAAGGAACTGGTTTTCCAGCCTCTCATAGTGCGGCGTCCTCTATCTCCAGTCCGCCATCTTTCTAACATAGCCATGACTGCCCAGGCGGTGGGGGTGTTTATTCTTCGAGTGAAGTTCTTTATTCTTTAAACTCTTCGCCTTGAACTCTTCCGTAGACTTCATTCGAACGAAATCTTCCCAAACGTCCTCTGTTATTTGGTGATATCTCTGTAACGGCGAGCGGTTTTTCTGAACATATTCTTTGTTCAGCGTGCTCCTGAAGTTCCGATGAGACTTAGCCATCGTCACCTTCGCCGCCCGTTCTACTTTCTCCCTGTCGCCTTCGGGGATCTCGAACTTGCTCCACAGCTCCTGCATGATTCGTCCAATTTGGGCCTCGGGCACTTCAGTCCAGTCTTGTGTTGTGATCTTTACATGTTGATGTGCCAGATAACCGCATGCGCTGTTGAACTTAGATGCCATCTTCTGGGATTGGGAAGGGTACCCTGTTATCTGGTCTACCTCCGTGATGACCTGCCTTTGCGTAGGCATCTTATTACCGGTTCTTGGTTTCCTAACTCTTGTCGTTGCCGCCGGAGGCTCCGACGAACCAGTAGTTTCTTCACCCGTCATCGATCTTTTTTGCAAAAAAAAACTAACTCTTTACCATATATGATAAGACCATATATAAACAATCTAGAAAACCTGATGGCATAGGTTCAAATAATGAAATAGAACATGTAGAGAAGGCCAAAAGCGGTCTCATATCTAGGAATAGTCCAAATGCTTCTTCTTTTTCTAGATTTTAGTAATGAGTATGTGGACCATGGTGTAAAGGAGATATTAGTATTCCAGAAAGAAAACTATGGTGGGAAATGAAATGCTTGTACTGAAAAATCAGACAACACAAAAATAGGCAAGGTAAATGACAGTTGACTTTTCATTTTATTTCAGAAGCAAACTTCTCTGCGAATGTTCACAAGCATCCTAGGTTGCACTATGTACTCTGAGCTACGAATGAAATGACACTACAACAAAGATAAGAACTAAAAATAGAATTACCTCTAGGAAAGAAAAATGCCCTAGCTATCCGGGAGGACTTCTCCATCATCTTAGGATACTCATGCCCTAGCAAATGAACGTGAGCAATAGGGGTACCTGTGGGGAGGAGAACCCGCGATGGCGGCTGTTCGGAGAAGGGAAGCGTCCACGGCTCCGTCGACGGGGAGAGGAGCGTCCACGGCGGTGGCGGTTGTTGGGAGGAGGGAAGCGTCGGCGGCGTGGCCTGTCAGGGAGGCATCCATTGTGGCGGCAGCGGGGGCGCTAGGGTTCACGGTGGGTGGCGGCCGCAACGATGCTCTTAGGGCAAGGAGACACCGCTGCTGGTTAGAACAGAAGAGCAAGTCTAGGGTTCGACGTGCGGTGAAAAATTTCAAGTCCCGCAGGCACGGGTATATAAATACAAGAAGTCATCACGGACGGGCGTAGATGCGACCCGTCCGTGATGAAACAGTTATCACGGATGGGCGCAGATGAAAGAGTTATCACTGATGGGTGCAGATGCGACCCGTCCGTGATGAGACAGTTATCACTGATGGTCTAATGTTTGCGCCCGTCTGTGATAACAATTTCATACTAAATCAATCTGCATATTGAAATGCAGATTCAGTAAGGCCAGTTTCAACTTAGTGAACTTACTGAATCTGTATTTCAGTGTGGAGATTCATTATGTTCAGACTAATATAGCACTGTAAATAGAACAAAGTAGAGTACTTGATGATTTAATTGAAGTAAATGTCTAACAATACAAATTTTTGACCATATGGAACAAAATACAACTAGGTATTGACAATATGCACATCAAAGTTCCCAATTTGACAATTTTAGTCGTTGTCATCGTTGTCAACTAGGTTTTTTCCATTATATGTTAGTCCTTCATTATGATCTCGACGTACGTACGTTGGCACATCATCACTTGCTTCTTCGTCATCAGTTGATTCTTCGTCTTCACAATCGGGTTCCGGATCGTTGAATTGGTTGTAGTCTTCTTCATCAACTACACCGTCAACTCCAACGATACTCCTTTTTCCATTCCTCATAATGTGGCGCTTCTTATTTGATGGGTCGACTATGTATAACACTTGGGCAACCTATTTAGCAAAGATAAAAGGCTCTTCTATTGACCCAAAACTCTCTAGATCCACGGTAGTGAAGTTCTGATCTTCCATGTGCACATCTTTGAGATTCACCCATCGGCATCGAAATAAGGGGATCTTGGTGACTATAGTCAAGTTCCCAAATCTCTTTGATTATGCCGCAGTAGTTGCACTTAATCCCTCATGGACTACGGGCTTCTACCCGGACCCCACTGTTCTGGTATGTGCTTTTTCGGTCTTGGGCGTCCGTATAAAATGTATATCCGTTGATCTCGTACCCTTGCCATTTCACAACGTTCGCGACAGGTCCTCTGGCCAACCATCCGGCTACATCTTCTTCTTCAGTTGAAGGGTTTTTATTGTAAAAATAGTTCTTCAACCACTGGTTGATCCTGATGTTGTGTGTTTTCGTGATCCAAAATTCAGACTTTTTCGGATTCTGTTGGCGTAACACTTGCTTGTGAATTTTGATATACGGATCCACCACTGACATGTGTTGCAAGACCGTGAAATGAGCTCTGTCTAACTCTATTGTATCAGAAGGCTGGTAATCTTTCCTTCCGATTGTCCCGACGCCAGCGAGCCTACCCTTGTGCCAAGAACGGGGCACACCTATGGGATGGTGTTCAGCCATGTAATCCATGCAAAACTTGACGACCTCTTCGGCAGCATAGCCTTCCATGATGCTCCCTTTTGGCTGGTATCTGTTGCGACCATAGCGCTTCAGAATACCCATGTACCTCTCGAACGGGTATATGCTATGTAGGAACACGGGTCCCAACATCTGTATCTCATGCACAACATGGATCATTAGATGGATCATGATATCGAAAAATGACGGAGGGAAGTACATCTCTAGTTGGCATATTATAACAATTATCTCGTACTGCAGTTTAGATAGTCGCTGCGGATCGATTGACTTCTAAGATATCGTGTTGAGAAAGCTACACAGATTTGTGATTGTCTCACGGACTCCAGGCTCCAAGATACCTCTTATTACAACAGGTAAGATTTTGTGTCATCATCACATGACAGTCATGAGACTTCATGCCTATTAATTTCAAGTCTTTCATTGAAACAAGTTTCTTTATGTTTGCGGAGTAACCAGATGGAACTTTCAGCCCAAAGAGGCACTGGCACAATTCCCATCTCTCAGCCTTGCTAAGAGTGTAGCAAGCAGGGGGGATGTATGTTTTGCCTTTATTCGTCAGTTGTGGTCCCAGCTCTGGTCTGATACCCATTTCTTGCATGTCAAGGTGTGCCTTCACACCATCTTTTGTCTTCTCTGGAATGTTGAGCAAGAGACCAATCAAGCTGTCGCACACATTTTTTTCGACGTGCATGACATCAATGATGTGACAGATATTTAGCACCTTCCAGTACGGCAAGTCCCAAAATACGGATTTCTTTTTCCAGATGCCCGGCCTCAGCTTCTATTGCTTTCCAAACACAACATCGATATCTTTCACAATTTCATAGATTTCTTCACCCTTTTTTTGTGCGGGGTGCTCCCGTGTCTCGACTTCTCCATTGAACTGTTTCTTCCACTTCCTCCAAATGTGATCATTCGGAACGAACCGACGGTGACCCATATATATGATTTTACGTGAGTGTGTCAAGAACTGACTCATTGTTTGTTCTTGGCACACAACACATGCTTCGTGTCCTTTCACAGTCTGGCCGGACGAGTTTCCATAACTAGAATAATCATTCACGGTTGTGAACAACAAGGCGCGTAGGTTGAAGTTCTCTTGTTTATCTACGTCCCAAACTTCCACACCGTCGTGCCAAAGTGTCGCTAAATCTTCCGTCAGTAGTTGTACGTACACATCAATATCATTTCTAGGTTGCTTAGGACCTTGAATGAGTACAGAGAGATGTATGTACTTATGCTTCATGCACAGCCATGGAGGAAGGTTGTAAATACTGAGGAGGACGGGCCATGTGCTGTGTTGGCTGCTCATGTTACCGAATGGATTGATTCCGTCCGTACTCATCCCAAACCTTATGTTCCTCGGCTCCTTACCAAATTCTGGAAATACCCTATCGACAGTCCTCCACTGGCATGCGTCGGCAGGGTGTCTGATTATTCCATCTTCCTTACGCCCCTCTGAGTACCAACGCATCATCTTTGCCTCCTTCTTATTAGCGAACAAACGTTTCAAACGGGGAACGATCGGAAGATACCAAGCCACCTTTGCTGGAGGCCCCTTCACCACACCCCCACCTTCATCCTCGTCATCATGACAGTTGTCTTCATTTGTAATACACTTGTAGCGGGATGTCTTGCACGACGGACATCTATGCAGGTTGGCGTACTCTTTGCGGTACAGAATATAGTCATTCGGACATGCATGTATTTTTTTGACTTCTAATCCAAGAGGGCATATAACCTTCTTCGTCTTGTAAGTTGTTGTTGGCAACATGTTCCCTTCTGGAAGAATGTCCTCCAGGAGCACCAACAGCTTTGTGAAACTTGTGTCCGACCAGTTATTGCTTGCCTTGATCTTCAACAGTTCTAGCGCGATAGCCAATCGCGTGTGCTTCGGTTTGCATCCCGGAAACAAGGGTATTTTCGAGTCTCCCAACAAGCCTAAGAACTCATCGTACTCTCTTCCACCAAGGTTCGTTCCTTCCGCGTCACGCAACATTTGGTCCAAATTATTGTGTACGTCAACCATATCCTCATTTGAGGATTCCGAATTGGCTTCTTCCACCAGTTCGTCCAGCGACGCAACATGTCCAGCCTCGACTTCTACCCCTTCACCAACCCCCACTCCTATACCTCTTTGCCACTTGGGACGACTTCTGTCTCTTCGCCAGTGGCAACTTCTTCCTCCTCGCCGTGACTTGTCCAACGGGTATAACTATCCAAGAAACCCTTTATAAGCAAGTGTAATTGCAAGTCCTTTGTCGTCTTCACCATCTCCACATTATTGCAATTACGACATGGACAACACATTTCATTCTTTCTCTTCCTCAACATATCTTCTCGGGCAGCTCTAAGAAACCCAGATAAAGCATCTATGTACCCTCTGGTAGCACGATCCCTGTACATCCAACTTTGATCCATCGATCCTATAGTAATAAATGATAGCACGAAGGCTTTAATCTACGTCCTTTAGGGGATGTACGCACTTAATAAATGATATAGAGATAGCACAATTACTAACCTTGCTCTCGTCTCCAACTCAAAATATAGCACTGTCCCCTTCCAAATGCGACCCCTAGATCTCCTCTCACCGAATTGCCCACAAATCACGCTTCTAGGCGGCCGCAACGTTGCTCTGGACGTGAGGAGGCGCCGCTGCTGGTCGGAACTTAGGAGCAAAAACTCGGGTTCGATGCGTGGCGAAAATGACAAGTCACACGGTTAGAAACCTATATAGAACAATTCATCACATACAGGCCAAATCAAAACCCGTCAGTGATGATTTTCCCGCCATTTCAAGGACTTCATCACTGACGGGTGGGTTATACGGAGCCGTTAGTGATGATAATAATCATCACAGATGGGTTATATTTTAACCCGTCTGTGATAAGTCATCACAGACGGGTACACAAACGACCCGTCTGTGATCGAGAGGGTTGTATTTTCACCCGTGCATGGTATATCATCACTGACGGACCGGAATGTAACTCGTCAGTGGTGATCCGTGTTCGCACCCAAAGTTGTTCTCTGTTTCGCGCCGTCGATACACGTAGCGGCGGGAGACGAGGGGTCGTGCCGGTACACGAGGCAGACGGGAGACTAGGGGTCGCGCCTGTACGGTGGGAGACGAGGACCTCTATATAACGTCCTCCTCTTCTTCATTCGTCGTCCAAATATTCATCACCGCCTGCTTTGCAATGGAGTCTGCGGGTACCTCCTCCCACATGGTCGGGAAGCGCAAGAGGGTGTCCCCTTCTCCGTCCCCCGCCTTCGTCCCCTCCTCCATCCCCGATCAACTAGACAAGCATCGAGTTCACGATGAACCTCTCCCATGAGACGGTTCGAGCCATCGGGTGCGGCTACGAAAACACAGAGGGCACCCTCCTCTGTGCGTACATTGAAGGAGTACGCTACTCCGGCGCCTTCGTCGTCCGCTGTGTGTTGGCCAAGAAGTACCCATGAGCAAAGTTCATCGTGGAAGCACACCACGAGCTGGGGCGATTCCTCATCTCCTGCACTTCCAGTGGGTCAGAGCGCACCACTTGCTGTACCATTGGCCGCCGCCTCCACGCGAAGTACATCAAGTGGGGTGTCGACCGAGTGGGCTTCTTCCTGGTCCATAAGGTGCTCGCTCTGGTGCCGGAGCCGGTCGATGAAGATCTGCCGCTCGAGAACTTTTAATTATCTATTTTTATTTTATAAATTACGTATGTAAGACAATAGTCTATATATATCTTAATCGTTTTCGATGGTCTCTATATATCTTAATCGTTTCCAATGGTCTGTATGCTATTATGTTCTATTGTAGTTGTCCTAAAAGTCGTGAGTTGTTCGTTCGATTTGCCCATCACACTTTTTATCACTGACGGATTGAAGTACGACCCGTCTGTGATGATAGTCTTAGTCGTTCGCCTAGAGCAGGATCATCACAGACGGGTTGTATTTACACCCGTCTGTGATAACTCATCACTGACGGGTTGAGAAACGACCCGTCTGTGATCCAGAGGGTCATCATCACTGACGGGTCATATACCGACCCGTCTATGATGAGCCGGTCATCACTAACGGACCGTGAAATGACCCGTCAGTGATGACTCATCACTGACGGGTCACATTTCTACCCGTCAGTGATGAGATGTTTTCTGTGCATGAATTTTCTGGCCTCATCAGTTCATTTTGCTTGCCACCTCTGAAAAACAGAATAACATCCCTGCTGCATGTACAGCCTCTACACAGCCCCAGCATGCGCAGGACAATATATACAAATTAATATATTTTCTGCATCTCAATTCCACATCACAAATTTGACAAGTCCACATCTCAAATATATATATATGTACAATACATTCGACATCACACAAGTTGCTAAAGAATTTTGCACATCTCACTTTCATATGGAAACGAACTATCTAGAGTGCTAGCTAGAGTGTTTACACACTTACTACAAATGGACTCACTAGAATGCGATAGACGCATTGGAATGCGATATCAGTATGTAGTTTTCTTGTGCAGTGTAACCGCAATAGAGTGTCGTCACCATTGTGACATTGCGGTTACACTGCATAAGACACTCTTTCCAAGAAAAGTGTCTTGTGCAGTGTAGGGCAGTGTCACAAACGCGACGGAGAGGGGAGAACGGCAGCTTCCGCCGGCGCCGGCACCGCTGCAAGGCGGAGGAGCAATCGCCGGCCTCGAGGAAGAGGTGGCGACCGGATCCGGGCTCGGGGGGGGCTCGGGGAGGAGGCAGCAGTCAGATCCGGGCTTGAGGAAGAGGCGGCGACCGCATCCGGGAAGAGGCGGCGACCGCATCCGGGCTCGGAGGGGCTCGGGGAGGAGGCAGCGGTCAGATTTGGGCTCGAGGAAGAGGCGGCGATCGCATCCGGGCTCGGGGGGCTCGGGGAGGAGGCGGCGGCCACAGCGCGGTACGAAAGAAAGCTAGGGTTTCAACGCGGTGAAAATGACTAGGTCGTCCCGCATTTATAGATAGAAGAATTCATCACGGACGGGCCAAAATTATGCCCGGTAGTGCTAGTTTGGTCATCGTTGACGGGTCAGTTTTCTACCCGTCCGTGCTGACACCACAAGTCAGCACTGACGGGTAATTTTCCTACCCATCTGTGATAAATGATGTCATCACTGACGGGCGCAAAATCTACCTGTCACTGAAAGTCATCACTGGCGGGTAATTTTCCTACCCGTCAATGATGAAATCTTTGATAATAGCCTTGAGGCTCATCGCATATTCATCACTGACGGGTTGTTTTCCTACCCATCAGTGAAGTGATTTCACCACTGACGGGCACGGTCTACCCGTCAGTGATATCGATCCTGGATGACATTGTTTGTAGCAGTGGGAGCTCCCTCAACATCCTATTCACAAAAGCCCTCGATGCAATGCAAGTACCACGGTCATCGGTCCAGACGGTGACACAGGCATTCCACGGTATCGTCTCAAGCTCGTCGGCTACACCGATCGGGCAAGTCACACTATCGGTTACCTTCGGAACACAGGAGATCTTCCGAACAGAAAAGATCCTGTTCGACATAGTCAACTTCGAAACGGCATACAATGCCATCTTAGGGGGCCCAACTTTGGCCAAGTTTGTGGCAGCAACGCACTACGCCTACTAGTGCATGAAGATGCCCAGCTTAAAGGGTGTTCTCACGATAAAGAGCTCCCCTCAGGAAGCACTACTCCGCCACAAGCGTAGCCTTGACCTCGTAGAAAAGCATCAACTCTCAAGCAGGGAAACAGACTCCGACGCCGCTGCGCGCACACCCCCGCGTCAGCAAGACCTCCACCGCAACTACGAGCGACGACTTCGGAAAACACCCCCTCCAAGTCAGAGAGCAGGTTCTATGACTAGTTCAGAACTGGGGCAAAAAAGGCTTTCTCCTTAGCAGGACAACGGCTCCACAGGAGAAGTCGCCAAATCCAGGACACTCGAGTTAGCAGTAAAGAGATAGTCGAGTCCCCTTAGAGAGTTTCCTCATGCAAACACCTTCGGTAAGATCGCACAGTCATCGCCCCTCCGACCGCCAGTCCGTTTCAGGTTGCGCCAGCTCCAGCCTCAAGTCATCAAGCTACGAACAAACCGATGATAAGACGCTCCGGGTGCCATCGCCTAGCACGCGCACTCGGCAAGCTTTTTCGGCGGGCCACGACAAGAGCACAAGAGTCTCTGGAGCAACCAACGACAACTCGAGGGGAGGAGATGATGTTTTTTAGTTCTAGTTTTTCCTAGCAGTTTTTTTTTACAGTAGCTTGTAAATGATACTTCAGTCAGTTCACAGTTTTTTAATATCAAGTTTCTAGTTTGATATTTATTTTTTCAGACTGCCTATCCAAGAAACTTCTCGAATAAAATAGTCGGGGGGCTGGATAAGTATGTGGCATCAAAACTGGCATACGCATAGACGTAACCAACGATTTGACCTACAAAAAGGGAAAAGGGTTCCGCGCTGCAACCATCAGGGATGCGAGGAAGACCCCTTAAAGTATTTGCAAGAGACAGGGGAAGCCACTGAGCCCCCACCTGACCAGACCTATGGCCTGGTTGACTAAGCTCCCTGGTTCCGTAGTAAAGTTCCCCGACCACAAGTAAGGGAAGAAGAGAAGATGTGAATATGACTAGGCCAACAGAACCCGCTTGCTTATCCGCATCCCCGACTACTTTAAGCAGAAGGCATCACGGATAGAGTGCAATGTTGTCATAATCAGTAATCAGGGCAAACGTAAGACTTACTAACTGGCGTCCAATATCCCTACGACAAGGGAATGCGAGTTGCTACTATGGGCATGATAGAGTGTACGAAGACCCCTTATCGTGTTTACTAGTGACGAGGAGCCAATGAGACCTCCATCCAACTAAACCTAAGGCCTGGTCGATCACAGTCAATGGCATACGGCACAACTCGTAAGCCTAAGTCAAGGAAAGTGGACGCAAAGTTCGACTAAGTCTACGAGAACACTCGCATCTGACAAACATTCACAGAGCAGTAGAGTTCAGGTTTTTAGAAAAAAAATACACTGATTAAAGCACAGTTACTAATCACAGTGTAATACAAAGTTATTTAGGTAGACTAGGTGCCCGGACACGGTCCGCAAAAGCATCAGCCACACCCTGCACAGCATCAATGAGCTCCTCTTCCTCGCCAGCCGACAGATCGGCTTCAAGGGCCTCCAGGGACAGCTCCGGGTACTAGCACTTCAGAAGAGCCAGTGCCATGGCCAAAACGTCCCGGACGCCTTGCTGCAGCTACTCGAAAAGGAGCTTCTCGATGATAGGCTTCAGGTGGGAGACTGACGCCACCAGCTCCAGCAACCGGATAGCGCACGGAGGGCTGGGGAAGACAGCGACTCCGACCTCTGCGAGCACCAGCTCGAGCGTGCAAAGGGCATGCTCGAGGTCCTCCTCCAGCTTCTTCACGTAGGCTTGGCTCCGGTTCAGTGAAGACTCAGCCTTGGATAGGCGGGCCTTCATGACCTGGAGCACGGCCTCACTCTCCGCCCGCCTCTTCTCGGATTCCTCGAGGCGTTTTCTCAGCTCTTTGAGCTCGCTTCGCAATGGGATAACCTGAGAAAGGGCGCGCTGTCAAAACAATGAGGTTAGTACCGAGTATATTACTATTTGATTATTGACTCCTTGGATTACCTGTAGCAGGGAGCAAGCGTCACCGTCATCAGTCACCGACGGCTCCGGCGTTAGGGGTTTGGCCTTCTTAACCGGGAGCTGTGCCTAGCTCGCCGCGGATGTCTCCCTACCCGTGGCGGCCCTAGTCGTGGCCCCGGCTGGACGGATGGTTAACCTAGTCGGAGGAAGCAGCGTATCAGCCTTCACGAGGAAAAGAAAGGAGAATTATGAAGAAGACCGAGAAGAAGACTTACCGTTGGCGCTTCGCTGGTGGAGAGATCCCTTTCGCTAGAACCTCCGAGCTCTGCTTCTCGGCAGGGACCAGCGGCGACTTCCCCTTGCCCGCTGGAGGGCTCACGACCGGCGCGTCCTCCTCTGTGCGAACAGGCACGGAGGAAGATACTGGCTCCTCTGGGCGGGGATCGCTCGTGTCCTGTGTTCCGACAACTTACTCCCGTCATCCTAGAGCATAGAAAGATCAAAGAGAGAAAGCTAATCGAGCACGAATTTGTACCTGGGGCTAGGGGCTCGGCGGAGGAGAAAGAGCCCGAGCAGGAGACTTCGCTCGGACAGTCTCCGCTGTCGCCTCTGCCTCAGACGGACCTTCGACCCGTGTCTCAAGGGTCGAACCGGTCACACCGAGGACTTCGACGTCTTCATCCTGAATAGGGGCACCAGCCCGCTCAGCCTCTGAGTCGGGAGCCCCGCGGCCTACACGCTACCAAAGAAGACCCGGATAGCGTTAGTAGCGCTATTCGGACGACCATGACTAGACAAGGCAGAAACAGTTAACTCACCGAAAGGATTTCCTTTTGGTTGTCGGGGCTGAGCCTCAGGATCGGTAAGGGCACGTCAATCCGCCCGCCTTGAGGAGATTTCTCGAATAGGTTATTCAACCTATTTGAAAGCTCTTCGGGGGAAATATCTACACAATCAAAAGAAGTCTAACGAGTGAGAAGACATGAGTTTTCTGACTAGAACGACATGGAAGGGCTCGGGCGCTCACCTGTGTCTAAGTCCCTTGTCTGGTCCTTGCCCTCCGAGATCACTCAGGCAGGTGTAACCCTCGACCGGAGAGGGCTGATTCAACGCCAAAGGAAGTCCTCGGCGACGTCCCATGCTGACAAGCCTCTGCCGGCAAGGGCGGTGATGTCGCCAACGAGGGCCTTGAGCCACCTGGTTTCCTTCGAGGCCTCTGACTAGCTCTTGTTTGGGAGGGGTGCCAGGCCGTGATAGTGGCTCTCGGAGGAGAGTGGGGGCTAGCAGTAGAAACCACCTCGAGTGCCAGCCCGACCACGAAGACTTCCAGGAGGAGGAGATATAGGTGTCCATCCTCCCCTCCCGGAGTCAGAATCTGGCACCGCCGACGACACCTCCACCGCTGGCCTTCATCCGGCGGAGGTTGTAATAGTACCTCCAGAGCTCTAGGCTCGGCCTGATACTGAGGTACGCTTCGCACAGATGTGCAAAGACCGCCAGCATCAGGACCGAGTTCGGGTTGAGATGTATCAACTCAAGCCTGTAGAACTAGAGCACTAGGAGGAAGAAATGAGAAGGTGGAAATTGGAATCCACACCTCAAGAAGTCTACGAAGACGACGGTCCAGTTCGTGTCTGGACTCGGGACCATCTCCTTCAAGGCCCCCCGGTGAGGTACGAGTACCTCCGGGAGGATGACCTACTCTGCCACGAGCTTTTTGAGGGTGGCGGAGTCCATTGCCGAGCGCTCGAATTCGGGGATGACGGAGGTCGGTTCTCCCGAAGTATCCTCCGCCGACCCTTGGTCTCGGGGGACTTCTTCGCTGCGCTCTTCTTTCCCATTATCGTTGACGGTGGTCGGTGACGGCGAAGCAGGGATCGGAGATAGGGGCGCAAGGATGAAGATGGGAATACTAGGAGACAGAGAGCAATGCGGGCAAAACCCCAACCAACTCTCGATCTCTTAAGAGATTCAAGTTTCGCCTGACCGGAGCACGATTAACGGCACGATCTGCTCCATCGCATTAAATGCGGACAGTTGCTTTCCCTGCATGCGAGACGGCATACGCGGGAAAACGGGGTCTGACAAACCCACGACCCCGACAAGCTCATTGCTTTTTGGCTAACGTTAGCTGAACAGTGGCACAGAAAAAGGAAAAATTCTTCATCACCATGCGAAAATTTTGCCACGACGGTTCGGTGTCCCAGAATCTACCAGGCGAACGCGTGTCCATGATCGATGGATCAGATTAAATAAAAGAGGCTTCTCGGGCAAGCTAGCCCAGAAAATTCCTTGGACTACTCAGAGGTTTATCCCGACAAGGATATCGCGACTACCCGGTAGAGATAGTGCCTACTTGGGAATGTGATCAACAAAGTATTCGATTTCGCCTACTCGGAGTTGCTTTCCAAAAAGGGCAGATTTCCTACAGAACAGTCATGACCTCACTTCACGTACTGATGGGGGCTTGACGATGAATAGTATAGTACCCCGTATACGAGGAGGTATCCGTATACGATTCCCTGGATTATTGGAATAAGAATATGTATCTGGTAAGGATCCCCAGGAGATAAGGTAACCCCGTAAGGAGGGAGGACACCCCTTAAACTAGAAAGTCAATCCCGACGTTTAAGGAAGCCAGAGTTCTACTCGGGCATAAGTCCATGTCCGGTACGACTCGGGGAGCCCCTATAAAAGGATCAGCAATCCCATAGGGGAGGAGGTGGGCTAGAAGTCTGAGAGATCCCAAAAGCCTTTCGAGTCCTAAGAAGCCTAAAAGCCTGAAGCCATCCAGAAGCCCCAGCGATTCCCACGAGAAGGACCCGCCGCCTCGAAGGAGTCAAGCCCGCGGAACTAGTCACAGTAGCCTCTGATTAGGTCTAGGATAGCCACTAACATACACATTCTTTGTAAGATACTCTCTGATCAATATATACGAACAGGACGTAGGGTTGTTATCCTGAGGGAGGCTCAAACCTGTATAAAAAGGGTGTTTCCTTATCGTAAGATCACTTGGCCTTGTGCCCTAGGGGTCCCTACCCAACAAGTTTCTCTGTCTCACGACTACCGTAAAATCGGCGGTTTATCAATCGTCAATCGATTGTTGATAGATGTATATTGCTCTCTGTTTTATTAGTCTAATCATCGGCCAGTTTAGATGAACGAACAGTAGTGGGAGTGTTGTGCATTAGATGGAGTAGATCCCAATTTGTGAAGTATTCTCGATGACAATAAGAGAAGAAAGGCTTTGATGGATTTACCTCACTAAGAGTAAAAAGATAGTTGACTTGTTATCACGTGCACTGCGCGGGGTAAAGGGAATATTACTTTCAACTGTATGTCATCATGCTCTATGAAATTCTCTATTTTATTACTTAAGATTCGGGTATATACAAGGGTTTCGATCAATTTGAGTGGAGTATTAGCCATTAGGTTTGGTGTGTGTCAATCTAGTGGATTTATAGACGTACTGCCTATATAACATGATCCCAACCTATGCATAATATGCCATGATTGTTTGATTGATCAATTCACATGGCTATACTTATTATTTCATGTCACCACCTTTATGAGAGATACTATTATTGAACCTATGAACCCCGGTCCAATTTTCCCTATAAGAAAACCTCCAAATCTCATTTACTTGCACTTTTATTTTCAGTTATTATTTATTCCGAAAATACAAAATACTTCTTATACCATTATCTACTCATAACTTGCTGCAGCTAGCAAAGCTAGTGTGATTGACAACCACACTAGAACTGTTGGGGACACAAGTAGACTCTTTATTTTATTTCATTACTGCTTGACGGAGGCTTGATATTTATCTCTACAGATTGATAACCTTGGTTCTTCATTGAGGGAAACTTGCTACTGGCTACAAACCCTTGCACTTGGGGGCCCAACAACTGGCTGCCAACTATAGGTATTGAAGCAAGCAGGTGCCGACATGAGTGCGGCTGCTCTGTGCCAGTCAGTGCGTCGCCACCTGCCTGTCCACGTGTAGGGTATCGTGTGGTCGAGTGTGCGTCATTGGGGGTGAGTCTTGAAAACAGGGAGTTGATGTCCTCACTATGCTCATACTCAAACCTCCTAGTGTTGATTCCAGTAGACTTCTCTTGGACTTCTTCAGAGTGTTGCTACCCTCGTAGATCTGCTCCAGGGTATCCTAGATATCCTTGGCAGAGTCCATGGTACTGACTCTGTTGAAGTCATGCTCCTGTAGACCATGAATATAGTTGTGGCAGCCCTAGCATTGTTCTGAATGTTTCTCTTGTCATTTATACTAGGGATGATGGTGTCTTCCAACCTGTAGCCTGTACACACAACTTCCCACACATCTAGATCAATGGCGATAAGATGCATTTGCATCTTTCTTTTCCAGAAGGCATAGTTAGTTCCATTAAAAACAGCTATTTTTCCCTCATAGCCTGACATCCTTTAAACGCTGGCTGTTAAGCCAAATCAAAGAGTAACCTGCTCTGATACCAATTGAAAGGACGGAAGGTGCCGACTAGAGGGGGGTGAATAGGAGGCTAACTAAATTTGCTTTTCTTTTGATTTAGCTTATCACTTTAAGTCTTAGCAGATTACAAGTTATGGCTAGCGGTGTGACAGGTGATCAATACAGGCAATAAATGCTATGTAAATTAACAAGCAGCTGTCACACAGGTATGTAACACAGGTGAGCTAACAACCTTAAGCAAATATGTAAGACAGATAACTGTGTAACAGGTAGCTGGCACAGGTAAGAGATAAGAGATACTACAACTGAGACACAGCTAAGCTAACACAGGTGTAAAGTGATGTATCATAGATAAACAATATATATCAGAGAATACACAAGCATGCAGATCTAATGAGTAGATGAAAGCATTATAAGAAGTACTCAGAGAGATGAGGTGGTTTTTCACCACTCTTTTAGAGAGGTACGTCTCCGTTGGAGAGGCTACTCCGAAGAGATCACTAGCACTGAATCGTGCTTATTCTTCGAGTACCTGAGTGATCAGGCCTCTTGCTTTGCTTGTGGAAGTCCTTTAGCTTTGCAGCAGGTAGACTTTAGATCACCTTCACAAACTACTGGTTCGGCCCACACAAGTTTGGGTGATACCAGCAACTCCTACGCCCGTCTGGGAGTAGACACTCCAAGAGTAACGGATTCAGCAGCAACAACTCTTGGAGGAACCAGTGCTCTTTGCTCAAAGCTCTAACTCTCTTGAACTAACTCTTAGGAAGTTTGGCTTTTGTTCAGGAGGTGAGAGGCTTGCAACGGTCAAAAGTGATTCTCTTGATTGAGCAAGGTTGAGGTCGAAGACCTCCCCTGGTCCCCTATTTATAGGGTTCACAGGTACCTGACTGTTACACTCATGCCACGTAGGATTAAGTGGGTCACCGGTGACAGTCACCGGTAACACAGCCAATCACAACGCACAACGGTAACCGGCTCAGGCAGATCGACACCTGTGTCACCGGAGGCACACACAGGTGAATCCTTAACTGTCGTAGCCTAACTACTCAGCCTGATCTTGGCACATTACATGCCCTCAGCGCACAACTAACTCTGATCCTAATAAGGAGAGAACCTCCAACAGTCTTCTGGCTCGACAGACAAACTATTGTAGTGCAGGTCCCTTAGCATTTATAAGCTCTCCCTGGTACAGAGATGTACCTGAGTCATAGAGCGGAGGTCACCTGTGACACAGCTATGTCACACAGATGACTTTGGCTCTAGGGTTTTAGACAGCTAGCACCGCAGAGTGCTAGCACAAACCAGTTTCACAGATGTGCAAAACTGTTGTTACAGGGCTACTGACCTCGAAACATCAGTGCCACTGTCAACACTCTGAGCATTTTGCATAAGAAACTTCCAAAGATCATTGCTACTTCATCCTCTTGATAGTACGGGTGTTTTCGAAGGACTCAAGAAAACTAGCAAACTTAGGCTTTACCTACCACCAACTGTAGTTATGGCCCTTGATGCATCAAGCCACCATCACCTTGCTTGCAACTCCTTGCACAGCACGGTTTCTTCACAGCTGTGGCACAGCTGCCTAACATAGCTATCTCCTTGTCTTGGAAACTACCTTTGTACTTTTGGTGTGGTCATCCTTTCCTATATGACTCTTCTTCCTGGAACCTATCATCCTGCTTACACTCATTGTAAACATTAGATTCCAGTTTGAGTTGCCATTAACCATCAAAACCAACTTGGAGGCCTAGATGCTCTTTCAGGTGTCGTTTTCCTTGCCGCTTGATACGTCCAAAATGTATCTATAACTTTTGAAGTTTCTATGCATATTTCTTATCATTCATACAATATTTAATATTTTTGGTCTAACCTACTAATAAACTGTTAGAGGGGCAGAATTGCATGTTTTATGTTGGTGGTTTCAGGAACCTTCCCGGGCTCATAAAAATCTACGAATATCAGAGGATCCTAACTTTCCAGGAGAAGGAAGCTTGCGAAAGGAGGCAGCCAACGGAGCTATGGGGGGCCACGCGCCCCACGCAGCCTCCCACTGGCGTAGCATGGGCCCCATAGGGCAGCTCTGGCACCCCCTTCGGCTGCCAGCTCTATATAACCCCCTATGACCTAAACTATTTACGAAGAATTTTTCCGCCGCCGCCACTTCCAGATATCCGCGATTAGAGGCGGAGCCCTGCTGGAGCACTTCTCCGGTACCCTGCCAGAGGGGAATTCACTGCCAATCTTCATCAACAAACTACTTACCGCTTCTCCACAATAAGGTGTGAGTAGTCCACCCCCTAGACTACGGGTTCGTAGCAGTAGCTATGTAGCAAATCTCTCTATGTGCCTCGATGATTAGATCACATGAGCTGCCCTACATGATTGTGATCACTTGAGTATAGTTCTTGCGGTGGATCTTTCGATGTGTGATGAATGACTACTTTATGGTGTTGTTATCATGATTGTATGGATTATTTATAGATGTATATTGCTCTCTGTTTTATTAGTCTAATCATTGGCCAGTTTAGATGAAAGAACAGTAGTGGGGGTGGTGTGCATTAGATGGAGTAGATCCCAATTTGTGAAGTATCCTCAGTGACAAAAAGGGGAGAAAAGCTTTGATGGATTTGCCTCACTAAGGGAAAAATTTATGCAAACTATGGTTGGTTGTGTCTTCAACTGTATGTCATCATGCTCTATGCAATGCTCTGTTTAATTACTTAATACTCGGGTGTTTATGGGGGTTCCGGTCACTTGGAATGGAGTATTAGCCATTATGTTTGGCGTGTGTCGATATAGTGGATATATGGACGTACTACCTATATAAGATGATCTCAATCTATGTTTATCATGCCATGATTGTATGAATTGTTTAATTCACATGCCTATGCTTATTATTATGTGCCACCGTGTTTATGAGAGATGCTAGTAGTGAACCTATGAACCCCAGTCCAATTTCCTCCATAAGAAAACCTCCGAGATCTCATTTACTTGCACTTTTATTTTCAGTTTATTATTTCCTCCGAAAATACAAAAATACATTATCTATCATTATCTACTAATTACTTTGTTGCAACTAGCAAGGCTAGTGTGATTGACAACCACACTAGAGTTGTCGGGGACACAGGTAGGTTTCTTTATTTTATTGCAGTGCTCCTTGAGAGAGAAAACTAAGTGCCTCTACCTCCTTTGGGATTCGATAAACCTTGGGTTACCTACACAAGAGATAAATCTTCCCACTGACTGCAAACCTCTTCGCTTGGAGGCCCAACACAAGGCCTGTTTGAGTGGTTGCACCGTAGGCATCAAGAACCCTTTTTTGGCATTGTTGTCGGGGAGGTATTGCGTATCATTCTCTCTTTAAGTGTTGTTTTATATAAAGTTTACCTTCTTGTTATCTATGCTTAGTTGCATTTTATTGCTTACAACAGCGAGAAGTGGGAAATTGACAAAGGTATGGAAAAAGATAGAAATTTTGAATATGACTATATTAAAACTTGTTCCCATACTGCTGTTATTAACAATATTGGTGCTAAATATGTAAACTATTTCTCCGAAAAAAAAGGAGAAGGGAAATTGACATGGTCCCTTGTCCCTATTTCTCTATGCCCCTTTTTCGCTGCCGAAACCCTGAATTTTGTAGGCAGATGTAACCTAGGGTTGAAGATGAAGTCCGTAGCCAAAAGTGAGCCCAAAAGGTGATCCCCACCTACCTCAGCCATCTCCCCCCACCCGTGGTGGGCCCTAGTGGCTTTCCTACGGGGTGAAGCTTCCTCCTTCTCCAAGAAATGTCATTGTGTGTCTTTTTCTTATTTTCACAAAATTTCCCGCACAATGGAATGAAATCAAGGATATGATGGATTATGGTAGCTAATTAGCAAATTAGTTATTAAAATAACCAAAGTTACATGAAAACTTCATTAAGCTCCAAAAAGGAATATAAATGTTTTCAACGTACCAAGTAGCTGATTTATTTCTTTAACAACAACGCCTAGTAATGATTTTCTCATTCGCAACACCTTGAAGTATGAACAATTTTGATGCTTAGAATATTTCATTCGCAACTCCTTGAAATTTGAACAATTTGCTTGCCACATCGCATGATTAGATTTTCCAGCTATGTTCATCAGTTAGATGATCAAGCCATATAAACCAACTATTAAAGTGTTACTTCACATTTTTAGGTCCAAAGTAAAACTAGACCTGAGAATGTTAGCCTTATGCTTTATTTGGTAACATGCAACATGACATGTTTCTTGGGTACATGTTAGATGAGTTACTAGAGGACTTCAATTGCATGGGAAGTTGTGCGAAGATTTGTGAGATTTTGTATTTCTGTTGTGTATATTTCAAGCTGTGTGAGATTCATGGTTGATTAAAATTAAAGATTGCTGTACCACGTGATTACACATGACCTCCTTTTTGTCATATGTCGTGGGAAGACTACATCCGCTGCTCAAACTATAAAGAACAAACGGCGGTTCGTCAAGATCGTCAAGAACAAGTGAGGATTCAAGTTCAAGCTCTCGAGAGGAGGAAGGAATGAAGTTCATGTATTAATGAAAATGTCTCCACATAAATTGGTGCTGTACAAGGAGTCTTCCACATCACTTTTGGTCCAAGAAGAGCTAGAGATAGAGTCCCACAAGATTTGGACTCTGATTCGGATTGCTGAGACAGCTCTGAATTCAAACGTTTTTACCTTGAGCATACGGACTCCGATTTGGGTGATCTTAGACTCTCTAGAAAGCTTATCTCGTGCTTTTTCCAACCTGTCCAACCCTATATCCAAATTCCTTACGAGCTAATCGCAACAGCCAAAATAATCAAAGACTGCCTCTATAGTAGATCACCTCTTGTCTTTATATACCCCCTAGGATTCTCTCTTTACTTTTGGGTTTCATTGAGTTGTTTAGCTACTGTTACATTATCGCATCTACAAGTCGTGTAGAACTACCACCTTGTTTAGATCACCAGTGGAATCCCAATACACTTTGGTCTATCTCTTGTGCCAATTTAATACTCACAATTTCATATTGCAATTTATCATTGTTCTTGCTGATTCTTCGGTTGCTTGCAGGAACTTGAACTTTGTTATTCAGGTTGATCGCGCTACGACAAGGTCAATAAACATCAGAGGTTGGCTTAGCGATTACTAAGGCGTATCATCGCGTACGGTATAGTCGGATCGTCAAGGTCAAACTCCATCAAATCGATAGTTACCTTCGTCTCATTGAAAGATCGGGCCACCGACTCATGATGAGGACATGGCCCCCATGGATATACCCGCTGGCACCTCTACTTCCACTACTTCAACTATATTCGTTGTTCGAGCTATAAAGAACAAACGGCGGTTCGTCAAGATCGTCAAGGTCAAATTCCACCAAATCGATAGTTACCTTCGTCTCATCGAAAGATCAAGCCAACGACTCATCAAGTGGTATCAGAGCTCAAGTTGCTCGGTGAGAAATTTACCCTTTTTATACTTAAATCTGTTTTTACCTATTGTCCAGAAAAAGCCTTCAAAAAAATAGTAGATTGGTCTCCCCACTGTCCAAACCACTTTGAGCCATTGCATCTTTCTTTTCAGTAATTTTGCATTGTTGAATTCATGGTTGCATCGTCTTGTCAAGTTGCTGGTCATAGCTGTAGATCGTGTCTAGTTCATCTTGCCATTGCCACCATTGTGTTGCCGCTGCCACCATCATTATTCCGCTGCCACCATCATCTTGCTGCATGCCCACCGCCATCACCGCCACGCCAACAAAACCCTGCCACAGCAACATCAATCCACTGCCACACCACCTAAGTTTGCTGTCACATCTAGGAAAGCTACAAACCCTAGTTGTGAGGAAGAACATATTGGTCTCCTTGCATATTTTCTCAGCCACAACCAATTTGGTTCAGAGGAGAGGTCAGGAGTAACACAAATCAGAAAAAGAAACGTGTTTGCCTAGAGTTCCAATTGGGTGCCTCAAATTTGCCTATTTTGGTTCAGATCCCACAAGGACTCTTGGGCAAAGACTTGGCCGACCACAAGAACTCCCCCACGTCCTTAAAAAGCCTCTAGGACATCCACTTCTCCTTGATTTCGGACAAGGACTCCAAATATGCTTCGGATTCAAATTCTGTCCGAATTCAAATTCCTTTCGGACTCAAATTTAAAATTGCTCAAAAAATTCTAGAAAAATTCTGTAAAATCAAGAATATTCTTAGGAGCCTACCATAAAATTTTTAGCCGATTTGGCCCAGCCATTTGGGAGAATTTACAGATTTAAGTTTCGGTCTCCTGCCATGTTTCTGCCGCGGCAAAGTTTTTGACAGTTTCTGCTGCCGCGGCAGAAGCGCGACAACTTCTAGTGTTCTGTTTCTTGCCAAATCTCTGCCGTGGCACCATATTTGGCAGTTTTGCTGCCACGACAGCAACACATCAGCTCTTTGCCTTGCTTCTCCTCTGCCGTAGCAAGCTTTGTGTTGATTTCTGCTGCCACTTTTGTGACTGCTGTTCTAATTGGTTCTAATTGAGTGGGTTTCTGAGGTTAAAAAAAGAATAAAAAATAGCAAAAAAGAAAAAAAAAGATCTCAGAGATCTTTTACCACTCATCTTTTGTAACTTTAGTACCTTATCTTTAGGGTACTTCTGCTACTACCTTTTTGAGCTTCGCTTATATTAGTTGAAGGGTGTTGATTAGCTTTTCATTGGTCTAATTTTGTGAATTAAATGATACTGAGATAGATTGTGATAAGTTAGTAGCACCTAAAAAAGAACTTGATGCCATATTCTCTAATTTATTGTACTATGTTAAGCTTAACACGCCTATGCAATTGTCACACGCTCTAATGACAGTTTCTAAACTTGTAAATTTGCCTTCGTGGAATTCCATCTATACTCCGTGCTATCAAGTTAATGTGATTGGAGAATATAGTGTAGATTGTGAAATTTTAGTGCATAGCTTTTGCATCACCCTTGCTGAAATTGTTGATAAACTTACTCATTCCGACGATGATCATTTACAATTATTTATCCTGTCAACTTTGCAATGTGAGAATTTCATTCAAAGACTTATGTTGCATGCTGCCGCAAATTTTTGTGTTCCTCCACATCCTAAAAATTCAGCATGCTATAATAATCCATTCATCTCTTTGAATGTACATTCGCATAATTTTTGATGGCACATGCTTGAACAATATTATGATGAATGCTTCACATATGCTTGCAAAACTAGTTGCAATACTTATTGTATGGATAGTTTTGATAAGCTCATGATCCCTTTTACTAATGCTCATCACAAAGACAAGTTATTCACTTATATTTGTAACTTGAGTTGCAATGCTTGCTGGAAATCTAAAAATAATATGACACTATACATGCTTTTGAAATCTACCATGAAGTATCATTATTTCAATTCTGGTTTAGATGTAATTGCTAACCACGCAGAGCTAACCATGATTGATAGATATATATATGTTGCCTACACGCTATCTTTGCTCTTTGATGCTTTTCAGCTTATGCAAAGCCGATGACGGCTTTGTTTTCAAGGAAGGGAGGATGATGAAGACATGGCCCCCATAGATATACCCGATGCCACCTCTACTTCCACTACTTCAACTATATCCGCTGCTCGAGCTATAAAGAACAAACGGCGGTTCGTCAAAATTGTCAAGGTCAAACTCTACCAAATCGATAGTTACCTTCGTCTCATCAAAAGATCGGGCCACTGACTCATCATTAGATGAATGAAATCTCCATGTTTATTTCCGTTGTTTCCTTAGTAGGTTTTAACTATATCGGGAAACAAAGTTGTTTGCATCTGGAGTTCGAATCCAAACTTGTTTCTGTGCAAATACTGTGCTTCTGTTGTCATTTAACATTTGGGCTGCTGCAGTTGTTGGGTACGATTGTTGTTCCTTCTGTCGTGCAAGATTGTGTGCTAGTACTGAGGTGAAGAGGAGTGTCTGCATTTCAAACATTGAATTCTAGATTGATTTGCCATCCTTGGATGGGAGTTCCAGGCGAACAAATTAGCAGGCTAATTTGTGATGTGAAGGATCTATCATGGCCAAATCATCTTGTGGTTCGTGTCAGCTGTTTTAAGTAATCAGGAAATGTCGCTTGCTCTATTTCTGCAGATTTTTTTGTTACTGCAGTAACTTTTTTACTGCTTGAACATTACTTCATCTGCAGAATTCACACTACACGTTACCTCTTGGCAGTAGCAGCAACAACTTCATCCTTCAGTTTTTATTAACTAGCTTATCAGCATAATTCTTCATGTTCATTTTGCTAATCTCATATGATGCTCTAGACTAGGAGGATCTAGTGACACAAAATAATTCATCTTGGAATCTGGGAACATCAGTTACTTCTTACTTGATGCGTTTACAATAGTGCGTTAGAGCCAGAGCTTGCAAAAGCCTGTATTAGCAGGTTTACATGTTTATGTTTCTGTATACAAATGATTTCCCAATTATGAGGGCGAGGTGTCAGCGAAAGAGTGAAAAACTGTAGCGAGCAATGATCTGTTAATCCTAGAATCCTAAAGAAGTGAACTCCAGTAAGCAATGAAAATGGGAAGAGTAGTAGCGATGCATCGGGTCAAGTTTCTTGTGAATTATCTTCAGATATCCTGAACAGTTCAGATGAAGGAATAATGATCTGTCCTCAGAAGACATGCTACAGATTACAAAACAATCATTCCGCAGAACAGCAATGCAGCAAGTATATGAAGTAGGATTGATATTCACAGCGAATTAGTGACCGTTGCTGTCTCGGTTTGAAATGTACTCATAGGACGTTCATTGCAGAATAACTGAAGACAACCATTGTCATTTTCATAGACACAATTCAATAGACAGATTACAATATTTCAATAAATTCTTCCTTTGATACCTACAAGGCTACAAGGTTTGGACACCCTCCCACATGAACAACTTCAGGAACACCTATTATGAAACTGAACACTTGATACAAGGGGACGACTCAATAAACACTGAAGGCAAGATACACACAAGTACTGAAAGTACACAACAAAAAGACCCTCTAATTTTGTAATATAAATATAATCAAAATTTGACACTCCTGCTAAAATTATACACATATATACAGGTGGAGAAAAGGAAAAAATCACTACCAAGTATTGGTAACAAGATGACTGAAATTTCATAGATGGCAAACTCCGCTCAAAAGCTCTCGGAAGTATCAAGTTCTTCTTGGTGTTGTATTTACTCGATTCACAGAACCACAGTCCGGTACCAAGTCGCGCAACCGTACTTTTCAAGGTGTACACATCACAGCAGTTCAGAACTTCAGATTGCTGTCATAGAGCAAAGGGAACACCAGAGTCATCGGATGAGGGCTGTAGTGCATTTACCGATAATAGGTGTTCCTCGTCCACATAAGCTTTACCGATATGACCACTGCACTTTCGGCAGAGCAATCGTGTCCTCTTTCTGAAGAAACCCCAAACCGACAGTTCAGTATTTTTCTGTATACCTTCAGAAGTTTAAATTATGTCCCGTAGAATTGATTCGTGTCTAATCAGGTATCAAGATGTAACTATCAGCAGCCAATGTTAGCCTGCACTCAAAATGTAGCAACCAATTCCTCTTCACGAGCTCTAGTATTTCTCAGAGACCATGATCTCTTGCAAGAAACAGAGGGCCAATGATTATTTACTTCGCTTCACTTGCTCGGAAACCGGCGCCCTTTCTCTGTGTTCGATCTACTTGGAGTCCCTAGCTAAGGAGCCAGAAATAACTAGAACCAAAAGATTATGTAACATGTACCATCTTGTACCATCTAAACCCAGCGACACTGCAACGGTATTCTAAAATTAATCTTACACAATCAGACATCTCAAATGTACAACAGAAAATATTAGTTCTATTATTTATATTAATCAGGCAACCCATGGGTAACCTACGGGAATAAACTTGTACTCATACCCTACCCATGACTATTTGAGTTATCCATGGGCGAAGACGGCGACCCATACCCTACCCATTCGGATGTGGGTGCCCATGGGTCAAATTGCCATTTTTAGTGGAGTCTCCGTTCTCATAAGCATTACCGATATGACTACTGCACTTGCGGCAGATTAATCGTGTCCTCTTTCTGAAGAAACCCCATAAACACCTTGAGTGGAAGTATTTTTTTTCGAAACGGAGGCAAATTTTTCCTCATCTGATTAATTAAGAAAGATAGTTTTACAAGATTATGGACATCGAAGCCATGTCAAAGACATGGCAAAAAACAAAAGCCTACTCTCCCGGCAAAAGGTACTCAAGGTGTTTTAAACCGGCTTTATCCCGCAACCCCGCCTCGGTCTTAATCTTTTACGTGACAATGGCCGGCGGGTAGAATGTATTCGTGAACATCCTCGCATTGCGCTCATTCAAAATTTCCTAAGAGATAAGAATCACGGTCGAAAAAATTTATTTTCTCGTCAAACCACTTGCCGAGGAGATTGCCACCCACCAATCTTTGATCGTTTTCGTGCCATTCCAATTATCGAGGTGGAGTCAAATTGGCCAAGCCACGGTTTCACCACCGTTCAAACTCACAAAGTGTATCGGCATTCGAAGAGAAGGTGCGTTGCCGACTCTAAAGCCTACTTGCATAAGGGGCAAAGCTCAATTGGGCCACCCACGCCACTCAAGTTGATCTGCTGTCCACACCCGGTTTTGGAAGATGAGCCAAGCAAAGTATTTGCATTTAGGTGGAGCCCAAAACATTACAGATAATTACCTTCATGGGAGTAGCAGTGATCCCATTAAATTGAATCTTGTAAGTGGAGATGGTGGAGTATTTGCCATTAGACGAGAATTTCCAATGAATGGAGTCGGTGATAGCCTAGCTGCCCTGAACCTGCTAAACTTGGAAGCACAAGTAGGCACCTCTTGAATGTTATTGACCGTAAGCATTTTATCGATGCCAATTTGGTTGATCCATGCATTCTGGTCAATGGCCTGCTTGACAGACCAATTCTTCTGTCGCGAGATGGCACCTGCTGCCCATTTAGCCAAGATGCTTCCCAAAAATTGTCTTTGGCCCCATCGCCAATCGTGACTATCGAGACAGCGTAGAAGAGGTCCATGTCATCCTCATCGCATGGAGAGCCTAGCCCAATCCATGCCTTGTTTATGGTGCAGGATTCCGAGGCCTCCCAAAATTTTTGGCCGACAAATGACCTTTTGAAATTTGTCTAAACCGGCTCTCGTCAGTTGCGAAGAAAGGGATAACACCTTTCCTAATCTGCTTCCCATAATTTGATCCAATGTTTGATTTGTTCCATGTCAAGGAGCTCAAGTTTATTTTGTAGCCACAATATCCATAGCTGCCACTAAGATAAATACTACTCCCTCGGTTCCTGTATAAGATGTATTAATTTTTTTAAAGTCAAACCTTTCAATATTTGACCAAAGTTAGAGAAAAACTATCAATATCACAACACTAAATAAATAGTATGAAAATATATGTCATGATGGATCTAATGATACTGATTTGGTATTGTAGATGTTAATACCTATTTCTATAAACTTAGTCAAAGATAGAAAAATTTGACTTTAAAAAAATTATAATACACATACATCATTAAACTGGACATCAACGCTTTACAGATCTGAAATCCCAGTCTCCACGAGAAAAGGAAACGAACAAACACCGGGCCCACAGCCCAAACATTTCGAGCTGGCGCCACACGCCCACACGGAACAAAATTTCTGACCCAACCCGCCAATGCATCGATCCGCGCCTTCCGCCAAGTCATCGATCCGCGGCATCTCTCCCCGGATCGCCATCTTAACCGTCCATTCCAGCCGCATCGAACGGCAGGCATCCACCCTCCTCCCACTTCTCGCTCCTTTTTAAACCCCTTCTCTCTTCCCCTGAATCCCCCACTCCAACCAAGCGCCACCACCACCGCTCCTCCAACTCAATTCGCTCGCAGCTCGAAGCAAGGGGGGATCGTCAGCCATGTCTGGCCGCGGCAAGGGAGGCAAGGGGCTCGGCAAGGGCGGCGCCAAGCGCCACAGGAAGGTGCTGCGCGACAACATCCAGGGCATCACCAAGCCGGCGATCCGGCGCCTGGCCAGGAGGGGCGGCGTGAAGCGCATCTCCGGCCTCATCTACGAGGAGACCCGCGGCGTGCTCAAGATCTTCCTCGAGAACGTCATCCGCGACGCCGTCACCTACACCGAGCACGCCCGCCGCAAGACCGTCACCGCCATGGACGTCGTCTACGCGCTCAAGCGCCAGGGCCGCACCCTCTACGGCTTCGGCGGCTAGGCTCCGATGGTCGTCATTCTTCGTCGCTGCCTGCAGATTCCAAATCTTAGATGAAATCCGCCTTGTTTAGTTCGTTATTCCCATGCGCAGTTGGAAATCAAACTTGTCTCTATGCAAATACCGTGTTTCTGATTTGGTTTTGCTAGTTGGTCTGCTATGAGATGGCTATGAGTCTGCATTTCAAACATGGAATTCCTGATTGATTTGCCATCCTTGACCAGGTGTTCCAGACGAATCGAACATGTTTGCAGGCTAACTTGTAACTAATCGTTGTGTATGACCGAATCAGGAACATCATTGCATTTGTGTTGGGCACGATTGTTGTTCCTTCTGTTGTGCAACAATGTGTGATTGAGATGGTGGGGATTACTCTGCATTTCACACATCGAGTTCTAGATTGATTTGCTATGATTGACAATAGTTCCAGGCGTACAAATTTGCAGGCCAACTTGTAATGTATTACGACCAAATCTCATCACTGAATTGCATTGCATCCCTAGACGTAACTGAAAACGCATAGCACCACGAGTAGCAACCCTGGTGCACCACTTGGAGAAAAACAGATGCATAACAGAACTATGTATCATTCCATTCTCCGAATTTCAGCAAAGCTATCTACCATATAGGCAACCCTGGATCAATGGACGCTTCACCAATGAGGAAAGGAATAATGAAACCTTTGGTTGCACGGATCCTCGGGGTCCAGCTTTGCGAATAAAAGCGATGTGAAATGAGCATATCTCAATACACACGTAATGTTAAAGAACCACGCCGATCCACAGTTGCAACGCTTAGAGGATACACGACATTCAAAAAGATTGTCCTGGGAAAGCCTTTTGAATTACACAAGAAAGATATCTTTCTTGTGTAATTCAAAAAAAGGTATTTTTCTTGTGTAATTCAAAAGGCTTTCCCAGGACAATCTTTCTTTAAATGCCGTGATGCTCCAAGCTTTGTGACCGTGGACCAGCGACTAGCTGGTTGACTGGTTCTTTAACCCTTATGTATACTGAGGTCCGCTTATTTCGCGTCGCTTTATTCACAAAAGATGGAGTCCAAGGATCCATGCCACCAAAGGCTTTGTTATTCCTTTCCTGATCAGTAAGCATGTCGATCCCATGGTTGGTTGCCCATTATATTACATATGCATCTGGTCTTCTCCAGGCAGTGCACAAGGGTTGTTCATAAGACCATTACCAACACACCAAAGAGAGAAAACTGGTGGTTTGACCTTGCTGTGGAAGGCATCACGGTGAGAGTACTATTCCATTATCCTACATTACCTTGCAGTTTTTGATATTGATAATGTATGTCTTTGATATTAATAATGTATAGCAGTAGGAACTAAAATGTGTTTTTCTTATTTCCCTAAAGAAATAGCATGATGCGAGTGTTTTATATCATCTCATCTCCAGGCCTCTTGCTGGTTGATATATATTTGCTAATGGCGAAATACTTCAGCGTATAATACATTTCTTATAACCAACTGGTGTTGTTGGGCCAATTGATTCATAAATGAGCTACTGTCTCCACATTACTTTGCACCAAATGTGAGACGCAGTTTTAATATTACAATTCCTTGATAAATTTCAACTATATATTAGTCATGGCAATGTAAAATATGAAGAGTTTTAATGCTGAAATTTAATAACTATATAGCTCTTATAAACTAATATAGGTTGTTTCTGAAACATGTCCTCAAACTTATTTTGACTAGCAGTAGTATCTAATTTCTATATATTCAATAAAAAGTCCTTCGTCCCACCAATGGCAAATACTATTGAAATTGTTGCCTCCAAATGGCAAGTTGGAGCCCTTGTCCCTCGAAAATAGATATAAAAGAAAGTTTGAGTTCAACAGACAACACACGCGCTGGCTGCACACACTTGTCGAAGACACATAAGGGCTCCCAAAGAGTGGGAGCGTTCCAAATTAAGGGTCCCCAATGGCAGATTTATAAGAGATTTAAGACTCAGTTTGTGGTTACTAAACTGTGCTACATCCTGTGCTTATTTTATAACCTGCTGTGAAAAAATAGCCACAAAATTAGAGATAAGTTGGTTAAACAAAAACCAAAATAGGCAAAACCTGGTTGGGTAAGCTAGATTATCATAATCCACCGCAATGCCAAACACAGCCTAACCCTCTCTTAAAAAAATAGTAACATTGATTGTGGTGCTATATTTTTTTTCTGATAAGGACGCTTTTATTGACTCATAACGTCACATCAAGCTAATACAAGTATAACAAGCTCACATCCGGCCTCTGCATAATTGAGATGCACACAACCGCTACAACACGCACACATAAAAAAAAGTGAAGCAAAGAACCCCGAATGGCCTAAACACCTAAGGGGCTGGAGGCTTGATCCGTCAACTACACCGTTATCCATGTTGGGTAAAAACTTTTTTGGCCGATTGCTCCATACGCACACACACACACACCACCATAAGCAATTATTAGTGTTCCGGTTTGTTGAAGAATAGATCACGAACGGAGCTGGTGTGTACATTGGTAAATAACCTACAGTAGAGAGGAGCAATTATTTTGTTCTAAATACCAAATCATTTCTACATAGTCAAAGTGACCAAATGACACACCCACCTCGGTAAGAACTCTAAGCTTGTGATCAAGTGCCAATGCCAAACATATTTGGAACTTTGAACCTAGATTTAATCTGCATGTCGAGAAACATAAAGACAGATTACTCGTCTTTTCTAAACAAAGGCACAGCTCAAGTCATTGTTGTTTCGAGCATAGAAAGAGGAAAACAAAGGCAGTGACCTGTCCACTCCAAGTTTTCGGGTCAAAACAAGTCCACTCCAAGGGGCTGCTGTCCATTCTGCCGCCGCTGTGCACCCCTGTGCGCGGCCGCTGTCCATCCCCGCTGCCGCCGGCCACGTCTTCCTCCTCACCCTACCACCCCAACTGCGCTTGACATGGAGCCGCCGCCGATCCGGTCACCACCGACTTGAGGGTTCGCCGGATCCGCACTTGCCCCCGCCAATCCAGACAGACACATCGCCGCCCTTCCCCCTCTCGGCGACTCAACCTAGGTGATGGCCCGGCCTGCCCAACCCGCCCCTCCTTTGCTGTCACAGGTTTCATTGGTTATATGGGTGTTGCGTACGTAGTCTGAGAATGAGGTCCGTCCTTTTTTTTCTTTCCACTTCCGGATCACAATGTGTGCACATAATGTTAACCCAAAATTTCTCAGCTTTTTTGGCCTAGTTAGTGGCCGTGGAATGCTAGTGAATGGCAATTTCGACAATTATTTATGGGTGATTCTTTTCTTCTCATTTGGATTGGCTGTGCTGTAATATCCAACTACCGGTACTACTATATAATCTATTTTGCATCATACAATGTATAGTCTCATCTTATTGTCGTAACTAACTACATTAATTTACATGAACAAAGCATGCGTAATTATGTCAACAGACAATCAATGCGTCTTCTATACACCGAGTTAAATATATATCTAGAGGCAGCAAGGACAATTCTAGCATATATTCTCCTTCAGAAACCCAGAGTCAGCTAGCTAGCTTGCCAAATGATTTCAGATTGATTCTGATCGATTCACCAAGACAACCAGGTAATTAAGAGCCAGATCAGCAAGTGGAGCTGGAGTTTTATGGTAAACTTCTCTGTAAATGTTGTAGTCTTTTAAAGAGTCCCAAAAGTATGAACTTGTGATATACAGTTTTGTCAGTCTAGCTTTATAACTAAAACTTGCTCTACTGAAAATAAAAATAAAATATTTCAATAGTTTGGAATTTCCAGTTTCAACTTAAAATACACTACCCAAATATTTTTTTCCCTGACTGGATTTCACATTCGTGTTGATTTTTGGACCTTTGCCGACGCTTTTCAAACCATAGGTTTTTCCCTCTGCCATTTTCATCTACACGATGACATATATACCTGAGTTTACAAAAAGTTTCCCTCTCCTTCTGTAACAAAGGCAAATGCTGAGGTTGCATAGTAAAAGAAATTTGAATGCTTTCCATGTACTTAATTTGCACTCAGAGATAAACAGTATACTTATATGTTCTATCCAATTCCAGGGAGCAATGGCTAGAGGGTCAGCTGCGTACTTTTGGGAACAATGGGACATTCAAATCCTGGTGGTCCTGAGCTTCACCTTGCAGGTTTTCCTCCTCTTGTTTGCGGGGATTCGCCGGCGTGAAGGCTCAGCTTTGTTGAGAACCCTCCTCTGGCTGGCGTACCTAATGGCTGACTACATCGCGATCTATGCCCTTGGCCACATGTCCATCAGCAGCAGATCACGCGACCACCAGCTCGTGCCATTTTGGGCTCCTTTTCTCCTACTTCACCTCGGCGGCCCAGACACCATCACCGCCTACGCCTTCGAGGACAACCAGCTCTGGCTGCGCCACCTTCTCACCCTTGTGGGGCAGCTAACCGGGGCTGCTTATGTCCTCTACCAGTTTATTGCAGTTGGTAGGAACCCTGGCACACTGCTTGCAGCCGCTGCGTTGATGTTCGTCTCCGGTCTCCTCAAATACGGGGAGAGGACATGGGCACTCAAGTCTGCCAGCATAGATAGCATTGCGAGCTCCCTCGACAATAAGTCGGATGGTGATCGCAGTCGCAGAAGCCCTTATCATGGGAGGGAGGGAGGGAAAAGGCTGGACACGGAGGAGGTCCTGTTGGGAGCCCACTACGTGCGCAATGTCTGCAAGGGCATACTGGTCGATCGGCCGAGGATGGAGGTGTTTGAATATAAAGCTATCGCCCAAGGTATCCAGCTGAACGGTAATATGTACTTGTATGAGCTGGTCGGGATGGAGCTAGCTCTCCCTCGTGTACGACATGTTATACACGAAGGCGGCGGTGATTCATACTACCTGGTGTGGTTGCTTCACCCGGATCATCTCACCACTCTCTGCGCTCGCGGCACTCTGGCTATTTCAGTTCAGTAGCAAGGATGACTACAGCAGAGTTGATATCATCGTCACCTATGTTCTGTTGGGTGGAGCCGTGGTCTTAGAGATTGCATCATCGCTCAGGGCTGCAGGGTCGTCCTGGGCATGCGCGTCCTTCCACGCCCAGGGATGGCACAGGCTCTGCGGCGCGATCATGCTGCTTCGCCGGCGTCTCAAGGCAGGAGCAAGGAGAAGGACTTGCCTGGACTCACTTGGGCGGTACAACCTCCTGGACCTCTGCACTCGCGACGTGGACGACCTCAGAGGCAAAACCGCCAAGACGATAGGCCTCGAGGACCGGTGGCAGAAGCTGCACTACTCGAGCACCGTCCCTGTCTCGGATGAAATCAAGGCCTTGGTGCTGGAAGAAGTACGGAAGAGGGGCATAGAGGATATGATGAATGCACGGGGCAGGTGGATACTTAAGAAGAGGGGGATGTACGAGGATCTCACGTGGACCGTCGACGACACCGAGCTGGACCATAGCATCATTGTGTGACATGTCGCCACCGATTTCTATCTCTCCATGTGCCCCGAGAAGGAGGAAGACGCCGGCGGCACGGTTCTTCGGAACGCGATCACCGTGCTCTCCAACCACATGATGTTCCTCCTGGTGGTGCATCCCTACCTGCTGCCCGGAGTCGTTCGCCACAGCCGGTACAAGGAGAACTACAACTATCTTTCTGGGCTCTGGCGTCGTCTGAAGGAAGACGGGACGAATCCCTCCAGAACGACGATCGTCAATAAGATAGCCGAGTGGCAGCTCCCGGCTGATTCGAGGTACAAATACATTTCCGGCGCCTACTCTAGAAGTGACGACGACGTTGACGATAGGCCAGCTTATGCCGATGGAACCCGACTCGCCGGGATGCTGCTTGGCAACAGGTGGTGCATCACCGACGCCGACATGCTGCAGGTGATCGCCGGGGTGTGGGTAGAGATGCTGTGCTACGCGGGCTACCACTGCGGCGAGGAGTCCCATGCCAGGAAGCTTAGCACCGGAGGAGAGTTCATGACCGCTGTCTGGCTTCTCGTGGGGCACGCGAATCTGTATGATAGATTGGCGCCCTCTGCTGAGGCGTTAGCAGGGGTCAGTGAGCGCATGCCGGCGCGTCCTACCAACAAATGGTTGGTACCCGCGCCTCCTGAGGAACGGGACACTCAGCGACCATCGATGGTGTAAAACTGTAAAGTTGTGTACGTTGTTGTACATCGATGAAACACGCATATGCCAAGTCCTATGCCATTGTTAATTTTCACATCGATCACTTATATCAACACCGTTGTGATGTATTGATTCAGTGTTTACAACTGCAGTTTTGACCGAGCACATACTTGAAATTCTTTGCATTTATCTGATGATTGTTGACATGCACCTTTCCATCAGGTTAATATACCGAGTACATGATACTCTTGGGCGCTGCTAAATCGCGGTCACTCGCCCGGGAATCCCGGCGCGGTCACTTTCCGACACCTTGTTGTGTCCGAAGTCCGAACGCATCGCTACTTTGCCTTTTTTTTTACTTTGACATGCAAACTGTGTCAGGCAAAATCGCATGCAAAAAGGCCCTCCCTGCATGCAAAATGTGTCAGGCGCGGTCACTTTCTACCTTTTCTATTTCTCTCATCCATGGCTTCCAAAAAAGTATGAATGCCTAACTTTTAAACTTTTGAGTGCCAACTTTCAAAATTTAAGATTTCGGAAATTTGAAAATTTGAGATTTCAGAAATTTGAGAAATTTCAAATTTTTGAAAAAAATCAAAACTTTGAGAAAATCCAAACTTCTAGAAATTACAAACTTTCAGAAATTGCAAACTTTTAGAAATTTCAACTTTTAGAAAATTCAAACATTGAGAAATTTCAAACTTTTAGAAATTCCAAACTTTCATATATTTCAAACTTTTAGGATTTCAAACTTTTAGAAATTTCAACTTTCAAAATTTTCAAACCAGTAATTCAAACTTTTGGACAAACTTTCGAAATTTCAACATTCCAAAATTTAAAACTTTCCAAAAAAGAAAATCTAAATTTGCATGAGAGTAGACACACATGGTTGGGACCACTGTTTGTCACATCTGCATGCCCCATAAAGGGAACCGAGATAAAAAAAGAGTGTTGCCTAGGAAGGCATGTGTGGTGAAAAGGTAAAGGGGATGTGTCCCACACATTAAATGAGATGCTGCTGGCTGTTGCACATGGGTTTAGGAAAGAAAACTACTACTAGGAACCGAAAAGGGAACATGCGGGTGAGCGCGCGCCGTGCGCTGTCGGAAGGTAACCGCGCCTGCGGTCACCCGCTAAGGAGCATTTTCGGGTACTCTTTCATCAAACTCATCCTAAGTAAACACATGTAGATGTCGAGGGAAGTAGTTCTTCAAGAAATACCTAGGAGTAAGACAATTATACCTGATTTCTTGGTTTGGAAACCTAATAAGGAAGAACAAGGTTGTCTAATTCCCTTAATGTGATGACCTAGACCTATACAATTTTGAGTCTGATTTGTATCCATTGTACTAGTCCCAGGAAGTTGCCAATACATACAGTTCACGAGATGAAATATCACAATCGTATCCATATAATGATAAGGTAACAAGGTTCTTTATTACATCATAGGCCCGAAGGCAACATAACAGCGGAAAAGCTTATCGAAATTGTGGACCCGTCAATGTGCCATAGGCAATCGACTGGGGCTCGTCGTCCTAGCTCGTTCACTCCTCGTGGAAGACAATTTCCTCTTCACACATTATAAGTAGTAAAATGAAGTTCTACCTTGTCTTGTCCACATTTAAGTGGGACACTTTCCTTCTTGCAATCGATATTAGCCCCTGCAATGTTTAAAAACGGTCTTCCAAAAATAATTGGGCAAAATGGGTCCTTGGGCATATCCATTACAAAAAATTCCACAGGATAAATGAAACATCTTACCAAGACATGAACATCATAAAGAATGCTATCAGGGAGTTTAATGGATCTATCGGCCAGCATCACCGACATATCGGTTGTCCTCATTTCTGAGGGATAGATATCCTCCTCGATATCCTCATAGATCGAGTAGGGTATCGCATTTATTCTAGACCCAAGGTCACAAAGCCCATAATAAGATGTGTCATTAAATAAACAAGGTATAATTGGCTTACCCAAATTTTTATCTTTGTCTTTACCTTCCACAATAGAGGATGCTTCTTTCTCCAAAGTGACTACCTTGCCCTCTTCCAAGTCGGGAGACACAAATTCTTTGATGACAATGATTTGTGGCTTAATTTTCCCTTCGCTCGTCTTTACTTTCTTGGTCTTCTTGGTCGGGTTTTGACTTTCTATCATATGATGAATCTTCCATTGTGGGAATGGAAGGTGAGGCACATATTTTGAATCCTCTTCTTGAAGTATTCTTCCCATCTTCTCCACGACGGATACTTGTATATTTTCTCAAATGGGTTCCTCATAGAATGTCCAGTTCTTCCTTGGTAGCTCCAAGTGATCTGAATAGGATTTAATAATTTGAACAACAACGTCTGAATCTAAATGAAAATTACCACTAAGCTCATTGATTTTTTCGGATTTAGAGAAGGACTTGATACAGTCATAATCCATCTGTGTTCCTCGATCCCTCTCCTGCAATATCGAGTTCCCAAGCTTCGTGATTGGCGTGGATCCTGTCCATCAAAGCCCATGCCTCTGCAATAGTGGAATCCATAAAAGCCCATCTAGAGGTGATGTTAGCCTCTTTCTTACACTCATTGGTTAGCCCCCCAAAGAAAACATATAAAATCATCCATTCGGGAAAATTATGATGAGGACAATTCATGAGTAAAGTATGGTACTTTTATATGCTTTTATAAGGCTTTCACCTGGTCTTTGTCCGAAGTTATATATTAAGCGTCTTGCTCCATAAGATTTCTTCTCGGGATAGAAGCAAGTCAAGAAGGCAGTAGGCAATTGCTCCCAGGTGTGGAAGGTACCTGCGGGGAGTTGATAGCCAAAGTAATGCCTTGCCGGCTAACGGCATGGCAAATAATTTCAACTTCATTTCATCAATAGTAAAAGCATTCAACTTAAATGTCTCGCAAATTTCATTGAATAGCGCAATGTGTTGGTATGAGTCTTCCGTTCCATCACCTACAAAAGGTTTATGATGAAGCATAGCAATTAGGCTCAGGTTTACCTCGTAGCTCTCCTCATTAGGCATTGGACCCACAAACAAATAAACATTTTTGTGTTTAGGTCTCGAGAGTTCGAGGGTGGTGAGTTGGTACAAGTGACCGAACTCAGCCATGATTGACTAAGAACCCGCAAAACAACTTCGTACACAATGACGAACCAAAACTTAAAACAACCAAAGGCACTTGGCTCCCCGGCAACGGCACTAGAAAACATGCTTGATGTGCACATGGTTAGCTCTAGCCGGTTTACGAAGTAAGAGTATTGAATCCACGGGGAGGTGAGGAAATGGTTGCTTGTTCCTTGTTGATATTTGTCACGAGTGCTTGAAGTTGCCCTTTTGGTTCCGAGCAGAATAGCGGTGCGGGTTGTACGAGCAATAATATAAATGGACTAAAGAACTAAATTACATTAAAGTACTAAATGAACGAGGTGCACGAGAGTACCTTCGAGGGCACGATAAGGATGAGGACATTCTCGAGGCGGCCGGGTTCCCCGTTGGTTAATCATGATAGTAAATGGGAAATATTCTAGAATTGTCATATATGTATATGAGAGTGGAGCCAAATCAAGATATGCGCTAATACCTTAGTCATATATCACTCACAACCACCACTACCCTACCTAACATGTACTAAGATACAAAGCGGATGAGTCTCCATGAATCTCATACCAAACGTGTACTAAGATACAATATAGCTTATGTCACCATGATACCTCGTACACCGTATCCCCTTGGTATTGATGCTCTTCACGTCCCCTTAGGGCACATGTTGTGTAGCCGACATTCGCACAACACCATGAAGAACATCACCATTGAAAGGACCTAGATGTCGCCTAGAAGGGGGGGGGAGTGAATAGATGTTTTAAAACTCTTACGGATTTGGCTTAATCCTAATGTGAAATTCAACTAGTCAGATTTTTTTTCAAGCACAAATCTTAAATATGCTAGACTCACTAAGTGCACCAACAATTTATGACTAAACAAGATTGGCAATTAAAGAATACAAGCAAGCAATTCAAACTCTATACAAGATATATCAATAGTAGTAAGTATGAATTACGGAATGTAAAGGGGACACACATGCACAGAAAAGGTCATAACTTCCTCATGTGAACTCCGTTCTCAATGATCTTGGGCTCGTTTTGAAGCTAACAAGAAGATCTAGGTCCTCACATAGAGAACCACCCAAGATTAACAAAAATAGAGGATGCAACATATGCAAAGGTTTGAGCACTCTATGTACGGCATGATCAAGCTACTCGTCCGATAGCCCCCTCTTTATAGTACGACTATCAAACATAATCCGGTCTCCCAGCAAGCACGTTGAGACCTGTAAAACTAGGAAAACCTAGCAAAGACATAGCTTTGCCTTGCGCATTCCACTTGAGCTCGATGATGACGTTCATGCTTGCCTCAAGTCGGAATTCTTATCTTGATCACGGTCGCTTGGTGAAGACTCTCAATTTGCTCCCTCATATGCCAATATGGGAAGCCTTCACTTAAGCATGTCTTCACATGTCCATTATCACCAAATAGACGGCAAGCTTCAAGCATATAATCCCTTGGGTGCTTATCTTGAGCTTGCTCTTCTCAACCTTGATGACCATCTCCACTTGATGTCATCCTCACATGGACTATATGAAATCTTCCATTTGATGTAGGCCTATGAGTATCACCTAACCCACATAGGAATATATTGGTTAGTTCACAAAGCGCAATTCACAATTGCTAACCATACCACTAGATCACTTGATCCCACGCGGTACATCATGGACGCTTGTGTGATGGCCATCTAGGATCCAATCCTTGGGCTTCATCTTGGTCAACCCACTCAACACATTCAAAGTGCTCAGGAAACAGGTGCCCGGACGGTCCAGGCTCCTAGCCTGGATAGTCCAGGCCCAACACCAAGCGACCCCGGGTAGTGCTCGAGCGGTGCATTGGACGGTCCAGCGTTGGGGCTTCACCCCCAGCCAGACCACGACACATGTCCAGGCCCCAGATGGTCCGGGCTTCACTCTGGACTGTCCAGACCCAAAATTGAGCGACCCCGAGTAGTGGTTGGACACTCGCCCGGATGGTCTGGTCCTGAGACTGGCCCTGGCCAACTACACTACACACCGGACTGTCCGGGCTTGACGCCCCGGACAGTCTGGCCCTGACTGAACCTGAACGTCTTGACTTCATGTTCTATATTGATTTCTTGAAATCCACAATGAACTCTTCATTTCACTTCATTGCTTCAAGACTTGATCACCAATGACTCAATCACACTCTCTTGAGAGACATAATGAATTCTTCACTTGAATTACCTGCGCCAAGACTTGATCAACCATGGCTCACCTCATGAGCTCACCATGACCTTATCTTGAAGCCATATCTTGAACTCTTATCTTGAATTCATTCTCTCAAGATCTTGATCCTCACGGCTCAACTCATAAGTCCAAACATGACCACTACTCCAATGAACTCCATCTTGGTCATTTCTTCATCTTCACATGAACTCAATCTTGATGCCTTGAGGTTCTCTTCACTTGGCTCTTGATCATAGCTGAAAGATCATCTAGGCCCCTAGTTGGTTTTGATGGTTAATGGCAACTCAAACATTCCAGGAAGAAGTGTCATCAAGGAAAGGATGACCACCTAAAAAGTACAAATGTATTTTCCAGGACAAGGGGATGGCTGTGCTAGGCAACCGTGCCACAGTTGTGAAGAAGTTGGTGCTGTACAAGGAGTTGCAAGCAAGGTGATGGTGGCTTGATGCGTCAAGGGCCGTGACTGCAGCTGGTGGCAGGTAAAGCCTAGATTTGCTAGTTTCCTTGAGTCCATAGGAAACACCCATACTATCTAGAGGGATGAAGCAGTAATGATCTATGGAGGTTCTTTTGCTCAATCCTCAGAGTGTTGGACAGTGGCACTGATGCTTTGAAGTCAGTGGCCCTGTATCAACAGTTTTGCACAAGTGAGAAAAACTGGTTTGTGCTAGCACTCTGCAGTGCTAGCGGTAGAAAAACCCTAGAGCCTAGAGTCACCTGTGTGACACAGCTGTATCACAGGTGGTCTACCGCTCTATGTCTCAGGTACATCTCTGTACCAGGGGAGAGCTTGTAAATGCTAAGGGACCTGCACTCCAATAGTTTATCTGCCGAGTTAGAAGACTGTTGGAGGTTCTCTCCTTATTAGGGATCAGAGTTAGTTGTGCGCTGAGGGCATGTAATGTGCCAAGATCGGGCTGAGTAGTTAGGCTACGTTAGTTAAGGGTTCACCTGTGTGTGCCTCCAGTGACACAGGTGTCGATCTGCCTGAGTCGGTTACCATTGTGCGTTGTGATTGGCTGTGTCACCGGTGTCTGTCACCGGTGACCCACTTAATCCTATGTGGCATGAGTGTAACGGTCAGGTACCTGTGAACCCTATAAATAGGGGACCAGGGGAGGTCTTCGACTTCAACCTTGCTCAACCCAGTGAATCATATTCGACCGTTGCAAGCCTCTCACCCTCTGAACAAAAGCCAAAACTTCCTAAGAGTTAGTTCAAGCGAGTTAGAGCCTCTAAGCAAAGAGCATTGGTTCCTCCAAGAGTTGTTGCTGCTGAATCTGTTACTCTTGGAGTGTCTACTCCTAGACAGGCGTAGGAGTTGCTGGTATCACCCAAGCTTGTGTGGGCTGAACTAGTAGTCTGTGAAGGTGATCTGGAGTCAACCTGTTGCAAAGCTAAAGGACTTCCACAAGCAAAGCAAGAGGCCTGATTACTCAGGTACTCGGAGAACAAGCACGATTTAGTGCTGGTGATCTCTTCGGAGTAGCCTCTCCAACGGAGACGTACCTCTCTGAAAAGAGTAGGGAACTTCGGTGAAAAACACATTGTCTCTCTGAGTACTTCTTATATTGCCTTTTAGTTACTGATTATATTTGCATGCTTGTGTGTTCTTAGATAAATCTGTGATAGATCACTTTTCATCTGTGTTAGCATAGCAGTGTCTCAGTTGCTATATATCATATCCCTTACCTGTGTCAGCTACCTGTTACACAGCTAGATTGTCTTGCTTATCTGTTTTAAGTTATTAGCTCACCTGTGTTACATACCTGTGTGACAGTTACATGTTAATTTACATAACATATATTGCCTGTGCTGTTCACCTGTCACATAGCTAACTTAACCTTGCAATCTACTAAGACTTAATATTGATAACCTAAGCTAAAAGAAGTGAATTTAGTTAGCCTCCTATTCACCCCCCTCTAGTAGGCTCCTTCGGTCCTTTCAATAGCGTATCATCTCTTAAACTTAATGATCTTGATGCATATCTTGATTTTGTTGGCATTCATCCCAAATCCATCCAATATCTTTCATGTATCGCCTATGGAACATTTCTTCATATATAACTCAATGAAAACGTTAGTCCATAGGAATTGTCATTCATTACCAAAGCTCAATGCATATCTTTATCTTGATGGCTTTCATGGTCGAATCCATCCAATATTATTCATGCATTACCTAGGAACATTCCTTCATATGCATCTAAATGAAATTATTAGTCCATAGGGATTATCATTAATTACCAAAACCACACTTGGGGTCTACATGCACTTTCAATCTCCACCATTTTCATAATAATCTCAACAAGAGGGTTTATACATTTAACTTTAAACAAGTATGCAATTTATCCGAGAATAAATTGATACTTGAGGTAGTTTTGATAGCATCAGATATCACAAAGATACTTGATGTTATCAATATCGATTGTACAAGCATCAAAACACTACACAAGCATTTGATGTTATTAGAATCACAATATATAGAGCAAACTCCCCCACAATATATGCATGTGTGAATGAACTTGAATTTCATTGCATATATTGGTTAATACAAATTCGATGGGGTTTCCTCTATATATTCATCCATGCAACTAACATCAATATCAAAGATACAAATGCATGAATGACAAGAACCAGTTTTCCTAAAACCTTTAAACTTCTCCCCCATTGGCATCAAGTACCAAAATGGAAGAAAAATCTTGAAGACCAATATAGTATGAGTTCCTCTTTGATTTGTGCATTTCTCATAATGTGAGTGAAATCAAATGCACATATCCAATTACGAACAATTGGAGGAGCTCAAACTATATTGTGGATCCATAGAATATAACAAGATGATATGGTATGACAATAATCACTAAACATGTAAAAAATGCATTCAAAAGATCCCTATGACATATTTTGGACAAGATATAATTAAGATATCCAATAAGATCAAGAAGTCAAGCATGGGTCCAAAATACATCCAAAACACATGAGTGCATAAAGAGATATGCAATACATTAAACACTCACTCATTACTCAACCTCTTACGGAGCCACCAAGGATCAAAAAGAGATAAAGCGAGTGACCGGAAAAGAATAAGGATATCAAAGAGAGATATGGACTTCCTTATGTATATAAGTTTCTAAGTTTCCAATAATCATCATGATGTGCATCAACAGAGAAACTTGCACACACAAAATAGTTACAAAAGATAAGATCATAATATCCAAGAGTAAATCCATAATTATACAAATTTGATCTTAGCATAAAAGCATGGCACATGTCACAAATTGATCTCATTTGCGTAACAATGAATTACTAAGCAAGAGCGCATTCTAGACATCCCAACTAGAGTAACAAGAATCAAATATACCAATAGTCGAGATGCTAAGAGACAAAGAGCAAATTCCACAATCAAATAGAAGGTTTTCACAATTTCATCAATATTGCACGTGAGAGCACCTTGAGTATTTGATATACAATAAATTATCTAGTTTGCATATTCGAGATGAATGAATCATGAACATGACTTTATAGATCCCCCATGATATGCTACTTCTCAAATGTCTCACATTTGCAATAAAGCATTTTTAAAGCACTTGCAAGAAAGACAATTTTCACAAATACTTTTCATGCCATGATGCAACCTACACAAGGTTGAATCTCTTTTCTATTTATGCATGAATTAAGTACTTGTTACCAAGATAGAATTAGTATGAAGTAGTAGATTAATGAATCATCCAAGCTTGGCTCCAATTTTCACACGGTGTCACCACCTTCCTCATGAATAAGCCAAGCATCCAATGCTTCTCCAATGTACCTAAAACATATTTAAGTAAATTTTGGTCCCCAAACTTATTAGGTCCGAAGTAGTTAGCAAAACTACCATACATAGGGAAAACTCCACTTAAATATGCGCATATGGATATGAACTTGAATTTCATGCGCATCTTAGCCATTAAGGATTTGATGGAGTTTCCCCTATATATTAGATCAAAGAGAGCAAGCAAGACATAAATATATACATAAATTGAATATGCATGTACAAGCCTTCTAAGATCCATAATGAGATACAATTTGGACAAAAGAACATATCAACCATGAATATTCCATAAATAGCACAAATCATTCATGTTGTCCGAACTACATCAAAGTATCAAATCGACACATGATCATTCACAAAGTTCAACATATGAACTAAGCAAAACCATAGAGCATATAAGATATACATTGAACACATGCTTATAGACTTATCTCACACAAGTAGATAATATATAGCACATGCAATGAGATAACTAACTCCCATAACTCCCATGAAGGCAAGGTTCCCACAAACAAACGTAACCCTCTACACTTTTCATAATGGCACCAAGTACCAAATGAAAAAGTTATCCTACCCTCGACCCACACTTGATAGGGATCTAAAAATGAGAAGAAGACAACCACAAAGATGATCCTTTAGAAGGCAAGGGAAGACACTGAGAGTCAAAACAATTTCTTGGTAGAACGAGGAGCAGTTTCCTCAGGTGGTTTTGCCTCTCCATAAGGAAGGTCCTAATGACGTCCAATATTCATAAATGCCACCAAAAACTGGGGTTTTCCTTTAGTTTCTCCAAAAGCCCTTGAATTTGTTATCCCGGTGAAAAAATAGCACAAAAGAGCAGCTCCACCTCGATAAAACCTAAACAAATTTACTACTACAGTGCAAAAACATTGACGAAAACATGTATGCAAAATGCACGCATCACATTGTCGTGGGACGGGACAACG
Source organism: Stipa capillata (assembly GCA_019208055.1). Lineage (NCBI taxonomy): Eukaryota > Viridiplantae > Streptophyta > Magnoliopsida > Poales > Poaceae > Stipa > Stipa capillata. The sequence continues at coordinate 70,414 of JAGXJF010004354.1, forward strand.
AATCATGTGCTGCCACATCAACATGTTGGCGTGGTGTAAGTGCATTTAGCCCCCCTATGGGTTTTGGTGATTAATGACAAGGCAATTAATAGGACTAATAGTTTATCAAGTTTTATTCCAGGGATTAGTCCATTTGTATGAGTGGAAACATGGATGGTGACCCCTGGGTTGTTTCTTCAAGCTCATAGATTGTAATTTCTAGGATTTTAGTGGATCAAAGATCCACATTGAGTTTAAGGACAACCGCACTATCAAAAGGGGCACATGCAAATTAACTAGGGATGAACTTCACCTCAAGATCCATAACCATATCCCAAAGATTTTCACTCCCACTTCACTCCTACAACTTTCTGTTGACCCCGGTACCTCCAAATATTTCATGTCCGGTACTACCAAGCCTATGAGGAGTGAGTGTTTCTGCTGAGCAAACCAATTCCTAAGCCTACCCCAGAACTGCTGGGCTTTTTAACCCTGGTACCTCCGAGCCCTCCAGTGATCTTTTGATCCGCTCTGTTCATGTTCTGGTGGCTCCGGTACCTCCAAGCTTTTATTGCCCAGCACTTTCGAGTCTGTTTCTGGTCTGCTTCGGCTGTTGTTTCCAATATAGGCTCGGTACTTCCGAGCTCACTTTATCCTGTACCTCCGAGTTGGAACTTAGCCATTTTTGCACTGCGCTTTTCTTCTCAAGCTTGTTCTGGATTGCCGGTACTTCCGAGTTTTTCTTATCTGGCACTTCTGAGCAAGTTGTTTTCCCTGCACAGAAACGTGCTGCTTTGTCCGGCACCTCTGAGCTTTTTGCATCCGGTACCTTCCGGTATTTGGATCCATCATAGGTGCTTTGGACTGTCCGGTACCTCCAGGTGCTATGGACACCTCTGGGAAATGGTTTCCCGCCTGATCGATTCAAAATGCTTGAACATATCTGGTACCTCTGGGTTTTCCTGTCCGGTAGTACCGGGTTAGTTCATTTCTAAAAGGACTGAAGGTGCCGACTAGAGGGGGGTGAATAGGAGGCTAACAAAAATTACTTCTTTTAACTTGATTGAATAGGTTAAGCCTTAGATAGGAGCCAGGGTTAGCTAGCTGTGTGACAGGTGAGTGACACAGGCAACAGATGATGTGTAAATTAGCATGCAGCTGTCACACAGGTGCCTAACACAGGTGTTCTAAGGACTTAGTAAATGATGAGCAAACAACGTGCCTGTGTAACAGGTTACTGACTCAGATGTGAGATAAGATATATAGCAACTGAGACACAGCTAATGAAACACAGGTATAAAGGAGATCTATAACAGATGAACAGAGTAAGTCTAAGATCTCACAAGCAAGCAAGCAAGCAATAAGCTAAAGGCAATACAGGAAAGTACTCAAGGAGACAGTGTGTTTTTCACCGAAGTTCCCAGCTCTTCACAGAGTGGTACGTCTCCGTTGGAGAGGCTACTCCGAAGAAATCGCCAGCACCGAATCGTGCTTGTTCTCCGAGTACCTGATATTCAGGCCTCTTCCTTTGCTTGTGGAAGTCCTTTTGCTTGCAGCAGGTAGACTTCGATTCACCTTCACAAACGTCTGGTTCAGCCCACACAAGCTTGGGTGATACCAGCGACTCCTATGCCCGTCTAGGAGTAGACACTCCAAGAGTAATAGATTTAGCAGCAACAACTCTTGGAGGAACCAATGCTCTTTGCTCAAGAACTCTAACTCTCCCGAACTGACACTTAGGAAACTTTGGCTTTTGTTCAGTGGGAAGAGGCTTTGCAACGGTTGAATATGATTCACTGGATTGGCAAAGGTTGGTTCAGGTCGAAGACCTCCCCTGGTCCCCTATTTATAGGGTTCACAGGAACCCGACCGTTACACTGTTGCCACGTAGGATTAAGTGAGCCACCGGTGACAGGCACCTGTGACACAGCTACACACTACGCGCAACCTATAACCGGCTCGGGCAGACCGACACCTGTGTCACCGGAGGCTGACACAGGTGAACCCTTAACTGACGTAGCAGCACTACTCAGCCCGGTCCTGGCACACGACATGCCCTCAGCGCACAACACTCTCTGAATTAAACCTAATAAGGAGAGAACCTTCGACAGCCCTCCGACTCAGCAGACAAGCCATCGCAGCGCAGGTTCCTTAGCGTTTACAAGCTCTCCCCTCATACAGAGATGTACCTGAGTCACAGAGCGCTAGACCACCTGCGACACAGCTGGGTCACACCGGTGACTCTAACCCCTAGGGTTTTCTACTGCTAGCACCGCAGAGTGCAAGCACAAAACCAGTTTCACACTTGTGCAAAATTATTGACACAGGGCCACTAACCTCAAAGCATTAGTGCCACTGTCCAACATCCTGAGCATTGAGCAATTAGAACCTCGATAGATCATTACTGCATCATCCCTCTTGATAGTATGGGTTTTTCCTATGGACTCAAAGAAACTAGCAAATCTAGGCTTTACCTGCCCATCAACTGCAGTCATGGCCCTTGACGCATCAAGCCACCATCACCTTGCTTGCAACTCCTTGCACAGCACCGGCTTCTTCACAGCTGTGGCACAGCTGCCTAGCACAGCCATTCCTTAGTCCTGGAAACCACCCTCGTACCTTTTTGGTGGTCATCCTTTCCCTGATGACCCTTCTTTCTGGAACCTACTAACCTGCCTACACTCAATGTAAACGTTAGATTCCTGTTTGAGTTGCCATTAACCATCAAAACCAACTTGGGGCCTAGATGCTCTTTCAATCTCCCCCTTTTTGGTGGTTAGTGGCAACCCATTCAATAAATTCGCATAACAATTTGAATAGAAGATACATGTGTAGGTTGATTAGAATATACTCCCCCTGAGGCTGTGCACAACAGATTTGCTTTAAAATTATTAATGCACAAATTATGATTTTGGATATGGGCAGTATTTTTCTTACAACTTACACTTTTATCAGTTCAGAGAATTGAATAGATTATAAAGCATGATTGAACTAAACTGATATATGTTGCTTCTGATGCGGTTGTAATGACCAGAGTATATGAATATGAGTCAAAGCATGTGAGAATATCAGAGTATAGATTCACAATGGTCATATGTATCAGAGCATAAATAGCATAGATTCATAATGGATATGTGTATTAAAGTATACATCACTGGTCATGTGTATAAGAGTGCCAATAGGCATGTGTATCAGAGCATGAGCCAGTAGACATATGTATCAGAGCATAATTCTTAACATGATTATATGAATCAGAGCATAAGTAGATACAAAGCTTCATACAAAAAGATATATGCATCATAGCAACAACATTAAGAAGACATGTGCATTAGAGCAACAAAAATTAGCATAAACTACTTTATCAGAGCATTACTGAAATATTACTACATCAGAGCAAAATAGATGACTTAGTAGTAACTTGCTAAATCAGATCAAAAAATTAGTTAATTGTAATCAAGACAGAGGAATCAGAAATAAAACAAGTCTTGATTACACCAGAAAATATAATTTTCTCTCCCCCTGTATCCAAAATACTCTCCCCCTATCTCTTTAGTCTCTCCCCCTTACTCACATCTCTCCCCCTTTGACACTAAAACACTAAAAAGAAAGGTTGAGGAGAAGAAACATTCAGAGCTTGGTCTTCAACAGCTGGAGAACTTCTGATAGCTGAGCCTGCATTAGATCAACTTTGGAGTGCAGACTGTTGACTTCTATTCGAAGCTGAAGGTTCTCTCGGCGCAGAGCTGCAAACTGAGTTGGCATCACTTTGTTCTGATAGGCTCTGGCTGCTGCTTGAGACATAAGAGAGGAGGACAGAGTGCCATCTTCAGCCACCTGTGTCACAGATACTAACTCAGCTGGGTCAGCTGCAGGAGTATCAGCGGTGACACCGGTAGGCACTTGGACCTGAGGCACAGGCACTTGGGGAGCAGGCGCTTGAGGAGCTGTGGGAGCAGCGGTGTCACCGGGAGCTGACATAGTTGGTCCTGGAGAATCTCCAAATAGGGCTTGAACAGCAACCTCATCAGGATGGTCATCAACCTGAGGCCTGAGCTGGGTCTTGATGGTCTTCACTGAGATGTCGAAGGTTGATTCTGGAAGACCTGTTCTCTGAAGGATCATAAACATGATGTAGGACCCCATATCTGAGCTTGGCTTTCTTGTCCTTCTGGACAGCATCAATCTCATGGAAAATGTATCTGGCCACATCAAAATGTACATTCTTGGCTATGTGCACCAGTACTTGCCAAACTGAGTTGTAAACAGCATCTGTATTGCCTCCCTTGGGCTGAAGTGTGACATTGAGAATTTTGACCAGATGCTTGGCTGTGATTGTAATGCCCTTGAAGTACACATGATCTGATGGGGCATTTGCAGGGAATGTAAAATTTCTTGGATAGAATCTTCTTCTGTCAGCATTGGAGACAGGCTCAAGCTTGAACAGATTTGGCAACCCAGGCTCCAATGGTGCATGAAACAGACTGTTGAACTCTGGAGCTGTGATGGAAAGCAGCTGGCCTCTTGTCTTCCATAGCATGACATCTTGATTTTCTTGTTCTATCCAGACTGTGGCATAAAACTCCTTAATGACCTCAGGGTCATAATCTTGTTGAAGATTGCATATGAACTCTAGACCTGAGGCTTGGATCAGAGATTGAAGACTCTGCAGTCTGGTGTCAGTCAGGGCAGACCAATCGATGGCCTTGCAATCAACAAATCCCTTGGAAGCAAGGATTTCATGGTAGACACCCCTTTGAAGATCAGTGTGAAATCTGGGGTCTGAGCAAGATGCATCCTGATATTCCTTGTCTTCACTGAAATATGGGCAAGCTGACCTCATTCTTACAAAAGCACTTGTGCTCATGGAGGCAACTTTGCTTCTTGATTTCTTGGGATCACCTTTGGGAAGCTTCTTGGCCACAGCTCGGGAGATGAACTGCATTTGGTTTGCCTCAGTCCTCAAAGCATGGGAGAAGATGTAGTGATACTTGGATTCCAAGTCATCATCTACAGCTGAGAGACTGGGTGAGCTGTCTGCATGTTCTTCCTCTTCTTTTTCTTCTGATTCTGTGGCTGATTCTGCACTAGGGGATGAGCTTGCTGCTTGATAGTCTTCATCAGAATCAGCTCTAGTTTCTCTGGGCCTTGGTGGAGTTACAGACACTCCTCTACCATCATCTGATGAGCTCTCAGAGCTTTCTTCTTGCTCAGCTGACTTACTTGCCTGTGCCACAGGTGAGGACACAGGTACTTGAACTGAAGGAGCGGGTCAGCTGGCGGTGGCACAGGTGATGGAGACCGGTGCTGTTCTGGAGCTTGAGCTTCTTGTGCCTGTGACACAGCTGGCTGAGGCAGCTGTGGACTTGAAGGTTTGGCAGCTTCAGAAGACTTTGCTGATGCAGACTTGGAAGATGAGGCTCTTGGGCCTCTTTGACACCTTGTTCTTCTGCCTTCGACACCAAGAATTGTGAAGGAGACATCTGCTTTTGAACGTCCAGCGAGGAGAGGGATTCTACACTTGTAGAGCTTTGAGTTCTTCTACTCCTTCTTTGATAAGTCTGAAGATCTGACTTGTCTGGGCTGGTGACCTGTGACACAGGTGGTAGCATCTCCTTCTTTAGCTCTTTAATGGCAGACGTCTGTTGTTCAAACTGAAAATTTTAAGGATGGCTTGGAGCTCTGAGTTGTCTCTGAAATAATTTCAACATCTGCCCTCTGGCTGCCTCTTGGCTTGAGGTTCATCACTGATCACAACAGTTTCTGATCTTTTCCTCTTTGGAGCTTGAGCAGGTGCAGAAGCAGGAGGTGATGTAGGCTTGGAAACCTTTGGAAGCATAGCTTGTTTGAGCTTGAGCTCAGCTCTCAGAGCAATTTTCTCAGGACCATTTGGCATGTCCTTGAGCCTTCCTAGAATATCATGTATCTCCAATATAAGAAGATCATCTGCAGCTATGGGAGGAATCCTTGATCCTGAACTGGCAATAGGAGGAGCTGCTCTTTGAGATTTGAATTCAGGAGACAACAGACCTCGCTTGAGTTTGATTTCGGCTTGAATGGAAGTCCTCTCAAGGCCATGTGGCAGAGTGTTAGCCTTCTTGATTAACTCACTAATTTCAAGGATGAGATGCCTATCTCTAGCATCAGTATGCTGAAGTTCCAGAGGTTTGTGTGACCCTTCTGCCAAGCATTTTGTTGAAAGTTGATCCTGCTTCTCAAGAATCTTCTTTCTCAACTCTGCTTCTTCTGAATAAGATTTGCCTGACCGCATTTGCTTGTGCAAATCTGCAATCTCCCTCAAGATAGCCTTATCTGCTTCTGATGGTTCTGGAATGGCCATAGATACAGGCCTTGACATCTCTGAAAGCTCAAAGCTTTTGGCTGTGTATATGGTGGATAGCTGCTTCTTTACTGTTTCATCAGTTGTTTCTCTCATCTGAGCTGCCAGCCTATCCAACTCTTCCAGAATCAGCTTATCATTTTCAAGATCTTCTTGAGATATTTGGGGTTCTGGAACTGGTTCTCTGATGGTGATTGTGCCTCTTGGCAGCACCACGTTTGCAATAGAAGGCTTTGAACCTCTCTTAGCTGGTTGCTTCTGCCTCTTAGCTGCTTCCTTTCCCAAGGATGTGTGCTCAACAGCAGCTGAGGATCTTGTCCTCTTGGGTGGAGCACGCTGAGCTGAGCTGGATTTACCAGCTTGAGAAGCTGATTTCTTTGCAACTATTTTCCTCTGCCTGTAAGCCCTTTGGCTTGCCTTTCTTCTCTCAGCAACCTCTGCTTTCTGTCTCAGCCTTTCTCTTTCTTGGTCTGAATCTAAAATATTTATCTCAAAGCTGGACTGCTCTGGATCAGACCACTTGACCCCACTGTCAGCTCTATCAGAATCTGAAGACATCTGTAGAAACAAGATAGATAAGACAGAATATAGGTAAGAGGTGTTCCTGAGATGCAAAAGATAGTAGCTGTGTGAGACACCTGTGGGAGAATGGGGAGACACAGGTGGGGACTTGGTAACAAACCGAGGTCTCAGCCTTTTGAATAGACTTGCCTGTGTGACAGGTGAGACCCTAGCGGTGACACAGCTACGTGCAGAGGCGGACGGTAGATTTTAGAAATCTAGAGTTTTACTGGTTTTCGGTGGTTAATTTCGAGCAAGATAGGTTCTGAAGATTATCAGGAGCTAAACCAACCCTAACATCTAACAATGCGCTAATGGATTAGGCTTTAGAGCAAATTCATAAGCCCTAAGAAAGAACAAGCGCAAAGTAGGGCTGGCGGAAGCTTACTTTGAGCAAAGATTGATAATGCGCTGATGAATTGATGTTGGAGCTCTTCAGAAAGCTTTCTCCGATGCTTCGAAAGATTTCGAGGGGCGGAAACGTCGATTTCGTCGAGAACTTGAAGTTTTGGCGCAAGGGGAAGTTTGGGGTTTTAACGTAGAACGTGGGTTCTGTGGAAAACGTATCGATGCCTTATATAGGCCGAAGGGGTATACGGTGGCTGTGTCACAGCTGAGAGAAGGACCTGTGACACAGGTGAGTAGACAAGATACCCTAGGACCTACGGAAATCAAAAGCATTCACCTGAGACACAGATGGATAGCTCAGGTGACAAGTATTTCATCCATAGAACACCAAGACAGAGAGAATTTGATAAGAGAGCAAGCATATGGGCACTATCAGGGGATCCTTATGCAATCTTCCCAATGTCAGTTTGCCAGAAAATCAATCAAGCAAAACTAAAACTGACATGAGTCGATTTTGAAAATAGGTACACATTAATGTGCACACACAGCTGAAAAAGAAGATCTCTACTCTATGCATATCACACATACACCTGTGACACAGGTGATCAACACAGATGAGCATGTAAGGCATATAAATGGCAGAACATATGAGCTAGACACCAAGCCAATCCTTTTTATTGAAGATTAGAGACATCAATGATATTCAATTCACTCCTCAGAGCACAGAACCTAGTCTCATCTAAGGGCTTGGTGAAAATATCAGCTAATTGTTTTTCAGTCCTTACATGGCACAGCTGTATATCTCCCTTCTCAACATGATCTCTCAGGAAGTGGTGCCTCACTTCAATGTGTTTAGATCTTTGGTGGTGTACTGGGTTGTTGGCTAACTTAATTGCACTTTCATTATCACAGAAGAGGGGCACTTGATTAAAAGATATGCTGAAATCTTTCAAGGTCTGCCTCATCCATAATAACTGAGCACAACAACTACCAGCAGCTATATACTCAGCTTCTGCAGTGGAAAGGGCTACTGAGTTTTGTTTCTTGGATGACCAGGACACTAAGGAATGCCCTAGAAATTGACAAGTACCAGAGGTGCTTTTTCGGTCAACCTTACACCCTGCATAGTCACTATCAGAATAGCCGACTAGCTCAAAATTTGCACCTTTAGGATACCAAAGACCAAAGCCTGAGGTTTGAATCAAATATCTCAGTATTCTTCTTACTGCCACTCTGTGACAGTCCTTAGGGATTAGCTTGGAATCTTGCACACATGCATACACTCAACATTATATCTGGCCTAGATGCACACAAATAAAGCAAGGATCCTATCATAGATCTAAATTCTTTCTGATCAGCAGACTTACCTTCGATGTTTAAGTCCAGATGGCCATTAGTTTGCATGGGAGTATGAATAGGCTTTGCATCCTTCATGCCAAACTTGGTGATGATGTCCTTGGTGAACTTTTCTTGTGAAACGAATGTACCTTCCTTGAGTTGTTTGATCTGAAGTCCTAGGAAGTACTTGAGTTCTCCATCCAAAGACATCTCAAACCTTTTGGTCATCATCTGGCTAAACTCATCACTCATGGAGCGGTTAGTACTGCCAAATATTATGTCATCGACATATATTTGGCACACAAATAAATCCTTTTCATTTTTCTTAGTGAATAGAGTTGTGTCTACTAAGCCCATTTTAAATCCATTCTTGATCAGAAATTCTTTCAATGTGTCATACCATGCTCTAGGTGCTTGTTTTAAGCCATAGAGTGCTTTGTGTAGTTTATAGACATGGTGTGGTTTCTTATCATCTTCAAAACCAGGTGGCTGTTCAACATAAACAAGTTCAGAGAGTTTACCATTCAGGAAGGCTGATTTTACATCCATTTGATAAAGCTTGATATTGTGATGAACAGCATAAGCAAGAAGAATCCTGATCGCTTCAAGTCTTGCAACTGGAGCAAAGGTTTCTCCAAAGTCCAGACCCTTCCACTTGTGTAAACCCTTGAGCCACAAGTCTGGCTTTGTTCCTTACCACTTGTCCATTTGTATCTTGTTTGTTCCTGAAGACCCATTTTGCTCCAATCACATTATGATCATTGTGGGTCTTTCCACCAGGGACCACACTTGATTTCTCTCAAATTGACTCAGCTCTTCATGCATAGCATTTATCCAATCAGCATCCATGAGAGCTTCCTTAATGTTCCTGGGTTCAACACTGGAAACAAAAGAGTAATGTTCACAGAAATTAGCTATTCGAGAACGAGTAGTCACTCCCCTATTAATGGCACCGATGATTTGGTCTACAGGGTGATCCTTTTGCAGCCTGCTGATCACAAGGGCGTTCGGGGTCAACCGCCGGTGTCACAGCTGATGGTGTGTTGCCTGTGACACAGCTGGCTGAAACAGGTACTCTGCATCCAGGAGATCATTGGCTGGGTTGTACTCGAGCTCGATGTCTTCATCTCCAGTGTCTTCATCCAGTGGCGGAGAGAGTGGTTCTTGATCTTTTGGTGAGGCAGATTCCTCCTTGATGGTGGGTCTGATCTCACCAGTAGACTTCTTTTGAATGTCCTTACTCCCTACATCATTAGCAACTTGCTCTCCTTGGGAGCCATAAGACTCATCAAAGTCCACATCTATAGATTCTTCAACAACCTTTGTGGAGGTGTTAAAAACTCTATAGGCATGGGAGTTAGTGGAATAACCAAGGAATATACCAACATCAGATTTAGCTTCAAACTTAGTGAGGCGTTTGCCCTTCCTAAGAATGTAGCACTTACAACCGAATACTCTGAAGTATGAGACATTTGGCTTGGTGTTGGTGAGCAGCTCGTAAGGTGTCTTCTTGAGTAGTGGATGTAGATATATCCTATTGATGGAGTGGCAGGCAGTGTTGATAGATTCAGCCCAAAATCTTGGTGAAGTCTTGTACTCGTCTAGCAGTGTCCTTGCCATCTCTATCAGGGTTCTATTCTTCCTTTCCACTACTCCATTTTGCTGTGGAGCATAAGGACTTGAAAGCTCATGCTTGATTCCATGCTTGTCCAGAAATGCTTCCACCTTGGAGTTCTTGAACTCAGTCCTATTGTCACTCCTGACCTTGATAAGATTTACCTTCCACTCATTTTGTGCTCTGACAATGAGATGCTTGAACTTCTTGTAAACCTGTGTCTTCTCCTTCAAAAAGAACACCCAAGTATATCGAGAAAAATTATCTACAATGACAAATCCGTACTTGTTACCTCCCAAGTTCTCATATGTAGTAGGACCGAACAGGTCAATGTGTATGAGCTCAAAAGGTTTGGTGGTGGTCATGACATTCTTGGGACAATGGACAGCTCCAACTTGTTTGCCGGCTTGATATGAACTGCAGAGCTTGTCCTTCTCAAACTTCACCTTTTCTAAGCCTATGACATAGTCATGTTTGTCCAGTTTGTTGAAAAGCTTCATCCCAGCATGTCCTAGCCGCCTGCGCCACAGCCAGCCAACACTGGTCTTGGCCATTAGACACCATGGAGCTGCTGCAGGCTGTTCATTGAAGTTTACAGTGTATAGTTTTCCAGACCTGCATCCTTTGAACACTTGAGAATCATCAGATAGTTTGGAAGTTATAACCTCATCAGGATAGAATGTGACTTTCATACCTGTGTCACACAGCTGTGACACAGACATAAGACTATAGCCTATCTGATCTACAAGCATTACATTGGATAAAGAGTGATGTTCAGATATGGCAACTTTACCAATGCCATTTACCTTTCCCTTGGAGTTATCTGCATAGATCACATGTTTACTTGGAAGATTTTCATGTGTGATCTCTACAAACTCCTCTCTGCCTCCTGTCATATGTTGTGTACATCCACTGTCCACAACCCAGTCAGTTCCACTGGAGGCAGTGTCCTGCAAGATTAGTTATGGGGTTTAGGGACCCAAACTTATTTGGTTCCCTTAGCAGTTTTACCATATGCAGAAATAGCAGTTAATGAGTTAGAAGATCTATTTCTATAGTTGATAGCCTGAGCAACAGATGATATGACATGAATTCTCTTAGGCTTACTATCACCTGCAACCTTAGACAGAGAGGTTAGTTGGTGCGTGTGTTACCTGTGACATTGGTGGGTACACAGCTGTGTAAGACACTGGTGGCACAGGTGACTGTCACCTTTGGAACCCAGATGGCCGGCAACCACTTTGTCAAGTGCCTGCGACCTTTATACTTAGCCACAATCTTCCCTTTTCTGTCCTTCTGCAAGACATAGGATGGATTGGATGGAATGTTTACCATCTTCCTATCTTTCTGTATATGACCAACAGGTTTGTTGTCATCTGTTCCTGCCTGTCTCACAAATTTTTCTGCAAGATTAAAATTAGTAACAGCAGGTAGTTTATCCTTATTAGTAGAAGGATTGTAATCCCAGGCCTTTTCGGCCATCATTCTTTCTGAGCATTTCAGCTCTGATGAGCTGATAATTTTGCATGCCAATATTGGCAGTGCATAGGCCTTTTCTCATGAGTCTTTTAAGCTCTTCCAGCTCTTCCTTGAGCTTGTTGTGCTCATCTGCATCCACAGAGTTAGTAATAACAGAGGTTGAAGCCTCTTTTGAGTCATCAACTACACAACCTATGGAAGTTAGAATATTTATGCGACTAGCACAGTTTAAGCATGATTCAATCGCAGCATGAGTAGGCAAAGATGCATCAGTAGATATAGAAGAAATATCAGTGCACATAGAATGCTTTGCCTTGAGCTCCTCATGCTCCTTAATCAGAAGCTCATGAGCTACCTTGAGTTTCTCATGAGCTATCTCCAGGTTTTCCTGGTCTAGCCTGAGCTTTTTCTCTGTCATCTGTAACCTCATCATATGATTCACTCAGCTCCCTGAGTTTATCTCTTAAAGAGATGTTTTCCTTCCTCTCCTTGCCATAGGCTTTATCTGTTCTTTCAAGAATGCCCTATTAGTTCAGCATAATTAGGAAAGTCATCCTCAGTAAGTACCTTTGAACCTTTGGCCATGAAACACAAAGGGGCAGAAGTGGATGGCAGTTGATCAGCTTCAGCACTGAACTCGGAGCTGTGTGACCTGGCTGTGTCACAGCTGGGTATATCGGCCATGCTGATGGCTATCCCAGCAACTTGATCTTCATCCTCTGACTTTTCTTCGGAGCCCGAATCCTCAGATACCCAAGCCTGTCCAACATAAGCTCTGGTAGTGGCTTTGTTTTTGGAGTAGGTTGGATGCTTGTTGTTGAAGGTCTTCTTCTTCCCATGGAAGTCCTTCTTCTTTCTGTACTGGCTGTTGTCCTTTTCTCTTGGTTGGACAATCAGCAGCAAAGTGGCCTTCCTTGCCACACTTGAAGCACTTGTTATCTTTTGACAGCTTCTTCCCTCTGAATCTGTCACCTGATCCAAGCTGTTTCTTCTTCTTGTAAAACTTTCTAAAGTTCCTTGTGAGGAGGATGAGTTCACTCTCTTCTTCGCTGGTCATCTCCTCACCAAGTCCTTCACTGCTATCACTCTCAATCTGTGATGTTGAAGCAGTAGTCTTCAAGGCAATATTTTTCTTGATAGCTAGAGAGGAGCTTTGCTTGCCTTCTTGCTTAAGCTCCATCTCATGTGTTAGGATCCTTCCTAACACTTCTGTGGGTTTTATTTGCTCAAACCCATCTTTTTCCTTCAGCATGAGAACAAGTGTTCTGTAGGCTTTTGGAAGCACTGACAAGAACTTCTTGATCACGTCTTCATCTTCTACTCAGTTGGAGTCTAGGGCCTTCAGTTGGTTGGCGATGATGGTGAGTCTTGAAAACAGAGAATTGATGTCTTCACCATGCTCGAGCTCAAACCTCTCCAGCTTTGATTCTAGAAGGCTCCTCTTTGACTTCTTTAGAGTGTCACTGCCTTCATAGATCTGCTCCAAGGTGTCACAGATATCCTTAGCAGATTCCATGGTGCTGACCCTGTTGAAGTCATGTTCTTGCAAACCCATAAATATAGCAGTGGCAGCCTTAGCATTGTTCTGAATGTTTCTCTTGTCGTTTACGCTAAGAGCAGCTGGGTCTGCCAACCTGTAGCCTGTACAAACAAATTCCCACACATCTGGATCAATTGAGATAAGATGCATTTGCATCTTTCTTTTCCAGAAGGCATAATTAGTTCCATTGAAAACATGTATTTTACCCTCATAGCCCGACATTCTTTACTCTGGCTGTTAGGCCAAATTAAAGAGCAACCTGCTCTGATACCAATTGAAAGGACCGAAGGTGCCGACTAGAGGGGGGTGAATAGGAGGCTAACAAAAATTACTTCTTTTAACTTGATTGAACAGGTTAAGCCTTAAACAGGAGCCAGAGTTAGCTAGCTGTGTGACAGGTGAGTGACACAAGCAACAGATGATGTGTAAATTAGCATGCAGCTGTCACACAGGTGCCTAACACAGGTGTTCTAAGGACTTAGTAAATAATGAGCAAACAATGTGCCTGTGTAACAGGTAACTGACTCAGATGTGAGATAAGATATATAGCAACTGAGACACAGCTAATGAAACACAGGTATAAAGGAGATCTATAACAAATGAACAGAGTAAGTCTAAGATCTCACAAGCAAGCAAGCAAGCAGTAAGCTAAAGGTAATACAGGAAAGTACTCAAGGAGACAGTGTGTTTTTCACCGTAGTTCCCAGCTCTTCACAGAGTGGTACGTCTCCGTTGGAGAGGCTACTCCGAAGAGATCACCAGCACCGAATCGTGCTTGTTCTCCGAGTACCTGACATTCAGGCCTCTTCCTTTGCTTGTGAAAGTCCTTTTGCTTGCAGTAGGTAGACTTCGATTCACCTTCACAAACGTCTGGTTCAGCCCACACAAGCTTGGGTGATACCAGCGACTCCTACGCCCGTCTAGGAGTAGACACTCTAAGAGTAATAGATTCCGTAGCAACAACTCTTGGAGGAACCAATGCTCTTTGCTCAAGAACTCTAACTCTCCCGAACTGACACTTAGGAAACTTTGGCTTTTGTTCGGTGGGAAGAGGCTTTGCAACAGTTGAATATGATTCACTGGATTGGCAAAGGTTGGTTCAGGTCGAAGACCTCCCCTGGTCCCCTATTTATAGGGTTCACAGGAACCCGACCGTTACACTATTGCCACGTAGGATTAAGTGAGCCACCGGTGACAGGCACCGGTGACACAGCTACACACTACGTCCAACCTATAACTGGCTCGGGCAGACCGACACCTGTGTCACCGGAGGCTGACACAGGTGAACCCTTAACTGACGTAGCAGCACTACTCAGCCCGGTCCTAGCACACGACATGCCCTCAGCGCACAACACTCTCTGAATTAAACCTAATAAGGAGAGAACCTCCGACAGCCCTCCGACTCAGCAGACAAGCCATCACAGCGCAGGTTCCTTAGCGTTTACAAGCTCTCCCCTCGTACAGAGATGTACTTGAGTCACAGAGCGCTAGACCACCTGCGACACAGCTGGGTCACACCGGTGACTCTAACCCCTAGGGTTTTCTACTGCTAGCACCGCAGAGTGCAAGCACAAAACCAGTTTCACACTTGTGCAAAATTGTTGACACAGGGCCACTAACCTCAAAGCATTAGTGCCACTGTCCAACATCCTGAGCATTGAGCAATTAGAACCTCGACAGATCATTACTGTATCATCCCTCTTGATAGTACGGGTTTTTCCTATGGACTCAAAGAAACTAGCAAATCTAGGCTTTACCTGCCCACCAACTGCAGTCATGGCCCTTGACGCATCAAGCCACCATCACCTTGCTTGCAACTCCTTGCACAGCACCGGCTTCTTCACAGCTGTGGCACAGCTACCTAGCACAGCCATTCCTTAGTCCTGGAAACCTTCTTTCTGGAACCTACTAACCTTCCTACACTCAATGTAAACATTAGATTCCAGTTTGAGTTGCCATTAACCATCAAAACCAACTTGGGGCCTAGATGCTCTTTCAATTTCTACTGTATAACGGTCACATTTTCCTCCACCTCTATATATAGATCCCCATACCCCTATGTGTGGGTGAGCTTTGAGGATGTTTTTGAGGGACTTGTGAAGGCAGTTTTAACTCCATCTTTGAGACACCTTTGTGCTTTGTGCTTCACCTCTCTTACACCAAATCCTATCCCCTTGCTTGAGAGAGAGATTCATGGGTTCTTGAAGGATTGATTGAAGATCTTGTTGAGGAGTTCATCCAAGTGACTTTGCTTTGCTTGTTACTCTTGGAGGGTGTGTGCCCCCTAGACGGTTAGGAGTCGCTTGAGAGCCTTCAAGGTGTGAAGGAATCAAGAAGTTTGTACAAGGCCTGGTGATCGCCTTCTTCGTGAAGATCAACCCCGAGTGAGGCTTCCTAAGTTGTTGCCATGGTGGGATAGGTGGGCTAGGTCCTTTGTGGATAAGACCTTAGTGGTCTAGGCCTGTGTGGCCACTCTAGCTGGAGCTTTAGTGGCTTTAGGACTTTGTGTCCGAACCTCCACCAACGAGGAGTAGGATAGCACCAACAGTCCGAACCTCGGGATACATCATTGTGTTTGCCGTGTTTGCGATTCCTTTCCCTTACTCTTTACTTTGTTGCAAGTTTCGCTTCCATGCTGTAGATTACTTTTCTTGCATATTTAGGTTGTTCTAGGCAACTAGTTGTAGAAAAGCTTAAAACTTGCCAACTAAAAGGTGTTGCTTTTAAAATTGTCTATTCACCCCCCTCTAGACCTAATATTTGATCATACACACGGGTGGCTCGACGCCGCTAGAACTCACTGGCGGTGGTGCTCCGGCGATAGTGAGCGGCGGCACCCTGTTGCACACAATGGTGAGGGTGTCCGGAGGTTTGAGACGGCAGTGGGGCTCACCAGAGATGAAGACAACGATAACGATGGTTTTGGTGGATAGCGGCGGGGTTCCTCCGGTGGTCGGCATCGTCCGAGGGGTAGTTGTGAACATTTGTGGTGGCGCAATGGTCCCGACACGGTGCCTTGGCATCTATGCCCTCCTCCTTCGACGGTTATTGCTCGCCAGAGTCGAGTGGTGGCGGCATCGAGAACGGGCTCGGGGAGCTTGGGAGAGGGAGAGAGGGAGGAGCTTGGGTGAGTGGGGCGAGTTGGGGAGGAGCCCAAGGCTCCTTTTATAGCCTCGGGAGGTGGTGGGGAGGGGAGGCAAGTGAGCTGATGCAATGGTGGTTATCTGGAGGTGGGCGGCGGCCGTTTCCAGGGGAAGCGAAAGGTCGCAGATGACAAGTGGGGCCCACTCGGCATCGGCGGAGAGGATAGAGAGAAGAAGGGGGAGGGACGGCGTGAGTCTGGCCCATCCGATTTAGATCGGGCGGTTCAGATCTTAAGATACCGGTTCAGTTGTTTAATAAAAAGGAAAATGATTTCTAAAATCATTTCATGTGTAAAATAAAGTAGGAAATTGATTTTGGCTCAAATAAATGCCAAATCATTTCTGAAAAATCTCACAAAATTCCAATGAATCAAAATAATTATAATGGGTTTGGGAGAAATAGTTTCCACCCATGTTAATGTATATAAAAACCAATTTTTCCTTCCCTAAACCTTTCTAGGTCATTGATAAATCCCTAAAATGACTTTTTGGGTTTATTAAATCCCTGAAAACCCAAATAAGTATTTCAAGATGCAAATGAGCCAAAATAAAATATTTTCCACCATTATTTCTTATATTTTGGAAAGTCCTTTTATACCCTCTCTTCTGGAAATTGAAACAATTGTTGAAATTTTTTCTTTTAAGTCCTTGCGGGACCAAAGATGTCAGTTAGAGGGGGGTGAATAGGCGACTATAAATTTCTATCTTTTTTTTAGAAAATTAGGGTATTGCGGATAAATAAGGCTCTCCTAAAAGGGACTAGATGATACAACCTATATGATGAGAAGGAACAAGTAATTAATAGGTAAATGCCACAAGTGCAAGATCTCGGATAAGAAATAACCGAAGCACGCGGAGACGAAGATGTATCCTGATGTTCACTTCCTTGGAGGGAAGCTAGTTACCGTTGGAGAGGTGTGGGGCACACCAAGTACCCCCGATGACACAAAGTCTCACCTTCTTCTCCTTGAGCCTCCCCACACGAAGTACGAGCCCAATCACTAGTGGTAGACCTTGACGCAGCCTCCAAACCATCACAAACTCTAGGGAAATCCACACACACGGATCCTCACCAGCAACTCCTACCGCCTAGGAGTCGCCAACCTCCAAGAGTAATAAGACAATGGGAAAGCTCGGAATCTTGCACAAACCAAGAAAGTGATTGGTCAAAAGAGAGGGGAAAGCTTGAATCTTGCTAGGGTTAGCTCCTCTCTCAAATTCCCTCCAGAATCTCTCCAAGAATCAAAGGATTGGGGCTAGGGAGAGTGGGGAATGCTCCTTGCTTGTAGATCTGAAATATGCTCGAACTGGTAACCCTAGCCCGAAGTGGGAAAGGGCTTTTATAGGGCGGCTAGGAAACTAGCCGTTTTCTACCCAAATTACACATCTGGACAGTCTGGGCGAATTGCCCAGGACAGTCCAGGTGCATAACCCGCAGATAGTCAACCTGGTCAAAGTCTTCAAAACTCAGCAGAAAACCACAGTACCTGGACAGTTCGGGAATCACCCCGAACAGTCCGGGCGGGTGGCCGAGCGACCCTGGACAGTTGCCTGGACACTGGCCCAGACAGGTTGGCTGCTGGGAATCACCCCAAGCCACATGTCGTTCCAACCCCAAGGCTCGGACAGTCCGGGAATCACCCCGGACAGTCCGGCCGAGTGGCCGAGCGGCCTCGGGCACTTGTCCGGACACTCCGGCCAAATGGCCGAGAGGCCCTGGACAGTTTCCCGGACAGTGTATCGGACTTTCCATTCCCCTGGTACCAGGCTATCTGCAAAAGTTGCACATCCGGACAGTCCGGGCAGATTGCTCCGAATAGTCCGGCCACTAAAGCTCAGAACTTTGACAGGGAAAACAAGCTTAGGATTTGGGCTTTTTGGCATTGGATCTTTGGGGTTTTTGGGTGGCAAGGGGTAGATAGAACATTGAGCAAGACACTTTGCCATCCACGTCCCCTCTTAATAGTGCGGGATCCCTAACAACTCAATGAAATAAATAAAGGCCACATGATAACCTCCTGGGATCCTCGTCTTTGATCTTTTCCTTTTTGGGGGGTCGCCGATGCTCGACAACCATTGTTCTAGGGACTAAGATCTGATTTAACACTAAGCGAACTCATTAGTCCCTTTAATTGTGTGTCATCTATACCAAAATCACTCTAGGGGCGTAGATGCACTTTCAATCTCCCCCTTTTTGGTACTTGATGACAACACACTTAAAGCTCACAAAGGATATGATAAGAATTTCTCATGAGATAGGATTCTATGATATATACGGGCTTCCCCTAAATGTGTGCATATTAGAATCTTGCATTTGAGCAAAATGCACATATTAGAGGATATCAAGAGAGAGCTCCCCTAGATTGTAGAACCAATGCAATGCTAAAGATAAACATGATATACATGACATTGCATATGGATGACATGGCAAGGATGTAGAAGACAACTTAATCATGCATTCGAGGAGATACAAAAGCACAAAGGATCCACGAAACATGTCCTCGAATACTTAGGCAATAACATAGGTCTCAACACATCCACGAAATCTAAACATGACAAAGCAGCAAGGCATCCACGACATAGTTCTCACACTACTACTATGAAATTATTAGAAGTTTTACATGCCCAAAAGAATCAAACAAAAAAGCATGGCATGTGAACTTAACCCCATAGATAACCCACGAAGACAACCTAATATACTTTCTCCTCCCTCTTTGGCACCAACCTAACCCATGAAGACACCAAAAAGGGAGAAGAAAGGACTACACGTCCAACCCAAGAAGATCACTCATCGTCCTCGGGGTCTTCCTCTCCATCTTCATCACTAGAGCCTTCATAACCGGCATTGGGCACATCATCTTCACTTTCTTCCTCAGACTCCTCAAAGTACTCCTCATAGCCCTTGATAGGAAGCTCAAAGCGGGGGTTGGTCACAACTTCCGTCTCAGAGCCATCACTAGAACACTCAAGGTTATGCTCACGGAGTTGCTTCTTGTGTTTCACGGTCTTGGAATAGACATGGCGCTTGACATTGGCAATCTCCACGGAGTTGGACTTGCACATGGTGAAGACGGTCTTGAAACACTTCCCAACAAACCTTGCAAACTGGGTGGCCCTAGCTTTTGGCTTAGCCCTTGATGAAGTTTCCTCTCTCATGGTTCCCTTTCCTTTCTCCTTCTCAAACTCCCCAAATCTTGGAGTGTACACGGTATGCTTCACCTCCTTCTCAATCACCACACTATCGATAAGCCTTTGAATGAATGGTGCAAAGGGCAAGTATCTCTTTTGCTCAATGGTGGCATTGCGAACCTCATTGAAAATGTAGTCCGTGTTGTGAAAAGGCTCATCTCGCGACAATTGCCACATAAGGTTGAGGGCACAGTCTCTCACCATCTCGGCATCTCCAATCTTGGGAATGAGAGTCCTCCTCAGAGCCTTGTGAACATGGAAGTACATTGGGTACATTTGTGAAGTCTTACCAAGAGTGGTGCCCACTCTCATGGATGGGTAAAGAGGAATGAGATCCTTGTGTTTCATTACGGGAATATCATGAATGCGGTAAGAATTATCACCCATACCGACCAAGCCCAAGAAATGTGCCCAATCGTCAAAGGAGGCTCTACACTTCTCTCCATTGGTAATCCAATGCACGGTCTTAGCATCATCTTTTTCAAAGTAACAAGCTGCATAGAATTGCAAAACAAGCTCCTCACACCAATCATTAGTCAAAGACATGATATAAATGAGATTCTTCCTCTCTAGCAAGTCCAACACACCTTCAAACTCATTGGGACGATCTCGAATAAATCCAATATTGACGGTTTGATGTTTAACCACCAAAGTATTGAGCTTGAGCAACATATCTTCATAAATATCTTGCTGGACACATGTGTAGAACCTTTTATCTGAGGCATCACTTGGCTTTTCATACTCATTCACATCAAACCTCAAAGTGCGGTAGTGAAACTTGCTCTTGGTCTTGTAGTTGACAGGAGCCCTTCTTCTCACTCTCTTTGGCTTGGAGATCACAAAAACATTCTCCTAGGTGGGAGATGGAGCCGCTTATCCTTATCTTTCCTTGCCCTACTAGCTGGAACCTTGGCCCTAGTTTTTCTTTCTTTCCTTGGGGGCACAAGTTCTTCCTCTTGAATCATCATGATCACGAGTGTCATCACCTTCACCATCTTCTGGATCACTATCTCTCACCCAAGTAGCTTCATTTGCTAAAGGATTGCACAAATGAAACTTTCTTCTATCCTCATGCACTTGAGCTCTATCTTCTTCATCACTTGGTGTACGACGGCCACCTGTGAAATTAGAGGATACATATAGCAGGGGATGAGTACACACAACTATAGAGGAGGCCAAAGAAATTTGCAAAAGATTGGATGTATTGGTCACAGTCTCTAGTACCCGGACAGTCCGGCAAAAAGCCCGGACTGTCCGGCCGGTCGGACACTCCGGGTTAAATCCCGGACACTTCGGCCAAACCAGAAACTGTAAAGTTCCATTGGGAACTTGAGATTGAGATCAATCCAACCGATCTAACAACAAACTATGACATGGAATAGAGGCCCTAGGTGCTACTAGTGCTTGGGGACTCGAATGCATAGAGAAATTTTGCCCCAAGCCTTGAAATCGAACGAGATTTGAAGCAAAAGATGGACGAGAGAGGTTACCACCGCGTGAAGGCCCTCCTTCTCCCACAACAATGTTGGGTTGCTTCTTCCTTGCGATCTCTCCCTAACTCGGAAAATTGGTGCTATGGCGACTCAGTGAGGGGAGATCCGAGACGGTGCAAAGACGACCTCCAAAGGGAGGAGCTCCACTCCTCCAATGGTGAAGAACCAATGGGGAAGAAGGAGATCGGTGAGGGAGAGGTGCTGATGCTCCAATTACTAGGATGCCAAGTAGTTTTGGGCAAAGAAGTGAGCCTAGTTCACTTGGTTAGGGGAGTGGATGTACAACCCAGCCACCCGGGTTCAAGTTCTCATGGACGCGAATTTGGGTTCTTATTCTTTCAAAAACAAAAATCGCTGTAGGGGCTTCCCCTACCGTATTCCTTTAAAAACAAGCAGTTGTTGGGCCCCCAAGTGCAAGGGTTTGTAGCTTGTGGTACTTTTCCCCTCAGTTGAGAAACCAAGGTATCAATCCGTAGAGGTAACACCTAAGCCTCCCTCAAGCAGCACTGCAATACAAAAAGAACATACTTGTGCCCCCAACGGTTCTAGTGAGATTGTCAATCTCTAGCTTTGCTAGTTGTAGCAAGTAATGAGCAGATAATGTGGTATGGAGTATTTTGTATTTTCGGAATAAATAAAACTGAAAATAAAAGTTCATATAAAAGTGATTTGGAGAGTTTTCTTATGGAGGAAATTGGACTGGGGTTCATAGGTTCACTAGTAGCATCTCTCATGAAAGCGGTGACACATAAATATAAGCATAGGCATGCGTAAATGATCAATCAAACAATTATGGAAAATTATGACATAGGTTGGGATCATGTTATATAGGCAGTACGTCCATAAATCCACTAGATTGACACATGCCAAACCTAATGGCTAATACTCCACCCAAGGTGATCGAAACCCTCGTATACACCCCTCGAAAATAGAGCATTGCATAGAGCATGATGACATACAGTTGAAAGCAATTCCTCTTACCACCCGCGGTGCAAATGATAACAAGTCAAGCAATCTTTTTATCGTTAGTGAGGCAAATCCGTCTAAGCTTTTCCTCTCTACTGTCACCGAAAGTACTTCACAAATAGGGATCTACTCCATCTAATGCACACCACTCCCACTATTGTTCTTTCATCTAAACTGGCCAATGAATAGATTAATAAACGGAGAGCAATATACATCTATAAAAAAAATCCATACAACCATGATGATCTGAACCATAAAGTAATTATTCATCACATAAAAAAAGATTCACCACGAGGATTACATAAAGATGATCACAATCATGTAAGGCAGCTCATGTGATCTAAACATCGAAGCACAGAGAGAGACGATGCTACATAGCTACTACTACGAACCCGTAGTCCAGGGGATGGACTACTCACACCTCATCAGGGAGCAGCGGAGGATGACTTGGTGGTGAAGATGGTGGTGAACCCCTCTTCCGGCAGGGTACCGGAGAGGAACTACAGCAGGGCTCCGCCCCGAATCATGAATAGATCGAAGTGGCGATGGCGGAAAAATACTCAATAATTAGTTTAGGGTTAGGGGGATATAAATAGAGCTTGTGCCAGAAGATGAGCCCCGGGGGCCTCTTGTGGGCCCCACGCGGGCTATGTGGGAGGCCGCGTGGCAAGCCCACGTGGGCACCACAGGCCTCTCCTGGTGCTCCTTTTTGGCAGGTGTCCCTTCCTCCCGAAGTTATGCACTCCTGAATTTTTTTGTATTTTTCTGAGTTCCGGAAGGTCCTGTAATTGCAAACACAAAAACATGAACTCTTGGCAATTTGTTAGTAGGTTAGTCCAAAATAAAGATAAAACATTGCATGATTTGATAAGAAAATGGCATGAAAACTTCAAAAGTTATAGAAACGTTTGAGACATATCAAGAGGTCACCAGAGAGTCCAGGGAGCGTTGGAGAGGCTCTGGGCAGACGGGGTGAAGGGCAGCCGGCGGCTAGGGTTAGAGGTGCAGGGGGAAAATGAGACGGATTAGATCTTACCCCCTCGTGGCCCACCGTTTACTGGACAGAAAACCGCCGGCCTGGACAGTCTGGGCAGATTGCCCCGGACAGTCCGGGCCCTGAAGCACCGGTTCATCAAGGTTATGTGTTTTAGAAGAATTTTCTTAGAGATAAGGGAATTGGCTTAGGTTAGAACTATCCTAGGGAGTGTAATAGAGTCATATGCACCCAAATTTGCAAGAAGCAACAAGAAAGTCCAATTTTGGGTGACTTTGACCATAACAGCGTATAAGTGACTTTAAGGTCTATATACCAAATAATTCCAAATAAGCTCCAAACTCCTCACTTGAGGAGTGTGGTGGCCTTGGCCACCTTGTATGAGTATATTTGACTTGGCACTGTGAAGTGAGAGTCTTGGGCCCAAAATCAATACTCCAATTTAAGCACATTGGGCACATTGAGAATGACCATATACATGATATATCAATTTTTGCATCATTTAGGGATGGGATAGCTCATGAATTGAACTACAATCCCCCTATTTCCATGCACACACCAAGAACACAAGATACAAATTAAGCCCATGTTTGTATGCAAGACTTTTACACCAAGTTACTAGAATCGATGATATTGAGCTCATGCCTTAACTCGTAAAACCTAGCTTCATCTAGGGGCTTGGTGATATTGGCTAATTGGTGATCCGTCCCCACATGTGCAATATCCATATCACCTCGAACAACATGATACCTAATGAAGTGGTGATGGATATCTATGTGTTTGGTTCGAGTGTGTTGGACGGGGTTGTTGGCTATCTTGATTGCACTTTCATTATCACACAAAAGAGGCATTTTATCACAAACGATACCATAATCCTTCAAGGTTTGCCTCATCCACAACAATTGAGCGCAAAAACTAGAGGCGGTGATATACTCGGCTTCGGTGGTGGATAGGGAAACATAGTTTTGTTTCTTGGAAGCCCAACTAACTAACGATCTACCTAGGAATTGGCATGTTCCGGAAGTGGACTTACGGTAAACCTTGTCACTGGCATAATCCAAATCCGTATAACCAACAAGATCGAAGGTTGATCCCTTAGGATACCAAAACCCTAAGTTTGGGGTATGAACAAGATATCGAAGGATTCTTTTAACCTCCATTTGGAGCTGCTTGAAATCTTGCACACATACACACACTTAACATGATATCCGGCCTAGATGCACAAAGGTAAAACAAAGATCCAATCATAGAATGATATACCTTTTGATCTACCACTTTGCCTTCTAGGTTGAGATCAAGGTGCCCATTGGTTGGCATAGGTGTCTTGCTTGGCTTGGCCTTGTCCATCTCGAACTTCTTGAGAATATCGGCGGTGTATTTGGTTTGAGAGATGAAGGTTCCTTTCTTGAGTTGCTTGACTTCAAAACCGAGGAAGAACTTCAACTCCCCCATCATGGACATCTCAAATCTACTCTTCATGAGCTCCACAAATTCATCGCTAAAAATTTTGTTAGTGGAACCAAAGATAATGTCATCAACATATATTTAGCATACGAACAAGTCACCTTTAACCCTCTTGGTAAAGAGAATGGTATCGATTTTGCCAATCTCAAAATCGTTTTCAACTAAAAAAATCCCTAAGGTGCTCATACCAAGCTCGCGGTGCTTGCTTGAGTCCATAGAACGCCTTATGGACTTTATAGACATGATCGATGTGATGGGGATCCTCGAAACCCGGTGGTTGTGCACCGTATACCAACTCATTAACAGGACCATTAAGAAATGCACTCTTCACATCCATTTGATATAACTTGAAATCATGAAAAGATGCATATGCAAGTAAGATGCAGATGGCCTATAGACGGGCAACAGGGGCAAAGGTTTCACCGAAGTCCAAACCTTCGACTTGAGTGAAGCCTTGTGCCACCAACCTTGCCATGTTTTGAATGACTTGACCATCTTCATCTTGCTAGTTCTTGAAGATCCACTTGGTCCCAATGACATTGTGGTTCATGTCCTTTGGCCTCTCAACTAAAGACCAAACCTTGTTGCGGGTGAAGTTGTTGAGTTCTTCATGCATGGCCATCACCCAGTCCGGATCTTCCAAAGCTTCTTCTACCTTAGGGGGCTCAATGCAAGAAACAAACGAGTGATGTTCACAAAAGTTTGCTAAACGTGTACGAGTGGTTTCCCCTTTAGATAAGCCTCCAAGGATGTTGTCAACTTCAATTCCTATTTCCAAACTTTTGATCCAGACTTGACGTGGAGCTTGAGTATCTTCACGAGAAGCTTGAGCTCCATCTTGAGCTTGATCATGTGGATGTAGTTGTTCTTGATCTTGCTCACTTGATTGACGGTCTTGTGGTTTTTCTTGAATAGGGAGTTGATCTTGATCAATGTGTTGTTCTTGTGTTGGAGTAGATGGCTCAACTTGCATCAAACTTGATACATTTCCTTCATTCTCTTGGGCTTGTTCAATAGGCAAGATGTCTCCAATGCCCATTGTCCTTATAGCTTGAGAAGGCATGGTATCACCTACAATGCTTGAAACAACTTGCTCCGCTTGGGAGCCATTATTCTCATCAAACTCCACATCACAAGATTCTTCAACGCATCCGGTGGATTTGTTGTAGACTCTATAGGTGTGGGAGTTTGACTCATATCCAACAAATATGCCCTCAATAGTTTTAGGATCAAATTTAGCTAATCGAGTTTACTTATTGAGCATGAAGCACTTACAACTGAATACCCGAAAGTATTTGACATTTGGCTTTCCCGGTTAGTAGCTCATAGGGGGTCTTGTTCAAGACTTTGTAGAGGTAAAGCCGGTTCGATGCATGACATGCGGTGTTGATGGCTTCGGCCCAAAAGTTGTATGGAGATTTATTCTCATCCAACATGGTCCTAGCCATCTCCACAAGTGTCCCGTTCTTCCTCTCCGCCACACCATTTTGTGAGGGGTATAAGGTGCCGAAAGTTGATGCTTGATCCCCTCATCATCCAAGAATTCATCAATCTTGGTGTTCTTGAACTCGATGCCACTGTCGCTTCTTATTGCCAAAATCTTCTCTTCGAGTTGACGTTGAGCTTTCTTGGCAAAAGTCTTGAATGTTTCTTGAGTCTCATCCTTGGACCAAAGAAAGAACACCCAAGTGTATCTTGAGAAGTCATCAACAATGACAAGACCATACTACTTCCCAGCAAGGCTATCATATGATGGAGGTCCAAAGAGATCCATGTGAAGGAGCTCCAAAGGCCTCGTTGAGGTGATCATGCTCTTGACATGATGCTTTGATCCATGTTGCTTTCCGGCCATGCAAGCACTACAAACCCTATCTTTCTCAAAGGTAATGTCGGTTAGTCCAAGAATGTGCTCGCCCTTTAGGAGATGTTGTAGATTTCTCATACCGACGTGGGCTAATCTATGATGCCATAGCCACCCCACTTCGGCCTTGGCCATTAGGCATGTCTCAAGTCGAGTGCTCTCTTTCGAGAAATCAACCACATAAATGTTGCTTTCGACATGCCCAACAAAGACCACATTGAGATTATCTCTCCTAAAGGCGGTCACCTTAGTAAGGGAAAATAAGCAATCATAACCAACACTACACAATTGCCAAACGGAAAGCAAATTATAATGAAGGGATTGGACAATCATGACATTCTCTATAGATAAGTCATTAGTGATTGCCACTTTACCCAACCCAAGTACCTTTCCTTTATTGTTGTCACCAAAGACAATGTTTGAGGTAGTAGATATGTCTTCCACAAATTTCTCAAGCATGTATTTTTCCTCCGGTCATATGATTTGTGCAACCGCTATCGATTACCCATGACTCGCCACCGAAGATAAAAGTCCTACAATCAGTCAAGCTTTAACTTTAGGTACCCATTTGAAAATGGGTCCTTTGGCGTTAGTAACAGGGTCTTTGGAACCCAAATAGCTTAAGCTTTAACAACATTGCGGGCACCAACAAATTTAGCATAAACTGCCCATCCTTGCTCTTACGAAGCACATAGGATGGGTTATACTTGCCCTCAAAACCATTGTGAGTGGCATTGTCCCTAGTGGCTCCACCACCCACACCATTACCATTGTCATTCCCCTTGTGCCTTCCTTGCACAAAATTGATCTTTTGGGGATGGTTCACTTGCTTGTTGGACCTTGGGTTCTACCCAAGCCCTTCCTTGGGAGTCCTCTCCTTTTGATGGCTCAATAGCTCATTGAGGTTCTTCTCACCTTGAATGCATGAAACTAGGCCCTTCTCAAGTTGAGCTTTCAACCTTTTGTTCTCCTCAATGAGAGATGCTTTATCAAATGAAGAGTTAGTAGCGCAAGTACAAAGATCAAATACAATAGGTGCACTAGGGGTAGCAAGAACCTTCATGTAGGAGACACGAAGTTGTTCATGAGACTCCTTAAGTTTGATGAGCTCACCCTTGACAAGCTTGTGGGCCATTTTCAAGGTGCTCAAAATCCTTACTGAGTCTAGCATGAGCAAATTTGAGATCACTCTTTGAAGCATTGAGTTCCTTTGCCACCTCTAGAGCTCTTTCTAGAGTATCCTTAGCCTTAACAAAGTCAATCTCATAGGTTCAATAGACAAGCTAAGAGAGGCATTTTTAACTTTCTCTTCATGGAGATTTTGCTCGACGAGCTTGACTCCCTCTTTCTCCTCATTGATGAGGGTTCACTTTGCTCAATGTACTCACTGCGCTCAATAATGGAATCCATGAGAAAGCGAAATTTTTCGAGCACCTCACCATGAAGAGTGGTCATGAATTTCAAGATTTCCGCCTCAACATCATCCTCCTCAACATCACTTTCTCCCACCACATCAACATCACAAGAGATATTTGGAGACATGGGAGATTTAGGAGTGAATAGAGGTGGATTAGGTGAAGGAAGTACCTTTGACTCCTTGGCCATGAGGCACACATGGGAGTTGGTCTTGTAGTCCTTGGAGTAGTCGTACTTGAAGACTGAAGTGGGCTTGGTGGGGACATGAATGACTATCTCGGCAACTCCCACATCATCTCCAACTTCTTCATTGTTGGAGTCGTCGAACATGTACTCTTGACCAACTAGAGCCTTGCTTTCCCTCTTCTTGTAGGTCTTGGCATTCTTGGGGTTTGGCAACTTCTTGATTGGCCTCATCTCTTTCTTGTATTTTCTCTCTCTATCTTCTCTCTTCTCATTTGGACAATCGGCAGCGAAGTGGTTTGGCTCATCACAATTTTAGCAAAGTCTCTTTGAGAAATTGGACTTGCCCTTGGAGAACTTGATTCATTTCTTGAACATGGAGCCCTTGTACTTCTTGACCATAAGAGCCATTTCTTCTTCAAAGTCATTGGGGGTTGAACTCTCGTGGTAGCCTCTTCTTCTTCTTCATCGCTTGATTCTTGGACTTGGACTTGCTTGGCCTTCAAAGCTAAATTGGGTTTCTTGTTCCCACGAGCAATAGCAAGATTCCTCTCAGGGGTCTTGATCATGTTCTCACGAGTGACAAATAGAGCAAGAATATCATCGGGAGACAACTTGAGGTAATCCGGCCTTTGTTGAATTTGGAAGACCATGGTTGGTTGATGAGGTAGGATTGCCCCAAGGAAATTGCTCACAATGAAACCATCATCGTCCTACTCACACCCATAGCCTTTCAAAGACACCACAAGAGAGTTGAGTCTTCGAAGTAGAGTTTGAGGTATGTCATTGTCTTCCGTCACAAACATATTCACTTCATTCTTGAGCATCTCATACTTTGACCTTTGAATGCTTGAATTGCCCTCATGGATGAGAGCAAGGTGATCCCACAATCCCTTGGCGGACTTGATAAGAACGACTTGCATGTATATCTCGCTTGATAAAGCTCGTTGAAGCATGTTGAGAGTGGTGTCATTGAGTTGTTCATCAATCGCCTCTTGGGGAGTGAGGTTGCTTGGATTTCTTGGCAAGAACCCATGCATCACAACATTCCATAGATGAATGGAGGCACTGCGAAGATGAGACTCCATAGAAAATTTCCAATGAGAATAATGTGTGTTCCATCTAAGATGGGTGCGGGGTTGGGGTTGTGAATATGCGGGATGGGAATAGGTGGAGGTTGATAGGTATGGGGAATCGCAGCAAACCCTCTAGGAACACCAGATATGAGAGACTCAGAGTCCTTATCAACCTCTTGAGAGGCTTTAGAGGCCTCGAGAGACATGGCTTTGAGTTTGGCATCTAACTCCTTAGACATCTCTTCCTTCATGGTGGCCGTGACATCCTTTTTGAACTCGGCCATCATTAGCCGAACTTGTTCGGTGGTGAAGGTGTTATTGGACCCCTCCCTAGTTTCCTCCATCTCATCTTACTCTTAAGGCGATGAAGCCCTTGAAAGGAGTCCTATGCTCTGATACCAATTGAAGGACCAAAGATGTCGGCTAGAGGGGGTGAATAGGCGACTACAAATTTTATCTTTTCTTTAGCAAATTAGAGTATTGCGGATAAATAAGGTTCTCCTAAATGCAACTAGATGATACAACCTATATGATGAGAAGGAACAAGTAATCAATAGGTAAATGCCACAAGTGAAAGAGCTCGGATAAGAAATAACCGAAGCACGCGGAGACGAAGATGTATCCTGATGTTCACTTCCTTGGAGGGAAGCTAGTCACCGTTGGAGAGGTGCGGGGAACACCAAGTACCCCAGACGACACAAAGTCTCACCTTCTTCTCCTTGAGCCTCCCCACACAAAGTAGGTGCCCAATCACTAGTGGTAGACCTTGAGGTGGCCTCCAAACCTTCACAAACTCCGAGGAAATCCACACACACGGATCCTCACCAGCAACTCCTACCACCTAGGAGTCTCTCAACTCCAAAAGTAATAAGACAATGGGAAAGCTCAGAATCTTGCTCAAACCAAGAAAGTGATTGGTCAAAAGAGAGGGGAAAGCTTGAATCTTGTTAGGGTTAGCTCCTCTCTCAAATTCCCTCAAGAATCTCTCTAAAAATCAAAGGATTGGGGCTAGGGGAGAGTGGGGAATGTTCGTTGCTTGTAGATTTGAAATATGCTCAAAGGGGTAACCCTAGCCCGAAGTGGGAAAGGGCTTGTATAGGGCAGCTAGGAAACTAGCTATTTTCTGCCCAGATTACACATTCGGACAGTCCAGGTGCATAACCCGCAGACAGTCAACCTGGTCAAAGTCTTCAAAACTCAGCAGAAAACCACAGTACCCGGACAGTGCCCGGACTGTCCGGGCAGGTGGCCGAGTGACCCTAGACGGTTGCCCGGACATTGGGCCGGACAGGCCGGCCGCTGGGAATCACCCCAGGCCGCCTGCCATTCCAGCCCCATGGCTCGGACAGTCCGGGAATCACCCAGGACAAGGCCGAGTGGCCGAGCAGCCCCGGACACTTTCCCGAACATTCCGACCAAATGGCCAAGAGGCCCTGGACAGTGTCCCGGACAGTGTCTCGGACACTCCGGTCCCTTGGTACCAGGTTGTCTGCAGAGGTTGCACATCCGGATAGTCCGGGCAGATTGCCCCAGACAGTTCGGCCACTGAAGCTCAGAACTTTGACAGGGAAAACAAGCTTTGGATTTGGGCTTTTTGGCATTGGCTCTTTGGGGAGTTTCGGGTGGCAAGGGGTAGATAGAACATTGAGTAAGACACTTTGCCATCCATGTCGCCTCTTAATAGTGCGGGATCCCTAACAACTCAACAAAATAATAAAGGCCACAAGATAACCTTCGGGGATCCTTGTCTTGATCTTTTCCTTTTTGGGGGGTCGCAGATGCTCGACAACCATTGCTCTAGGGACTAAGATCTAATTTAACACTTAGCGAACTCGTTAGTCCCTTTAATTGTGTGTCATCAATACCAAAATCACTCTAGGGGCCTAGTTGCACTTTCACTCTTCAAACCACACTAGTAAGCGTGCATGTGCATTGCACGTATCGATTGATACACATAATTTAGAACCAATCCAATTGGATACGACATAAGTATCCAAGCCAAATGCACGTGCACACATGCACGCGCACACACATATCAACACTATTCACTCGTACCTCTCGCTCTTTTCCTCGTATGCCTGATCCTATTTCTCCTATCATGCTCAAGACCCTAGCACATCTGCCTCCACAACTCCCACCAGCTTGCCAACAATCACCATAAGCAACCACTTGCTCATGCTCCCCTGCTGTTGTGCCTCCCGTGTGGCTACGTGCCACGATGGAACCCTAACCGCAGCTAGTAAAATTAGGACGATGATACAAAAAAAGATGTAGGTAGGGAGAAGATACCAAACCATAGCATATTCGACAGCCTTTGGACTTTTGCAAGATGTCCATTTTGCAACTCCGACCTAGAAAAATTATTCGACGAATCGTTGTTGTTTGTTCTTATAGCTGATGGACCGCGGGAGGTTGTTCACCAACCAGCATGGTTTTAGGCGAGGCCTTGCCACCTCCTATGCTTGCCTATTCTACGCCATCTCCGAAACAATCGAGCATGCTCTTCTTCACTGCCGTGTTGTCCAGCCTTTCTGGATGGCGGTTGCCTCATTACACTCGGATGTCCTCGGCTGCAATAGAATTAAGAAATTGTGGGATGGCTCTCTGCTATGCAAAGATCAGTCTTAAGTCAGTCTCTTTGGTTGAGGGCGATGCTCTAACGATGCTCATAAAAAACTTAGATTCTGAATTGGTCTTTACCACGGAGAATAGTTTAAAGTTATCTCATGCAAAGCAATATCCAAAATAAAAATTTGAGAATAGATTAAAAATTTGGAAAGGAAAGCAACCATCTAAAACTTGCATTATTTTATTAAGCCAACGGGCCAATTCCCTCAAGAACTCTTTTTGCATTTTGACTGAAACTCCTGCATTTGGTTCCTAGACATATATTCTTCAGATTTCTTCCTGATTCCCCATCATTATAAAATGAGCCTATGTCAGTAATCCATGTTTACAATTTCATATGACATTCAGGTATCAAGTAAAAGCAGTAGGCACTGTGTTATCCAAGTAGCCTGAAATCAAAAGGTACAACAAGAGCGTACGAGGTGGTAGTGTTTGATTATATGTTGTGTTGTAATTCTCTAGCGGTGGTGTGCGAACGTCGATTGCATGCCACTTCACCATTCATGGGCCTAGAGGAGAGCATTATGTTATGATGAATTTAGGAGGGGAGGCCAGAGTGATAGAAACCATTCCCCAAGTCTAGGATTTATAGCATAAGGGAAGCAAAGGGACCCTAGAACTTAAAGCTATGGTTAGGCTTGCCTTAATTATTTCCAATAGATACCTGATACGTGCATTTTGCATCACAATTTTAGAAGCTAAAGTACTCATTTATTATGTCAATTCAATCACTTTTGCACCATTTTATCTCTATTTTCTCCCTAATTGCAGAGATGCACCGGAGGGGGGGGGGACCGAAAAGCTGTCAGGAGCTGGATATTGAAGAATTGAGCAGAAAAGTAGTTTTCCAGAGCGAGGAAAAATACAAAAAAAATATGATGATCATTTTTAGGAGGAAAGAGCCCAAATGCCAGAAGATGGGCCCAGGGGGTGGCCTGTGGGGCCTACGCACCCTGGCCACGCGCCTTGGATCTAGGGCGTGGCCACAGGGCGTGTGGGCCCACATAGCCCCCTGGCTTCGCCCTTTTACATGCCTTCGTCACTCTACCGAAAAACATCTCCTGATTTTTCCTGGATTTTTCCACCGTCGGGGCGGAATAGAGAACCCTAGTTTCTTCCTTCGGAGGGCTGATCCTGCCGGATCCGCCACCTCCGACTGGGGGAGTTCGTCGCCATCGTCGTCACCGACACCAAGGCATCGTGGGGAGCATCTTCATCCACACCATCTTCACCATCTCCACCAACAGCACCATCTCCATCTCCATCTCCACCATCATACCTCTGCAATTGGTGTAGATTGATCACTGTGATAACTTCTTGGTGTTAATTGCTGTCTAGTAGTTGATGCTTTGTGTTTTATTGGTGAAAGATCTATACTTTCAGATTGCTATTCATACCCATATGCACCTGCACATGCCTATGTTTGTGACTTGCGATTAGTTCCAACACGTTCTTGAGGACATGGGAGAAAGCTAGTTGATATACTTCATATGAATTTGCAATAAAGAATGATGTTTGAT
The DNA here is from genome assembly GCA_019208055.1 of Stipa capillata. Lineage (NCBI taxonomy): Eukaryota > Viridiplantae > Streptophyta > Magnoliopsida > Poales > Poaceae > Stipa > Stipa capillata. The sequence goes on from JAGXJF010004354.1 coordinate 103,544, forward strand.
TACATGTTATGTTGTAACTCTCTAGTGGTGATGTGCGAACGTCGACTGCATGTCACTTCACCTTTATGGGCCTAGAGGGGAGCATTGTGTTATAATGAATTTATGAGGGGAGGCCAGAGTGACAGAATACCGTTCCCCAAGTCTAGGATTTATAGCATAAGGGAGTAATAGGGACCCCAAAACTTAAAGCTATGGTTAGGCTTGCCTTAATTATTTCCAATAGATAGCCGGGTTGGCCATTGGGAGTATAATCATAAGTATATGTGAGTCAATGGTTTTGCAGCATATAAGCTTAGGCTCTATCCACATGACAACAATCAAGCAACAAGAGGCAAAGCAAATGAATATGAGTTGACAACTTTGCAACTATCCCGCCGTCCTTGAGAACGATCTAGTCTTCATAAGAAACACAGCCGACTTGTCCTTAGCACAACAGCTCCTACATCCGCCCCAAGTACCATGTCGGAAATACAAGGACCTATAACTAGGGCTCGTGCTTGGCAACTTAATTATCAGGTATTGTCATTTCTTGGTACTTCGTTTGATATTAAAGAACCTATGGTGCTGCCTAAAGGATATGTTGTTTTGCTTGTTAGGAATGGAGGTCCAAGCCAAACTAATTTGAACAAGCAATGCAGCATGAAGACAAGGAAGGATAAACAAGGCAGCCAATATACAAGCAAGTTTCACTCAAGACTTCAAGTGCAAATGCAAGAGATGATTTGATGCTGTATAAAAAGTCTCCCCATGTCACTTTTGGTCCAAGAAGAGCTAGAGATAGAGTCCCACAAGATCTGGACTCTGATTCAGATTGCTAAGATAGCCCTGACTTCAAACGTCTTTATCTCGAGCATACGAACTCCGATTTGGGTGATCTTGGACTCTTTCGAAAGCTTATCTCGTGCTATTTCCAACCTGTCCAACCCCATCTCTAAATTCCTTACGAGCAGCCCACAATTGCCAAAATAATCCGAGACTGTCTCTATAACAAAACACATCTTCTCTTTATATACCCACTAGCATTCGCCCTTTAGTTTTTGGGTTTCATTGAGTTGTTTAGCTACTGCTACAATATTGCATCTACAAGTCGTGTAGGACTACCACCTTGTTTAGATCTCCAGTGGAATCCCAAACTTTGTTCTTCTAACTCTTGTGCTGATTTAATACTCGCAATTTCAGATTGCAATCATAGTTCTTGCTGGTTGTTCGATTGGTTGCAGGAACTCGAACTTCATTGTTTAGGTTGATCGTGCCTATGGCAAGATCAATAACCATCTGAGATTGGTTTAGTGATTGCTAAGGCGTATCATCGTGTACGGTATAGTCGGATCGTCAAGGTCAAACTCCACCAAACTCTTAGTTACATTCGTCTCACCAAAAGATCGGGCCACCGTCTCATCATTTGCAAATTGATCTTTTGATCCTGCAATTTGCCTGCAAAGAGACAAACTCGAGTAGCCCACCTGGTGACGTCCTTCGATATGAATGCCATTGTCGCAACGCTAATCGCGATCAGGCATCGGGCAGCCATGTTGTCGAGATGACCGAGTGCCACAATGAGGTGCGCGCTTTCATCCACAACATGCTCTATAAGATGTGCATCGGGGTAAATATTACTCGTGACACCTAGCTAAACAAATAGTGTAATCAATTATGATGGCTTCTTTGAATTACAATCCACATTCTTGATCTGAATGACATGGTGTCGCTGAAAGCTATTCTTGACCATGGCAATGTAGGTTCCCAATCATAATCATGATATTGTACTATCGATCGATCCATGCTTAAAAATGTTTGTGACTTTTGACATGGCAATTGATGCATGCAGGTGATGATTTTCTACTCCTATGCTTATAATTGTAATCATGATATTGATGCATGCTTATAAAGCCCTGGACTCTAAATCTAAAATGCATCCACTTTGATTTTAGTGTGGAAATTATATGGGTCAAGTCCAAATAGAGGTGTCGCAATATCACACCTTGTTTTTCTAATGATCTTTAAAGCATGTATAAATGTAATAACAATATATTTTTGATTTATTTGTTTTCTTTGCATCTTATTGGCTTTTATTGAATCATATTTAGAACCATGTCATTTCATGCGACTAATATTAACAATGTCACAAATGTATATGTATAAACGTATATCTAAAATGATATCTTTTCATATACTCTAATATCTCTCATGATCACCCATACATATTTTGAGGATATATAAATATATATATATACCATATATTTATATGATATATATATACATGCCCTAACTTTCTCTTCATCTATACAAAAGGGGAAAACCCTAAATCAAACCATGACCACATATCTCTAAAATCAGTGGAGCATGAGTATTCCAATACTTTCCAGCCCCTATATATAATTTCTAAACCCTATATCTTTTCTTGGATCTTTTTCTCCTTTTCTCGAGATACCTTTTGTTAGGGCTAAAACTCTAGTTCCATCATCTTATGTTGCTCCCTGCCTCCAAAAGTTCCAAATAAAATTTGGAAACCTCTTATAACTATCCTCAACCCAATTATAAAATAATATGGTGAGGTTAAGTACAAAATTTTCAAACAAAATCAAATTTAAATTTGAAGCTTCTTTGAGTTTTGAACTACATCACACATAAATAAAATTTAAAGGATCTCGGAAATTCCACAACATACTACATGACTTAAGGAACTCAAATATGTAAAGATATCTATATCTTCGGTTCAAAAGTTGTGAACATTAACAAAAGGAAGTTTCTGCTCAACTAGTCTACCCCATGTTTTCTTCACGTAACTTCTTTTGAAAAATTTGAGATAAATCCAAGAGCACCCTTACCATACCAAGAGACCATCCCTGCCCTAGCTTCTCTTGGAAAAAATTTATTTTTACCCTGGCTAGCTCAGCACTAGCCCATGCACAGCTTGGCATTCACTCCCTCCACCTTCCCCCTCTGTTTTTCGGTGCCTAACTCTTCTCCTGTCTCTCTACGTCAACGCGGATGATGTGACGTGAGGAGAAACACCAAATGCGCCAGTGCATGCTCCAGACATGCTGGTGCCTCTCGGAACACGATCTGGATGACCTCTGCACACGCACAACACTCGCACGCATGCCAACTGCGTCGCCCACTCTGCACACCATCGCCTCTACCACTCCCATCGCATCTCCTACACCCGTGGAGCCTCATGTCCCTCAGCAGCATCCCGCGCCGCCCGCTAGACTCACCAAGGCATCGCTTCGCTGGTCCTAGCCATCCTGATAGCCTCCTCTCCCCCTGTAACGCCCTGATTTCTAATAACCGAAAAGACTTTTATTTGCAATAACTTAACTTAAGCGAACCTAATAAAACTTTTGACGAATAGTTCTCTGAGCTGGATCGTAAGAATAACAAAAAGCAAAAGCTTCTGCCTTTCCTCTCGACTTCAATGTGCCGTAACCCTAAGCTACTCTTGCGATACCTAAGTCGCCTCTCTTCTCTCGTGCAAAACATGCACCTCACCTTCACCCCATTGTATCCTAGAACCCTAGGCTGTCGAGCTCCTAAACCCTGGACACCTCTCGGTTTCATCTTGCCGATTTAACCCCAGACCGACACCTGAAGCCATACGGTAGCAAGACCTATCCGCAATATCAAAGCATATATACTTAGCCCACTTTACCCAGGCCATGCTCCTTCGCCATGATCCTCCCTACTTCTTTCAAAACGCCCACATATACGCCAAAATTTCTAATGTATGTGTGCACATACACTCGGTACCCTAACTCAAATCCTCCGAGCAAGCGTGAACTCTAAAACCCTAGCCTTCCCTTGCTCCTCCCCGACACTCCTGAAAACCTTGGGTAGCACGCACATAAATCCCTCACGTGTATACCGCGCGTGCCCATGCATACACATATATATGTGTGGTAGGGCAACTCTCCCTGTACCATACATCTTCCCCATGATTTTCCGCCTACCACAATTTGGAGATGTGCACATATATATGCTACGCCTTGATCGTATATGCGTATGTGCAACCTGTCTCACTTCTCCGACCTATGGGTTAACACCCTAAATCTACATCTCGTGCTTTACCTTCACTCTAAAAGTATACCCAAAAAAATTCCTAGAAGTATCTTCACCGTATTCAGAACCTAATTTTACAAAAAATGGTGGGACTCAGTGCAAACCGTCCGAACCATTTTCAATTTATTGTTTGGGACGAAACTGAACCTTGAGCTACGGGCCCTAGAAATGATATTTAGATAAGTCTCCGGAAAGAGTAAGGGATATATTCCATCACATATATATATATATATATCTCAACTCCATGCCCTGTCATTTTCTTCTATGTTCAAAACTTGCGAAAATCCTAAACATACATATAAGGCCATTTTGAATATAACTCAATTTTCATTGACTTAAGCCTCAAAATATTTTCGTAAATTTTAGGGGGTTTCCTTCTTCTGCAAGAACCTCATTTTCAGCATAAAGATCCCATTTCTTTCTTCATTTCTATTCCCCAAAATTCAGTCAAACCCTCTAGTCTCTTATACTGTTAATTCTCTGATTTTTCTTTTGTTACCCTCCTCCTCATTGGCTAACTCCACCCCAAATCCTACCAACCGCCACCCTCCCTCTTCCATGTGGGTCCAACCCCACGCGTCAGCCCTGTCTCCCTCCTCTCCTTCTTCCTCCTTGCTTCCTCACCCCTCTCTTCTCCCTGCTCGAGCGCGTGCTCTGCCACGCTCCTTCTTTCCTCTCTGCCACCCCTGCTGCTCGGCTTTGCCATGCCACATCGCATCCGGCCAAGCAGCACTGCACCAACCACATCAACCAAGAACTCCAAGACCAACCCCGGTGCCGGACCCCTCCTCTTTCTGCCCCACCATCGCCGCACCCCCTCCCCCCCTTGCAACAGCGTTGCCGGACCCCCTGCTCCTCTTGTTGGAACTAATCTTGATATATTTTGTATCTGCATGTTTGTATTTGCTTTGCATGTAGTTAGGTGTGCTTCTGTAGGTCACTGCAGGCTGGCGAAGTGTACGTGTGATATGTACATAGCTAGCATGGTTCAGCTCATAGTGTGATGTCAGCATGCCAGGCGAGGTGCCGACGTGCCGTGCGATGCGGGCGTTGCCGTGTGAAACGGTGTTGCACGTGAGAGTAGTGGAGTCGGCGGCCTGCATGAACGAGTTAGGAGACATCCAGTTAGCCGAGTGAATCGGTCTGGTGGCCTTGAGATGAGGTCAAGCTTGTTAGCTAGCTCCGAGTGGTTAGTTGTTAGCTGCATACGTGGTCAAGTTTGTTAGTATTAGCTAAATCAGTAGTGGCGTGAGTCATTAGTAGTGGCTTGAGTTTAGGAGTAGCGGGCAAGTTGTTTAGCCCCAGCATGTGTGCTACTTAAAGCATTGTAATCAATGTGTTTATTGATCAAGGCAATAGAGAAAAAGAAAAGAGAGAGGCTGTGTGATACGGCACCTCACCAAAGTCTGTTTCTCCTTGTGCGTGTATTGTGTGAAACAACAGTCCGTGTGCGTGAGGCATACCAGGAGAGAGCAGCAGGTAGGTGAGTGATTCACCTCCTACACTTGGTATCAGAGCGAGGTCATGACGAAGACGATACCGCGTGGTGATGGCTCGCCAAGCGCAGCCATTGTGAAGAGCGGCCTGGGCGACTCAACGACGATGGCGATGGTGGCAGGGGCGGCGAGGCTGCCGTACCCGCTACTGACAAGGACGAACTACGTTGCGTAGGCGATGAGGATGAAGTACCTCCTGTGAACCAACAGTGTATGGGGTGCTGTTGTTCGCGAGAGCTCGTCCAAGGTTGTCGATGAGAGCAAGGACCAGCTGGCCTTGACAATCATCTCCCAGTCGATCGACGACGAGATGCTGCTGCGAGTTGCGGAGAAGGAGACCGCGTCTGATGTATGGACAGCGCTACGCTCCATGCATGTGGGCGCCGAGCGCGTCCGGGAGGCAAGGATCCAATCCTTGCGCCCAAATTTTGATAACCTTAAGATGAGTGATGCAGAATCCGTGGATGATTTCGCAGCAAAGTTCACGATGCTCGTTGGTGTGCATCCGTGAGCTTGGAGAGGCGATGGAGGAGAAGTACGTTGGGAAGAAGCTGCTGTGAGCCGTCTCCAACAAGTTCATCAATGTTGCCTCATCGATGGTGCTATTTGGTGACATCAACAAGATGGCCATGGAGGAGGCCATTGGATCAGTGAAGGCGCACGAGGAGCTTCTCAAGGGGCGGGAGGCCCAAGAGGAAGAGCAACTTCTCATGACAAGAAGACATGGCTCGTCACGAGGACGAGGTCGCGGCTGAGGCCACGGTGAATGGTGCAAAGATAAAAGCAAGGTACAATGCTACAACTGTGAAGGATATGGGCATTTTGCTTGGGAATGTCCTAAGAAAGAAAGGAGGAGAAAGCCTTGCTAGCTCAAGGTTACGCCAGCGATGAACCGGCCCTTCTTTGAAGTGGCGTGGAGAATAACGTATCAAGATTAGGGGTGATTTTTGGAACTAATCTTGATATATTTTGTATCTGCATGTTTGTATTTGTTTTGCATGTAGTTAGGTGTGCTTCTATAGGTCGCTGCAGGCTGGCGAAGTGTACGTGTGATATGTACATAGCTAGCATGGTTCAGCTCATAGTGAGATATCAGCGTGCAAGGCGAGGTGCCGATGTGCCGTGTGATGCGGGCGTTGCCGTGTGAAACGGCGTTGCACGTGAGAGTAGTGGAGCCGGCGGCCTGCACGAATGAGTTAGGAGACATCTGGTTAGCCGAGTGAATTGGTCTGGTGGCCTTGAGATGAGGTCAAGCTTGTTAGCTAGCTCCGAGTGGTTAGTTGTTAGCTGCATGCGTGGACAAGTTTGTTAGTATTAGCCGGATCAGTAGTGGCGTGAGTCATTAGTAGTGGCTTGAGTTTAGGAGTAGCGGGCAAGTTGTTTAGCCCCAGCGTGTGTGCTACTTAAAGCATTGTAATCAGTGTGTTTATTGATCAAGGCAATAGAGAAAAAGAAAAGAGAGAGGCTGTGTGATACGGCACCTCACCAAAGTCTGTTTCTCCTTGTGTGTGTATTGTGTGAAACAATAGTCTGTGTGCATGAGGCATACCAGGAGAGAGCAGCAGGGAGGTGAGCGATTCACCTCCTACACCTCTTCCATTGCTACCCCGCAGCCACGTACCATCCTTCCTTTTCCCCGTTCTTGCCTCCCCATTCCACTGACCTCTATAAATCTGAGTTGAGCTTCCCCATGCACCAGCGTCGCCGCTGGGGATGCCATCATCAGCCGTCGGTGAGAGCCACTCCTCTCATCCGTCCCATCCCTGGCCTCACCTTCGACCTCGCCGTCACTCCCGGGGCCGACCGGTGCTGCCGCCGCCCCCTTTGCTCGAATACCCGATGATGATTTGGTCTTCGCCGGCGACCACAACGGAGGTGAGTGGTACCCCGCTCGGTTTGAAGCCCGCCACCAACAGCTGCTATTAGACAGGCCTGCCCATTGGGTTATTAGAAGCGCAGAAGTGGCGTACGTCTCCCTTCTGCGAAAACATATTTCACCTTGATGAGCTTGACAAATATGCTTCTCCTCATGACAGGCGTATTCCTTTTACTTAGCAAGTCGGGAACTATTTCCCCATGGCCGGAGGCATAAAGTCTGTAGTGCATTGCCGACGTCACCTTTTTCTAGCAGGAGTTCCCCATCTTCCTTATTTTCTTCCCGGTAAACGTTCAGACATCCGTATCTTCTCCGTCACACCTCTGATCAAATTCATTCTTTTTCCTACAGTCTTCTAAAATCAAAATCTTACCAACCATCCAACTTTCTTAATCTTGAGAACTTTTGAAATTTAAATTTGAAAATATTTCAAATTAGATACATTAGGCATACCTTCCTCAGTGCCAACCCGATTAGATTGATTCTTTCTCCATAAACCTTCTAAAGTAGAATATAATATTTTGGTTCTAGCAGATTTATGAACTTCAAATCTTTCTTTACATTAATACCATGAAGGTATGCAAAACCCTAATATGCATAAAAATCCTGTTAAGGGAAGGTATGCTCTACCGTGTTTATCAAAACTACTAATCCATGTTCCGACGTCCTTTAGCATTAACCCTGACCCACGGTTTTCGAATAAAAGGAAACCCTAATATGCGTCACCCTAACTCGATAAAGGTTAAAGGAACCCTATCTCAACGGTAAACCGCAAATTGATGCCTTTTTTTTATGATAACCTAAAAGCACCCATAACAACTTCCTACAAGCTCTTCGAAATCGGTAGTCACACTAACATACCGGGGGTGTATGAAGTAATGCTCTAGTCTTGTATTTGTGTTATTGGATTTGTTGCTTGCACCATCATTTTTTCCATGTTCTCTCAGCATGTAGTTATGACGTCATGGTATCTCGCCAGGAGGAACCAATGCGTTGCCGTAGCAAGACCTAGCTTCAGACAAAGGCCAATATTGCCAGGCAAGCATCCCCGCCATGATAATGTTGAACCCTATATTTTTAAAACTTACTCATGTTGATTGCGAACCTAGCATGCTATGTTGATAATACCACTATTTTTGTAGATGTAGCTATGACCTAGTCACTACTGCAGATAGACCCTCTCCTGAACCCCCTCCACTGACGGGCATAAAAAGGTCCGTCGCTGGAGGGGAACTCCACCGACGGACGCAAAATAGCCCGTCAGCGGAGAACGCAGCAAAGAAGAAGGTGAGGAACACCACTGACGGGCTCCCAAATAGCCCGTCAGTGGAGATGAGCATGAGGTGGGATAGATGACGCGTCATTTCCACTGACGGTCCCTTGTTAAGAGACCGTCAGTGGAGATGTCATCTACACTGACGGGCACGATTTGGCCCGTCAGTGAAAGGGTGAACATATGACGTGCCAGTTCACTGACGGGCTCTTATATTCTGCCCATCAGTGGATATGTTGTCTTCACTGACGGCGGTCTTTCCCGTCCGTCAGCGATATTTGTTGCTTACGTTGCTGATGAATCACTGACGGTGACCTTTTAAGGGCCCGTCATGGTGCTCCTTACTATAAAAACAGAGCACGGCCTCGCTGCTGGCCAGTGCTCGCGGGCCAACCGGCCAGCAGCGAGCGCCGCCGTCCCACAAGCTGCTGCCGCCGCCGCCCCCTTCCCCCTCCCAACCCACAACCATTTCTTCCCTCTCCCCAACCCTCATCCTAAGCTCTAGAGGGACTAGATCTAGATCTAGATTTTGCTCCTCCTCTCACTCTCTCCCTCCTCCTCATCCTCTCACTCTCTCCCTCCTCATCCTCTCACTCTCTCCCACCCTCCTCATCCTCTCACTCTCTCCCTCCTCCTCATCCTCTCACTCTCTCCCACCCTCCTCCTCATCCTCTCACTCTCTCCCACCCTCCTCCTCATCCATATTTCTAGCTCTCTCTCATTCTCTCTCTCATTCTCTCTCTCCTCCTCTCACTCCAATCTCTCCATTATCATTTCTCACCAAAAAGATCGCTAGCGCTCGGTAATAATGCTCGCCAGTGTTCTTTTCATGTCGTATAAGTATTTGATGTGATTTTCGGTTATCGAACTGATTAGTTTCGTGTCGTAGGTGTTGATCGATGGATCGCAGTTGGATGTACGACAACCGGGCGACAGAGATCATTGTCATACTGTGCGAACTTGAGATGTACTTCCCTCCAGCATTCTTCGATATCATGGTACATCTCATGATCATATCGTCCCGGAGATACTGGACCTAGTCCCGTGTTCCTACACAACATGTACCCGTTGGAAAGGTACAATGGGGTTGTGAAGCGCTACGTTCGTAACAGATCACAACCAGAAGGTAGCATCATCCAAGGCTATGTTGCCGAAGAGTGTGTCGAGTTCTGCACTGATTACTTGGCTGATCAAAAGTCCATAGGTGTTCCTGTTTCACGGCACACGGGAAGGCTCGATGGTGAAGGCCATGCACGTGGACAAAGGCCTTTACATGTCTACAATTCAGTACCCAGTAGGTCAGATGACTATGACAGAGCACATCTCGTGGTCTTGCAACACTGACGGTGGTGCATCCCTATCTTTGGATGCACATGGTAAAGCTTAAAAAAGAAAACCCGAAGAAGGGAGAAGCGTGGCTCTCGAAAGAGCACAATGGAAGTTCGCAACATGGCTAAAGAACTACTGGTATGAAAGGCCTCCGACAAATTTCGAAGAAGAGACGGTCAAATGCTGTCACAAGAACCTGCGAGCAAGGTCCTGACATTTCAAGCGTACGATATCAACGGATACACATTCTATACGGAGGCTCAAGACAGCAAAAGCACGTATCAGAACAGTGGGGTGACGATGGAGGCTAAAACCGGTAACCGTAAGGACATATACTACGGTGTTATCGAAGAAATTTGGGAACTGGACTACACCGTCACAAAGATCCCCATGTTTCGTGTCAGATGGGCGAAAAATATCCATATCGATGATGACAAATTCACTACCGTGACTTTACCTCCCCCGACATCTATTGAGTCAACACAGGTCAAAGCAATCAGTGCGAAAGATAAGCCATGGGTTCTAGCTAAACAAACCTCACAAGTCTTCTACATAAAAGACCCAAAGGCACAGAAGCGCCATGTCGTCAGAAAAGGAAAGAGGAGTATTGTCAGAGTCGATGGTGTTGTTGACGAAGAGGACTACGACCAACTCGACGACCCAGACTCTGAGCCAGAAGTCGTTGATAAACGCCCCACAAAAAGGAGAAAAGCTAGCAAGGATGCTGAGCCCTACGTCCGACGCAGTCACGCCGAAGGACTAACGTATACCACCAAGAAAATCACAATTCATGAGAAGATTTCCGAAGATGACGAAACCTAGTTATTTGTATGTGTGTGTATAAAAGTGTCTTGGTTTGAATGATTTCATGTAACGTGTGTACTTCTGTAGGTGTAAATTATGGATGAATTTGAAGTACTTACAATCCAATGTATAATCCAACTTCAATGAAATTGTCAGAAATTTTAAGTATAGCCTCACGATGTCATATAATTACCCCATGCCAATTTTCAAATTTTTTTGACCACATTTAGATTTAATAAAAAATCAAAAACTAAAAAGACCCAAGCAAACATTTGAATTTCGACAAGCAAACGTTTGAATTATTGATATATTTTCTACATACGAGCTAAACCGATACATACGTACGTAGATATGAATTTTCCTTCCATTTATATGCCTTATTTAGGATAGTTGTAGTTCAAATCTGAAATATATCTAGTAAATAACTAGATATTCATTTAATGCGTAAAAAATAGCAAATGATTTCAGAAAAATGCCTAACTTTGACACGAACAATGTAATGTACTACGTTACATGTACAAAAAGTTTGGAGCGTAGCTAAAAATGTTTTTTGAAAGGTTTTACACATGGTACCTCAAATTGGTATTTAAAAAAATAGAAAATTCGAATTATTACATAACAAGATGCAACATGATGAATTATTAACGTATAATATTGTAATATGAAGTTGTAGTCCAAATCTCAAGTTCAAATGATGAAAAATTTATGACGTGTACTTCAATGTTCATATTTCCCCTTCGAATGCTATGAAGTTTTCTCACAGATAGTTCAGTTACAAAGCAATGTATAATCGAACTTCCGCGAAATTGTCAGAAATTTTAAACATAGCCTCAGAAGGTCATATAATTACCCCATGCCAATTTTCAACTTTTTTTGACCACATTAGATTTTATAAAAAATCAAAAACAAGAAAGGCGCAAGCAAACGTTTGAATTTCTCGAGTCAAACGTTTGAATTATTGATATATTTTCTAGATACCACCTAAAACGATAGATAGGTACATAGATATGAATTTTCCTTCAATTTAGAGGCCTTCTTTAAGATAGTTGTAGTTCAAATCTGAAATATACCGAGTAAATAACTAGATATTAATTTAATGCCTGAAAAATAGCAAATCATTTCAGAAAAATGCTGAAATTTGACACTAACCCAAAAAAGGTAAAAGCCCTAACCCAAAATACAAAAACACCCATAGCATATAGAAATAACCCTAAGATCACCTAAGAAATGGATACCTAAAATTAAACAAAGAGAAACTCTACTGACGGGCACGTCACTGTTGCCCGTCAGCAGTAAAGGTGCCCTAAATTATCCAACAAAAATCAAAAATTAAAAACAAACTACACTGACGGGCATAATTAAGGTGCCCGTCGGTGGAAATACCACCACTGACGGTCAGCCCTCGATGCCCGTCAGTGGTAACTGAGCACCACTGACGGGCAGTCCGGGAGGCCCGTCAGTGGTAACCTCCCATCACTGGTACCAGACAGCAAAACTTTAGTCCCACCTCGCCGAGCGAGCAGCGCGCGCGCCAGCTTAAAAGGGCAGCTGCACTGCCGGCTTTCGAATTCCTTAGAACCTCTACTGATACTTCGATCGAGCCGCCGCTGGTCCCCTGCGCGGCTTGGGCTCGTGGGGCCTGGGCACTGTGCTCGGGGTAGGCCTCTGGCTGGTCCCTTGCGCGGCCTGGGCTCGTGGGCCTGGGCGCTGTGCTCGGGATAAGCTGGTGTGCCAAACATTTTTTTTAATAAACAATATATAAAAAACGAAACTAAAAGGGAAGACCTAAAATAGAAACCAAACCTCCACCGAGGGGCACCGGTAATTCGTAGGATCTAAAACAAACTACACTGACGGGCGTATTTAAGATGCCCGTCGGTGGAAAGACCATCACTGTCGGGCCGTCCGAGTTGCCCGTCAGTCGTAACAGAGAACCACTGACGAGCAGTCCGTTTGGCCCGTCAGTGGTAACCTCCCACCACTGGTACCACGCAAAACTTTAGTCCCACCTCGCCGAGCGAGCAGCGCGTGCGCCAGCTTAAAAGGGCAGCTGCGCTGCTGGCTTTCGAATTCCTTAGAACCTCCACTGATACTTCGATCGAGCCGCCGCTGGTCCCCTGTGCGGCTTGGGCTCGTGGGCCTGGGCGCTGTGCTCGGGATAGGCCTCTGGCTGGTCCCTTGCGCGGCCTGGGCTCATGGGCCTCGGCGCTGTACTCGGGATAAGCTGGTGAGCTAAACATTTTTTTTAATAAACAATATATAAAAAACGAAACTAAAAGCGAAGACCTAAAGTACAAACCAAACCTCCACCGAGGGGCACCGTAAGTCGCTAAGTGTTAGTAGTAAACTACTGACGGGCACCTATTATTAGCCCGTCAGTAAAGGTTCCTCTGCACCGAAGGTTAGTCTGTACCGACGGGCACCTATAAGGCCGCCCGTCAGCGGTGCACTAACCTTAACCGTCCGGGACACTACTGACGGGCACCTTGTAGCTGCCCGTCAGTGATTAGTAGCAGTAACCCTAACTTGTGCCCCCTCTCCATTGACGGGCGCTATTGTCCGTCCGTCAGTGGAGGTTCCTCTCCGCTGACATGTTGGTTTCTACTGACAGGCTCCTATAAGGAGCCCGTCAGTGGTATCCCAAATCTTATATAACCACTCGCGGGACTTGGCGAAAATTTCGCCAAGTCCCGCGCGTTCAATTGAACCAGCAGCGAGACCTCTTCGCATCCGACGCCGCCAGGCTGCTCCGCCGCCCGACGAGCCCGCCGCTCCCTCCACCGCCTCCTTCGGCCTCCGCCCCCGAACCCGACGCCCCCGACGCACCGTCCGCTCCCTCGGCCGGCCCGCGCCGCCGCCTCCTCCATTCTCCGCCCCCGAAGTCCCCGACGCTACCTCCTCCATTCTCCGCCCCCGAAGTCCCCATGCCGCCGCCTCCTCCATTCTCCGCCCCCGAAGTCCCCGACGCCGCCTCCTCCATTCTCCGCCCCCGAAGTCCCCGCGCCGCCGCCTCCTCCATTCTCTGCCCCCGAAGCCTCCTCCGGCCTCCGTCTCCGGTCTCCATCGAAGGTAGGGTTATTTGCATGTATCACGGTACAAGATAGCCTAATGCTCTCGTTTCTGCTCGTGTTGTAGGATTTCTCTTTGCGCGCCTTCGTCGGAAAGCATAGTTTATTCATTCATTGTTAGGTTTTTTGTGTTTTGTGGATCATTGCCAGAGAAGCCTGCATTTGTGGCACCTTTGTGTTTCTTTTATATTTAGTCCCAGCTATGGATCCTATATCAGCGATGATAGATCTAATTTCTTCAGTACGTAACTCCTAGTTTTTGTATATGTTCTCTGTTGTAATTGAAGGAGAATTTCATTGGTGTTTATTGAAGGAGAATGTGGAATTGCTGTACTCATTTGTTAGGTTATGAAACTTTGCTGATACCTGTTCCTATTTGGTTATGCTAATACATGCTTTTTCATTACTTACAGTGGCAAACTATAAGAAACTGGTTTGCCATTTAGAATGCTTATACCTACATGCATGCATACCAGAATTCTATATCTACCTTGAGATATAGAATTCAGAGGTTTATCAAGAAGAATATGCATATGCTTTTGAATCTTTATTGCTTGTTGATAAATCATGGTCCTAAAATGGTGGGCAGAGCATTGGAGCTTCCTTGTGAACATTACTGAAGAAAAGCGTAGAATATGTTCCTTTGTGTTTAGGTGGGAGCTCTGGTAAAAGTCCATGTTCTCTATATGGTGTTACCTGGGGACAAATTGATATAACTTGGTTATAAGATCACAGATGTTAAAACTATTTTAGTATGGGTTGCTATTAATCTAAAAAAAAGTATGTGTTGGTATTCTTTCTGGCTGGTTTGATATACATAATAAGCTGTTAGAATTAAATATTGTCATAGCATTTGAGCTATTTTTTTTCTTCAGTTTTACAATGGCCGCCAGTAGTACTCCCGCTGGTTCCCCGACCCGAGCAGTAGAGACAGTTGACGACAGCACGGCCCCCCTAGGCGTGGCCGCACCGATCGATGCACTGACCCTGGAGGCACCCACGCAAGTTGCCTCCGAGGCGGCCAAGGAACCTGCCCTCGAGCTGGCCGAGGATCAACCTGTCGCAGCGGCCATCACAGCTGGACAAGAGCAAGCTACCTCGGAGTCCAGCTCTGGCTCTGCCTCAGGGTCAAGTTCCGAAGGGGACGAGGCGCGTGAGGAGGAGGTACCGACTCCAGCCCCGACCAGGTCTCTGAATAGGAGGAAAGGCAACCAGTTGCCGGACAAGACCTATGTCATCACCCGTGTCGACAACGTCAAAGACATTCCGGTGAGTCCACATAAGGCCGCTAAGACCTTTAGCAACACCTGCGGGTGCTTAGTGCGCGAACAAGTGAAGATTACCTGCAAAGAGTTCGGCCAGTTGACGCAGTCCACGAAAGATACTCTCTTGAGGAAACTGTGGGACAAGTACCAGATACCTGCAGCCGACAAGGAAAGAGTCGAAGCGCAAGCCCTCAAAATCATGGCTAGGGCTCTGAAGACTTGGCGATACGACGCACAGAAAGTCGTAGACGAGGATTGGGACACCAAGATTAGTAAAAGATGGTCGAAGATACAGAAGGAAGACTGGGACGAATTCGTTGCTCAAATAAGGAGCCCAGAATTCCAGGAGAAGAGCCGGTGGGGGAAAGAGCTTCGCAGGAAGAACACCTTAGACCACAAGCTCGGCAGCCGTGGATATCTGGGGAAGAGACCGAAGTGGGCCAAAGAGGACGAAAAATTAGCCGCGGCTGGGAAAGCACCTCCTTTCGCGCATCTCAGGGAGCTGCGCGCTAGGGAGTACATGAGGGTGCACACAAGGTCTGACCCTGTGACGGGGTCACCAATTTATGAGTCCGAGGAACTGCAAGTGGTGGCCGACCGGCTGGTAACGACTCAACCCAGTCTCTTTTCGTACTTCATTACGTTGCATCCAAATACGCTGTCTTCTCATCACGTAATTTACCTTGCAGGCCGAACTGAGCCAGCAGCCTGGAAGCTCGCAGGACTCCGTCACGAGCTTTCCAAGATGGAACGACGATCTGGCGAAGGCCCGACAGAAACCGGAGCATCGGGGCCGTGTAGTAGGCGTCGGGGATGGCGTTAAATGGGATAAGGTATTTCCCCGAAACCCCGAAGGGAGCCGCCGCCTCCGGAGAGACAGCCAGGAGTTCATGGACAATCTGCGGGAACAAATGCGCGAGATTGCCGAGCAGACGTGGCTACGTATGCAGGTGGCCGCAGCGCAAGGCCAGCAGAGCGTGCTTCCCGCTAACCAGCCTCTAGGATGGAGTAGCTGCGCATCTACCTCCGACGGCGGCCCCTACTCGGTGAATCCCATCGACAGCATCACCGTAAGTCTCGTCCGCTAAAGGAGTCGTTATAGTACGAGCTGTTCTCATTGTCCTGACTCCATTGCGTCTATCCTCTGTTTCACAGGAAGCCACTAGATGCACACTCACGGTGCAGATTCCTGGCATGAAGGTCCCGGTGGCGCACGGCCAGGTTTTCCCAACGCCGGAGGGGGCAGTCCTGCACTGTGTTCCTATGCGGGAGCACCATGCGAAGGTGCAGGTCGACCTCGTCCTGAACGACTACAGTGAGGTGTTAGTCCCTGTCCCCCCCGAAGAGGAGCTGACGAAACTAGGGCAGTGCAGAAATTGCTTCATTCAGTGGCCGAAGAGCCAGATCACTATAACCGCGGCGGCCTCTCCTCGCACGGGCCCCTCGTCCAACAACCCCTCTCCATCAATCGGACGATCTCCGTTGGGGCTCAGCCAATCACCTCCGTCCTTTAAAGACCTGGAGGACCATCTTGTCGGGGACCAGCGCATGTCACTCATTTTGCGGTCCCCGGAAAGGACCTCCGAGGTTCGAGGCGACCCCCTGGATCAACGGAGGGGGAAGATTTTCTCTCCCGCCACACTAGCTGGGACGCTGGAAGCAGCGTTGGCGGCAGGCAAGAGCCCAGAGCCGGTACACCAGAGAAGGAAAAGCAAAAAGAGACGGGTCGGCACCGGTGAGAAGGAAAGAAAGGAGCAGAGGCAAAAAACCTTATCCTTCTCAACATCGTCAGTGGAGTTATCTACACGGAGCAAGGGCCTCTGGTGGTATGTTTACGAACCAGGTCAGGACTTGCTCCCACAGGATGAGCTGGACAATCTGTCGGATGACATGAAGACGCTGCATGAAGATTACCTGAAGATGTCCAGAGATCCTGGTACATTCTGCCAATATTGGAAGGTGAAGGTGCCAAAGGAATATAATTTTTTCATGCAACATGACCAAGACACCTTCGACATCAACTTTGAAGACCTTTTCAACTTGTACAACCTCTATAGGCTCGACACCACGCTGGTCAGGCTATGGGCTCTGTACCAAGCCCAAGAGTGCAGACGTCTTCGGGACAGTTATATTGGCATAGTCGATCCGATATGCATGAACGAAGGCTATGCCGGGACCCCAGACGGTCGAGGATTTCTTGAAGAATACCTGTCACATGCATTCCTGGTTCATAAGGACAAGGAGTGCATACTAGCCCCCTATAACCCTCCGTAAGTCCTACACTTAGCACCGTGGAGTTTATTTTTGTTTTTTACGTACGTATCTCCGCCTGCTTACGTTCAGTTGTTCACATTTACGCAGCGACCACTGGGTCCTAATTGCGATCGTTCCAAGCTGGGCCAAGGCTTTTTACTTTGACTCCTCGTCGAAAAAGACAGCGGACTTCACAAATATAGCTAAGATTCTGGATACAGCTTTCTTCAGAGCCAAGTTCTCGGGGCATACAAAAATACCTGTAAAAGCGACAAAACTGGTACACCATTACAAGTTCCCTTGCAGAGTTCAGCCGGAAAATAGCGTGACATGTGGGTACTACACCTGCGCCCATATGGACCTCTTTGTCCGGTACAAGAACAAGCATTGGAAAGATATGAAAGAACTGAAGGCTTGGAGCGAGCTGGGAAGTCATATGTACGACTGGCGACAGGACTTTGCTCGCATCCAAAAAGTCTTCGCTAGACTCATCAACCTTGAAGTCATCAATCCGATGGGTGAATTCTACGCCGGCCCCCAATTTCCGAAGCCAAACTTAAGCGGGAATCAATACAATCGTTGTTTCTGTAATTCAGTAAACAATTGTTTCATACTTGTGACCATCGTTCGAGTGTACATACTATATATGTGATTATAAATGTTATGCGATTAAGACATTTGACTCTGTGAATGAATACTTCGTATAGCCTGTGATTAGGAATAATGTAATACTATAGTCTATTATTATGAATAATCTAAGTGTGATTATGAGCTAACACAAATCAATTTCGGTTAGCAGGAATACATACCTCTACTGACGGGCACTTACGGATAGCCCGTCAGTGAAGTAACACCTCTACTGACGGGCTTTTATTACGAGCCCGTCAGTACTGATACAACTAGGTGCCCGTCGACATATCTCTACTGACGGGCACTTACGGACAGCCCGTCAGTGAAGGTATACCTCTATTGACGGGCATTTATTACGCGCCCGTCAGTACTGATACAACCAGGTGCCCGTCGGTTAGCAGGAATACATATCTCCTCTGACGGTCCCTGCGGGCCCGTCAGTAGAAATAAACAGTACTGACGGACCTTATGACCGTCAGTGGAGTGACCCCCTCCACTGACATTTCCAGGCTGACGGGCCCCCTGTCCGTCAGTAGAGGGGGTTTGGCGACCGTCAGTAGTGACCTGTTCTGTAGTAGTGAGTAATGCATGTGATCAATGAACCTTCCCTTGTTGCCGTAGGACTACTCCCTCTAACAGTATGGTCTTACTGTCGGGAACGTAGGGTATAGTAGCTTAAGCTAGTGCCAGCTTAGCAAAAATAGAATTTTGGTTATATGTTACGAAATACCTATTCTTGTGAAGGATGGAGCCTCAGGGAGGTATCCATCGTCATGGAAAAAATTGTCGGTGAAAAGGTTTTTCGACAAAATCCTAAATCAAATTGGAGTTGATTTGGATTCGGGTGAGAGATATAAGGTGATGTTTGGAGAAAGGTTGTCAAATGAGGATGCCTTATGTGGCATTGTTAGTAATCCAGTCTTGTGTGATTTGGGATTTATCGGAGTCTTGCTCGGATCAGATAAGAACCGAATCTAAGTGCCGCTTGGCCAAGTTCATATCGTATGTCCACATGCCCTTTATGGGAAGGACTTGACCAAGTATTCTACCTAGTACTAGCGTACAAACCCATAGGCGAAAGGTGGAAAGTGCAAAGAGTGGGTAGATCCAGAGAGCCTTCTCGTGGTTTAGCGTAGGAAGATGTTCGACACAAAGACGGGTCTGCATTGTGGCATGGTTTAACAAGCAGTGCGAGAATGGCTCATTTGGCAAGTTCGTCGTTAGAGCTAAGTGGACGAAAAGTCTCATTGTGCTATCCCTACCGGTACACCTCGTGAAGTGTACTCATGTGGCCATGGCATCAAGGGATGACGGCGGGATCCCCTCTGGGTAGGCCCAAGACAAGAAGTCGGCCCAGCAGGCCAAGGGTGGCCCAAGTCCCCTCCAGGAGGCCCACTCGGCTGATCGCATCTCATGAAGTCCACTCGGCTGAAACGTCAAAACACCATCAAGACGAGCGTTACAACGCCATCAATAGAGCGTTACCGCAGCGCGCTTAATCAGGAGTTATGGCATATATTCAGTGTGCCGTTACCACGACTCGGCTGACTCGGCAGTTATAAACCCTAGCCTCGTCAGCCCTATATAAGGCTAGGCTAGGGTTCCAGAAGGGGGTTGGCTTCTCATTTTTCCCATACTTGTACGCACTACGTGCTACTCTTCTACTGAAAAATCCCTCATACGAGACAAGATCAAACATCTAACAGGAGCAGGGTATTACCTCTTCCACGGAGAGCCTGAACCTGGGTAAATTCTCCTCGTGTGAACCCGTCTAGATCATCCACTTGCGCCCCCGAATCCACCAAAATGTATATTGCCGCAAAATCCCCGCGACAGTTGGCGCGCCAGGTAGGGGAGGCGCACGCTGGAGCTGTGATCCAAGCGGGATCTTCTCCGGTCATCGGCGGCAGGTTCGTGTCCGACGGCATGACAGGGCACCCAGCATCCGCCGTATTCCCTGTAGGCGCGACGTTCTCCTTCGGGAGCCTGCGTTTCTTGGCCGATGATTTCGGCCTATTGCACCGCCAGGACCCGGTTCCCCGCTCGGCGGCGGAGCCGGCGCCCAGGCACCCCCTGGGATCTTCACCAACTCCACGCGATGGCGAGGTTGCTTCCCAGCTCGTCGCCGTGATTGGCTCTCAGTCCCTCCTTCCCGTCCTGGATTCCGAATCCGACGGGTACGAAAGCTCACACAGCTGCGCCTCCGCAACAGAAGTATACATGGTTGCACCCGGTGCCACTAACGCCGTGGGCATATTAGGCACGACAGCCAGGGCGATGGACGAGCTCTTACGCACGCCCATTGCTGGCAAGTCGGATGCAGAAAAGGCCATGGAGGCGTCTCGGCAAGCCATCCTGGCTGAACGGGATCGCGTCGACCGAGAGAGAGCGGCTCTCGAGGCGCGAGAGCATGCGTACGATGAGGCTGTGGCTTGTGAGTCGAGCCGGCGCCCACGTCGACCCACCTCATCGGCCATTCGGAGGGGGCACGTTGTCCATGAATCTATCCTGGGTCGAGATGCGGACGACATCCCGGTCTACCCTACCCCTGCTCAGAACCTCATCGTGGCCGCTGCACTAGCGGACTCGCTTCCGCCACCAGCAGATGGCCCTGCGGTGGAGAATTACCGCCGAGTCGTCACTCTGATGAAGACAGCGGTGGAACAACAGAATGAGGCCACTTCGTCGTGACCGGCTAGCCTCCAGGTCCGCACGAAGTCAGCCCTCAGCGGCTTCAAGTCGCCCTATCACCATAGGCTCGTCGTAGCCGAGTCGCTCCACTAACCGACATCCCGACGCCCGCGAGGATATCAACCAGATCCACGCGGAGCGACGTCGAGCCGGCTCCCTCCGCGGCCGGGCTGACAGCACCCGTGATGCGCGGGATGACATCGAGGGAATCCGAGCAGCCTGGGTGCGGGCCGAGCGTCGGGGCGGCGAGGCTGATCAGCCAAGTGGCTCGGCCTCCATCGGTCCGCTGTGCTTTAGCAGGCGAATCCGCACCGAGCCATTCTTGGACCGGTTCCAGATCGCCAACGTTGTTGACAAATATGACGGCACACCGCCAAGCCAGAAACTTGGCTTGCTGATTAACTCATGGCGTGCAACATCGGTGGTGGCAACGAGCGTGTCGCCCTTCGCAGCCTTCCTCTGATGCTCGAGGGCTTAGCGCGGGCATGGCTTAACAGCCTACCCGAAGACAGCATTTACGACTGGAAGGACCTCCAGGAGACCTTCGTCAAGAAATTCAAGGAGATCTTGGACAAGCCTTGCTCATTCCATAGCACCGCTGAGTTCAAGGCAGGTCACTCGACCAGAGAGTGCAGCTTTCTAAAGCACCTTCGGGTGGAGAAACTGCCCGCCTCCAATGCTGACGACGAGAATGGCCCTGCTACAAACGGTGGCGCCCCGCAGTATCCTCCGTGGAAGGGCGTCCTCATGATTTTTGAGGGATTCGATTCCAAAAGGAATCGGAAGCTCCGATACCGCGAGATGAACGCAACCGTCCCAGCGATTCCCCAGTGGCTGAACTGGTCGGAGACGCCAGTCGGCTTTGACTGCTCCGACCACCCAGATCACGTTCCGCATCCAGGCAAGCACGCCCTGGTGGTGGATCTGTAAGTTGGCGGCTTCAAGCTTCGCAAGGTCCTCATGGATGGTGGCAGCAGCATCACATCATCTATACCGACACCTTGAAAAAGGATGCAGATCCCGGAGTCCCAACTCCGTCCCAGCAGCACTATCTTTCATGGGATTGTGCCAGGGAAGTGTGCCAAACTACTGGGCCAAATCGCTTTGGAAGTCGTGTTCGGCGAGCCGGACAACTTCCGGGTCAAAACCCTCACCTTCGAAGTCGTCAACTTCAAGAGCGCCTACCATACCATCCTTGGTTGCCCTGCCTACGCCAAGTTCATGGCTAAGCCGTGCTATGTCTACCTCAAGTTGAAGATGCCGGGTCCCAAGGGGGTTATCACCATCACCGGCGATTTCGAGCGCTCCAACGAGTGCGACGTCGCCAGTGCGGACATCCCCGAGTCCTTGATCGCGGCTGAAGTGCTGGAAATCATCAAGAAGTCCGTCGACCTCAAGCAGGCTCCACCGAGCAAGAAGGCGGAAACCGAGTCCGCTTTCCAGTCAGCCAAGGACACCAAGAAGGTCCAGGTCCACCCTAATGACTTGTCCAAGACAGTCCAGATCGGGTCCAACCTCGAGGCCAAATAGGAAAGCGCGCTCGTCGACTTCCTTCGTGAGAACTGGGACATCTTCGCATGGAAGCCAGTTAACATGCCGGGAGTTCCAAGGAAGTTCGCCGAGCACTCCCTCAATGTCGCCAAAGACGCGAGGCTGGTCAGGCAGGCCCTTCGCCGCTTTGCCGAAGACAGGCGCAAAGCCATCGAAGAAGAGATCGCCCGACTCCTCGCAGCCGGATTCATCAAAGAAGTTCTTCACCCGGACTAGTTAGCAAATCTAGTCTTAGTTCTTAAGAAGAACAAAACTTGGCGCATGTGTGTTGACTACACATCCCTGAACAAGGCTTGCCCCAAGGATCCGTTCGCACTACCTCGTATCGATCAGGTAGTCGACTCTATGGCCGGCTGTGAGCGCTTATGTTTTCTGGACGCCTATTTAGGCTACCACCAGATTAAGATGAAAGAGTCGGATCAAATAAAAATTTCTTTCATTACCCCGTTCGGGGCTTATTGCTATATCACCATGCCTTTTGGTTTGAAAAATGCTGGTGCTACATACCAGCGATGTATGCAAAAATGCTTGCATGACCAGATTGGCAAGAACATCCAAGCCTATGTCGACGACGTCGTGGTGAAGACGAAGAAGAGCTCAAATCTCCTGACCGATTTGGCTGAAACCTTCGCCAATCTCAGGCGGTTCGACATGAAGCTCAACCCGGAGAAGTACGTTTTTGGAGTCCCTTCGGGAAAGCTACTCGGTTTCATTGTTTTCGAGCGGGGAATCGAGGCGAACCCGAACAAGATTAATGCCATCCTCAAGATGGGCATTCCGAAGGACCTGAAGGCTGTCCAGCAGCTGACCAGATGCGTGGCTGCACTCAGTCGGTTTATCTCCCAGCTCGGTGAGATGGCCTTGCCTTTCTACTGACTCCTCAAAAAATTCGACTCCTTCGAGTGGACCGATGAAGCCCAGAAGGCCTTCGATGACCTCAAGCGACTACTACCCACGCCTCCGGTCCTCGTTGCACCAATGGAAGGGGAGCCCATGTTGCTTTACATCTCAGCCACCAATCAGGCGGTCAGCGTCGTTCTGGTGGTGGAACGCGCGGAAGAAGGCCAAGTGCAGAAGGTACAGCGACCCATCTACTATGTCAACGAAGTCCTCTCTGAGTCGAAGCAGCGCTACCCGCACTACCAGAAGCTTGTCTACAGCGTGTTCATGGTAGCGCGGAAGCTGGTTCACTGCTTCCAACTACGAGCCACGCCCCCTTGTCAGACATCATTAACAACAGGGACACCACGGGTCGAGTCGCTAAGTGGGCGATCGAGCTCATGCCTCACGACATCAACTACGAGCCCCGCAAGGCAGTCAAGTCTCAGGCTCTCGCCGACTTCATCGTCGAATGGACCGAAACACAGTCCCTCCCGACCCAAGTGCACTCGGACCACTGGGTCATGTATTTCGACGGGTTGAAGATGCTCGCGGGCACAGGGGCTGGAGTGGTCCTCATCTCCTCCCAAGGTGACAAGCTCAACTACGTGCTGCAGATCCACTTCACGGCATCCAACAATGTCATGGAGTACGAGGCGCTACTGCATGGCCTGCGCATCACCGTCTCACTCGACATCTGCCGACTCCTATGTCACGGAGACTCGGATTTGGTGGTGCAGCAGGTGATGAAGACGTGCGATGCCAAGGACCCCATCATGGCGGCGTACTACGCTGCCGTGCGCCGACTCGAAGGCCATTTCGAAGGCCTTGAACTTCATCACGTTTGCCGGGCCGACAATGAAGTGGCCGACTCCCTCACCAGGATTGGTTCCACTCGTGAAAAGGTACCACCCGTTGTTTTCCTTCAACAACTATATCAACCTTCTGTCAAGATGGAGTCAGCAACCGAGTCATCCAAGGTCGAGCCCCAAGGCTCCGGAATGGCCGACTCCACCCAGGAAGGCATCCTGGCTGTCACCCTGCTCTGGACTCAGCTGTTCCTCGCATACCTCCTGAGGAAGGAGCTCCCCGAGGATCAGACTGAAGCACGTCGCATCGTGCGCCACGCTCGAGCCTACACCATCATCAACGGCGAGCTCTACAAGCGCAGCACCACTGGAGTTTTTCAGAGGTGCATATCGCCAGAGGAAGGCAGAGAAGTACTCGAGGAAATCCACTCGGGAACCTACGACCACCACGCTTCATCGTGGGCACTCGTCGCCAAAGCCTTCTGCCATGGTTTCTTCTGGCTCACTACTCTCGCCGATGCGGACGAGCTTGTTCACACCTGCGATGGCTATCAGAGGTACGTCCGCCAGCCATACATGCCGGCTACCACGCTCAAGACCATCCCCATCACATGGCCCTTTGCTGTGTGGGGACTCGACATGGTGGGCCCGCACAAGACAGCGAGAGGGGATTCACCCACCTCCTTGTGGCGGTGGACAAATTCACCAAGTGGATCGAGGCCAAGCCCATCATGAAACTCGATGGTCCGACTGCAGTCAACTTCATGAAGGGGGTCATCTTCCGATTCGGCATCCCCCACAGTATCATCACTGACAACGGCAAGAACTTCACGGCTGAAGTCTTTTGCCAGTTCTGCAGGAACCACGGCATTCGAATCGACTACGCCTCAGTGGCCCACCCACAATCCAACAGGCAAGTCGAGCGCTCCAATGGGCTCATCCTCCAGGGCATCAAACCTGGCTTCTGGTTCCTCTACAGAGGACCGCCGGCTGCTGGATTGACGAGCTCCCCTCAGTCCTCTGGAGTTTAAGGACTACTCCAAACCGGTCGACTGGCTACACGCCTTTCTTCATGGTCTATGGGGCTGAAGCTGTCATGCCGAGTGACATCCTCCACGACTCCCCGCGAGTCGCAGCATATGTGGAAGCAGATGTGGAGTTGGCAAGACAGGACGACCTTGACCTCCTCGAGGAAGCACAGGAGCTCGCTCTTTCCCGCTCGACCGTATACCAGTAGAACTTGCGTCGCTACCACAGCCAGCAAGTGCGAGGTCGAGCCTTCAACGAAGGCGACCTGGTCCTCCGGCTCATTCAGGACAAGGTGGGCATGCACAAGCTTTCCCTACCATGGGAAGGACCATTCATAATCAACCAGGTGTTGCACAACGGTGCCTACCGACTGGAGGACCTGACATCAGGAGAAATCACCAAAAGAACTTGGAACATTGCCCAATTGCGTCCTTTCTTCACTTGAACTCTGTATTTTCAATAATTTATAGTTTAATCATGAATAAAAAAATTTCCACTCAAACCCGAGTCGGTATCACTTTGTTTATGATCTCACCATTAAACTGGTTTGTTTCCCTTGGGCAACCCCCGGGGGCTACATCAAACAACCGAGTGGCTTGACTCCTCCGGGCAACCCCAGGGGCTACCTCATTCCACCCACTGGGTGCACCGCGAGTCGGTGCGTCCCGACTCCTCTAACTTTGTCTCTCTAAAAAATGTCTAAGTAAATGTGTACAGCACCTAAGGCCCACTCTTCGTCCCCAACTACAGTCGCAATCCGGCTGTCCAGTTGGCAAGAGCAAAAGCTAAAGGTCGGCTTGCACACAAAAGGATTTAATGCAGAAACAAATTTAGACGAGTGAAATAACTTAAGTCTCCAAATAAGTCTTTACAGCATTATCACTCGGCATCCCGATGATTAATATATGAAGATGTGTTCACTCTTCTGGTGCTTTCTTCACGCGCTCATCCAGGTCGGAGAACTCGGCGATTCGGCTGGCAGAACGGCGAACTCGGAGAAGCAATGCCTTGATGTCGACCGAGTGTCCCTCTTCATCGACGGGGACTCCTTCGGCGACTTCGTCGATGTCAACGTCGGGGTAGTGTGCCAGGACCATCGCCAGTGCCAACCCAGCTCCCGAGTGCGCTGCCAACTCCTTCCAGTTTTTCACCTCCGCAGCGCCGAGCGTCAGCTTGTCGGCGAGGGCGAAGATGCTGGGGCAAGGTTCCTCCATGGGCCACAGAACGGCGTAGACGTCCTGTGCCGCCGCCTTCATGTTCTGCACTAAGCTCGTAGCTTGCTGCAGTCGGTCTGGAAGTGTGACAGTAATATTGGCCATCGCCTCGGGCGACCAGAAGGAGTCGGCTGCTTCTGCTGCGGGCTTGGATAGCTCCCTGAGTTGGAGCGCAGCTCATCTTGCCTGCTCCTCTAGCTCTTGGCAAGCGTTTGGACACGTATTACTATGAGATACTCGGCAAGAAAAGCAGCCGATGTGACAACTGAATCCGCGTGACATCTTCCACAGCCGCGACGGCTCG
The DNA here is from genome assembly GCA_019208055.1 of Stipa capillata. Lineage (NCBI taxonomy): Eukaryota > Viridiplantae > Streptophyta > Magnoliopsida > Poales > Poaceae > Stipa > Stipa capillata. Next base: position 130,074 of record JAGXJF010004354.1, read on the forward strand.
TGCGCCCGCAAGATGGTTTTTGACTGGGTTCGGCAGGACCAGGTGACGTCACGCGTGGTCGCTGAACCAGTTTTGGAGTCGGACTCGGCCCGCAGCGCCACAGCACAAAGACTGCGCAAACTCCACCAAGCAACATTAAACATCCCGAGGCGCACCGACTGTGCCCACTCGGAAGCAGACCAGCTCTGCAAATGGGTGTCGATGACCGGCCCAACAGGGTTCGCAGGTCACTCGGCAACAACCTGAGCGAAGGACGAACTCGGCATCCCCAGTGGCACAAGTTAGTTTCTGACTCAGAGCCAAGTGCCAAAGTCAGTAGTCGCGGTTCTGAAGCTGAAGATCGAAAGCGTTCCCCTCCGGACACCAACTGGCAACGATCAACTCGGATAAGCCCAGACGCTGTTCGAATTCACTTGAAATTCATGATACGCCTCCCAACGGGCCACTAATCTTTCTCCCCGGCAGAGAAGCTTGGGTATCACCGAGACTTTCTCCGCTATTAGCTCATACCTAACCTCTTCAGGAACTCCTAGAGTCCATCAAAGTCTCTCTACAGGCGACTCGACAGCACACGCAGTTCGATCTCCGGACGGCGCCTACATCAAGAACTTGAAGCATTTGGGGGCTACTGACGGCGGGATCCCCTCCGGGTAGGCCTAAGACAAGAAGTCGGCCCAGCAAGCCAAGGGTGGCCCAAGTCCCCTCCAGGAGGCCCACTCGGTTGATCGCATCTCATGAAGTCCACTCGACTGAAACGTCAGAACACCATCAAGACGAGCGTTACAACGCCATCAATAGAGCGTTACCACGGCACGTTTAATCAGGAGTTATGGCATATATTCAGTGTGCCGTTACCACGACTCAGCCAACTCGGCAGTTGTAAACCCTAGCCTCGTCAGCCCTATATAAGGCTAGGCTAGGGTTCCAGAAGGGGGGTTGGCTTCTCATTTTTCCCATACTTGTACGCACTACGCGCTACTCTTCCATTGAAAAATCCCTCATACGAGACAAGATCAAATATCTAGCAGAAGTAGGGTATTACCTCTTCCACAGAGGGCCTGAACCTGGGTAAATTCTCTTCGTGTGAACCCGTCTGGATCATCCACTTGCGCCCCCAAATCCACCAAAATGTATATTGCCGCGAAATCTCCGCGACATGGAGAAACACATCGTGAGGGTAAAGCCGTACAACCTCTGCAGAGTGTTAAAAATCTATTTGAATAGCCGCGTCCGCGGTCATGGACACAACTTGGTTTAAGCCACACCCTAGTTAGACTGTGATTTCATATCAAAATGGGGCATGGGTTTAAGGACACGGGCATGATGTTCCCGTAGTGTGTGGTAAGAGCTACGGGTCAGTAGCGGGAGCCACAGAAGTATGATCGAGGTCATGCCACACGGCGATGGCATGAGGTTATGGCGGAGTAGCTCGGTGCGGAGCTGAGAGAGGCGGTAGCCGATAGCTACCGTCTCACCAGATTATTACTTTGATAAAGTTTGCCAAATTGCTTTTCAATCTATTACCATACTACTGATGAGAATTTACTTTTCGCACAACTTGTAACCTAAGCTAGTAGGTCTTCCTTGAAGATAAGCCTTGCATGAAAGTATATCTGTATATACCCCCTTCGGGATGTTTGTGAGTACATTCAGTGTACTCACCTAGCTTGTTGACGTGGCCAGACGAAAAGGATTATACTCTGAACACGATGAGAATGTACGATGAAAGCTAGTGCTTAACTCCCAGTCGGTTGCTTATCGGGTAAGGCATATTGGTGGGCTACACCATCGCTCGTTCTTCCGCTGCAAACTCTTAGCCATTCGAGCTACTAGTATTTGGACCCGACCATGATGGTTGCTTATCGATGAATATCTATTTATATGTGTATGAAAATGGTATTCAAGCTAACTTGTGTGTACTGGCTACTGATCATGGGACCAGTACAGGAATCTCAAGGATTATCCGGTCCTTATAACCGGGTACGCCACACCCCCTCCACCTTACCTTGCTACTAAAGCACCAACCGATGCCTCCTACGCCTCCCGCACACTCCACCACTTCCCTAGAATCGTCCTGAGCAGAAGCCAGTGCTGGAGCTCCTCCTCTTCTTCCTCTCCGTCCAGGTAGACCCACGGTGTCTACTCAACACTCCAGTCATTATCTTCTTCCTCTTTTCCCTTCTGGAGCCTCCTTTGGACCTCCTTGATCTTCTCCATCTTCTTTTTCTAGCTCACGTTGACCGGAGATGAAGCCCAAGCTCACTGGAGCTGCTATCGCCTCGGACCTCGCCATTGACGAGCTCCGACAACCGATAGTGACCGTTGACACCTCCATCTGGCTCCCATTGTCATGCTAATCATAGAGATACAATGCACACATTCTGGAACCCTCTAGAACACCGACGTGAGCTCACCGGAGTTCCACCGGACCTACCGCCACTGGCCGGTACCCTCTGCCAGTGCGCGAGCACGAAGCAATGGCTGCGTGCCGTTGATAAGCGGGCCCAACCGTTTATCTTCCAGAAACATAACGGTTCGACCACGGTGTCACCGACACCGGTGGCGCACCTGTCGGGTTAAGTGGCTGTGCCTTCACTCGCTTTACACCTTCTCCAAAGGAAGGCGTATTTCCTTTTGAACAAAAGGCATAAACGACTCAAACCCTAGTTTTTCTATTTAATAGAACCGATTCCTCTCTGGTTCGACCAGTTCACCAACTTTTATGCCGGTTCCAGAACCCTAAAAATACTTCCTAACTTTTGGTTCAAACCAAATTTTGAATTTCAAATATTTATATATTAAAACAATAAAGAATAAATTTTTTATTACATTCTGATATCCTTTAAGTGCAATACATATTTCCATATTGATGCAAATCTTACCATCTAAGTTTCTAAAATCTTTTAAACCCTTCCTACCCTCTAGTACCAACTAATATTTGAAAATGTAAAATATTTGAATATTAATAAAAGAAACCTGTGTCTTTCCAATATATTTAAATCCAATTTATGCAATGTTATTTCAAGTTGATAGAACAATGGGTTCTGATCTTTCGATGAGAAGGTAACTATCAATTTGTGGAGACGACTTTGACAATTTGACTACACCGTACGATGATGATGCGCCTTAGCAACCGCTAAACCAACTCTGGTAGGTTATTGACGATGCTGGAAGCACGATCAATCTGAACACGAGGTTCATAATCCCTGTGAACAATCGAAGAACTAGCAAGAATTAAGATAAAGCAATCTAAAATTGCAAGTATGGATGAAGAACAAGCTAGAGTGGGGTTCCGAAAAGCGGTCTTGATCTGGTTGTTGGACACAAACAAAGATACACGACGTTGTAAAGGTAGCAAACTCTTAACTAAAAAAACCCAAAATAAAAGAGAGCATCCTAGGGGGTATATAAAGAAAGAGGTGATCTGTTTCAGAAATAGTCCCGAATTGTTTTGGCTGTTATGATCTTCTCATAAGGAATTTGAAGGTGGGGTTAGACAGTTTGGAAAGAGTATGAGATAAGCTTTCCAAAGAGTCCAAGATCACCCAAATCAAAGTCCGTATGCTCGAAATAAAGACGTTTGAAGTCAAGGATGTCTTAGCAATCCGAATCATAGTCCAGATCTTGTGGGACTCTATCTCTAGCTCTTCTTGGACCAAAAGTGACATGGGAAGACTACTTGTACAGCACCAATTCATGTGGAACATGGTCATAGCCACATGAACTTTATTCCCTCCTACTCTTGAGTGCTTAAACTTAAATTCTCGCATATTATGTTTGCATTATTTGGATTCTATTTGGTTTTACCTCGCATTCTTATTTATTTGACGGCTTGTAACGTGTAGCTTCTGAAATTCTGATATCTTGTGAGGAGGATTTCGAGCAATTGCCGTATCAAGTCCAAGACCAAGACCAAGAATTGTCAGGCAAGCTTCCACCTTGATCATGTTGCACCAATATGTTCAAATATATTTATCATGATTGTAACATGCATGCGTACTTTAATATGAACCAATATTTTATGGTAGAAATAGTTATACCCTATTATTTCATGTGATGATCCCTTGATGAATATTCCTTGTCACCCTAGCTTAGCTTGCCGCCGTTGCCGCACCTTCTTCGACGCTGGGGTGGGGTGGGGTGGGGGGATTGTTGCCGCCTCATTATCTATATTGAGATGTGACGTTTAATGTTGAATTTCGCTGGAGGTAACAGAACCACGCTAGAGATCTGTCGGAGTTTGAGAAGATGGTGTGATGCGGGAGCAACGTAGAGTGGAGCAGAGTAACTTGTATACGCTGCTCACGCACACTGCGTGTGCCTGTGTTGTGCACCTCTACTAAAAAATGATAACTACTATGAATTTAATTTGTCATATTGTACTAATTCTTCATAGATCGTGCATGTAGAACAAAACGCATGCTTTGGCTTGTCCTTTGCACTCCGTATTTCCACGGAATATCTTGAGTGGCTTACGTCATTATTTAATTAGTATTCTCTTAGCTCCCAAATTGATTTGATTAATTGGTTAAGTAGAGGTCAATGATTCCAATTTAGATAATGCAGTCAAGAATACAACTATGATCATTCACCTTTTAGCTCATAAAATTATTTTGATCAATGAAATTTCTAATTCATGCACGCACGATGTTAGAAGAGACAGGGCGCAACAGTTGGAGACGAACGAGAAGCTGACAAGGCTAACACAGCTAATCATTAGGGTGCAACTGTTGGAGTTGAAGGCGAAGCTATTGAGGCTAATGCAGCTGATCGCCACCGAATGTCACTGTAATACTGTATACGTTGATACAAATGTATTTTTTCCAACACTATGAAGCGTGAAGTCCTTATATAAGAGATTGTTTTCTCCAACACCATGAAGTTCTTATGATGATATTTAGAACGTTAGAGAGGATTGGCAGAGCACTCAATAGTTTATTTAATCGAGCGCATTGGAGGCGGAGGCCATGTTGGAGGTAGACCCCATCGTAGAGTAGAGCTGGAGGCGATGCTGATCACACCTTTGGTGTTGTTACCAAATGTGAGGGGACGAATGTTATTGCTGCATAGCCCATTTTATTATCCATATTAAGGTGAGACGTTGCGTGGCCGTCTATCCCTAAAGGTGATCGGAACAATGACAGATGTTTACCAGAGTTGGAGAAGGCACGTACATGACAATGAAGCGATGTAGCATAACAATGAAGCGAAGCGTTAGTGCAACAATGACACGGCTAGAGACAGACCTAAGGGGTAGACTGTGGGGGAGAAGGAAGGAGAAAGATGTACACTTTGAGTTCTGTGAGAGTGGAGAAGGAGGTACAATGAAGAGAAAGAAAATTGTGTAAGTGTATGTTGAAAGCTGAAAAAAGAGGAACCACGAGAGACGTTTGTTATGATAAGATTGAAAATTATGTAAACTTCATTTCTGAAATATATGTTTATGTCTCTATATGTTTCTTTTTTTTTGACATGGAAGCTCAATCTCCATTAACCAACATGCCCAGCACAATCGCTGGCAACCAAGTCACGAACAAAAGACGGAGCTCCGCCCGGCCAAACAGCAAACGACGCCGCCACCATCCTTGAGCCATAATCCGCAAGGGAGTCTGCTACCTTATTACACTGTCTCGGACAATACAGAATACGAAAATGGGAAAAATTAAGAGCAACAAAAGCCTTTATCTCCTTAAACAGCACACCATTCGGCGCCAGATCAAGCTTGTTTGTTTGGATCGCCTGCACCAGTTCTTGAGCATCCGTTTCCACCTCAATATTCGTCATGCCCCAGCCCTGAGCAGCATGGATGGCAGCTATACAAGCTTCAGCTTCAGCCTGGAGAGGATCCTGAAGAGCTTGCAATATCCCAGCACCAGCTCCCACTGCATCTCCCGTCAAATCCCGAATAATAAAACCCCAGCCCCCAGTTCTGGCATCCGGCAAGAAGCTCCCATCAATGTTGACCTTCAGCACCTCTCCTTCAGGCGGAATCCATCTGCGATCTGCGGCTGGCACCGCGTTCTTCACTTTTGAACAGTACATCTCGAATTCAGACGCAAATCTCCCAATCTGGTGCAGAACTTCATCTATGCAGAGCTTCTTCCCCTCTAAATTCACCTTGTTTCTTGCCATCCACCAACTCCATAGCACCGCAATGGCTGTTGCCTTCTTCGACATCTCCAACTTCAGGATCATATGCAGGAATGCCTTCGGACCACAACACTTGGTCAGCTCTTGTCGAAAAATTTGCAGCTGTACAGCATCCCAAATTTTCCGCACCTCTTTGCATTGGACAAACAAATGGGCGCCATCTTCATTAAACCGACCACACATAGGGCACAGTGGATCAATCTCCATTCCCCGTCTCCGGATGCCTTCTCTCGTGGGCAAACTATCATGGCCAATCCGCCACAGCAGATGCTTTGCCTTGCCGGTACAGGGAGCACCCCAGACATCCTTCCAATTAAAATCAGAACCTCCTGTCAAAGAGCTGGATGTAGTAGCTTCATTCCTCCCCAGGCTTTCTCTATACACTCTGTATGCAGACTTCACAGAGAATTGACCTTTTGGATCATAGAACCAGGCCCAAGCATCTTCCATCTCAGCTCTCAGCGGCATGGCAAGGATAAGTGTTGCGTCTTCCGGCCAGAAAATCTCCTGCACTAGCTGTGTGTCCCATGAGCCAGTGTACGGATCAATCAACTCGTCCACTCTCTGAAGAATGGTTTGCCCCCTCGGTGTAATGGGGCGCCTCGTCCATTTCCGCGGGATCCAAGGATCAGCCCACATCTTGATGGATTCTCCATTGCCCACCCTCTTGATAACTCCTTGCCGCAGCACTTCCAATCCTGTCAGAATACTCCTCCACGTGTATGACATACCTTCCTTCTGCCGTGCACTCAGAACATCCCCATCAGGATAGTATTTCGCTCTCAGGACACGCGCACACAGAGATGTGGGATCAGTCAAGAGACGCCAACCTTGTTTAGCCAACATCGCAAGATTAAAGGAATATAGATCCTTATACCCCAAACCTCCTTTCTCCTTAGGTAGAGTTAACATCTCCCATCGAATCCAATGTACTTTGTTCACATTGTCCTGCTGGGCCCAAAAATACTTGCCAATCAGAGCACCAATCTGATCACATAAACCCTTAGTTAAGTTAAAACAAGACATAGCAAACGTAGGAATAGCCTGTGCACAAGCCTTGATCAGAATTTCCTTGCCCACCTTTGATAGCAGCTTCTCCATCCATCCTTGTATGCGTGCCCAGATCCGATCCTTCAAATAGTTGAAGGCGTTCTTCCGTGATTGTCCCACATACACCGGCAGACCAAGGTATCTTTCGTTCCGCGCCTCACACTGCAAACCCAGCTGCTGCATCATATGAATCTTGTCATGCGGCCGTGTATTTCTACTAAACATGATAGAGGACTTATCAACATTAATTGTTTGGCCCGAACAAACCTCATACAGTGTTAGGATATGTTGGAGATGATGCGGACTTTCTGCGTTCACCTTCAGCAGAATTAGCGAGTCATCTGCAAACAATAGATGGTTAAAGCTCGGAGCCTCACGACAAACTTTGACACCTTCCAAATCACCATTAGCTTCTGCACTATTCAAAAGACTGGAAAATGCCTCAGCACAGATTAAGAAAAGGTAGGGGGAGATGGGATCCCCCCTGCCGAAGACCTCTACCTGGATTCACTTCTTCCGTACATCTGCCGTTGAACATGAATTTATACTTAACCGAAGCGACACACTTCATTATTGTTCGTACCCAGCCATCCGCAAAGCCCATCCTCCTCATCATAGCTTCCAAGAAATGCCACTCGACCCGGTCATATGCCTTACTCATATCCAGCTTCAACGCCGCATACCCAACCGAGCCAGCTCTTTTATTCTGCATATAATGAGTAACTTCATAAGCCAACAAAATATTATCCGTGATGAGACGTCCCGGAACAAAAGCACTTTGATTTGGGGCAATTATCTCTGGCAGAATAACCTTTAACCGATTGGCAAGCACCTTAGAGACTAACTTATAAACAACATTGCACAGACTAATCGGTCGGAGATCTTTCATTTTATCCGGCTTCTTGACCTTAGGGATAAGCACCACATTGGTATCATTCCAGGACTGCGGAATATCACCCCCATTCAAAACATGAAGAACTTCAGCTGTAACCTTATCTCCTACCACGTCCCAGTGTCGTTTGAAAAAGATTGCCGGCATACCATCACTACCTGGAGCTTTCAAATCACCCATGCTATTAAGCGCTTCTTTTACTTCCTCCGCCTTATACTCACGCATCAGTAAATCATTCATGTCCTGAGACACACGTGGTGGTACTCGCTCAAGTAATTCTTCCATACGATCTATACCCTTGCAAAGATGCTTTACTCTGCAGGATCAGATTCGTCATCCTCATATTTAGGAGCTGAATTTCTAGGCAGGAATTCTTCGTTAGGATAAGTATCTGTGAATAGCTTTTTTGTTGTCTCTATATGTTTCTCTACTGTACCGTAGCAATTTATGGGTATCTGCTAATACGGAAACACACATTAGTGCGTTGGGTACCTGGTGTGGCCGTCGTGGGTTACTGGGCCAGCCAGCCCAAACACCTGTCCAGCATTCCGGCCCACACAAAACCCTAGGAGTGGAGCTGATCCCCTCCACACACCTATATATAATCTGGAGTGGGCGCCTTCTCCCCTTGCAGCCGCCATCAGCCAAGATGCAGATCTTCGTCAAGACCCTCACCGGGAAGACCATCACCCTCGAGGTCGAGAGCAGCGACACCATCGATAATGTCAAGGCCAAGATCCAGGACAAGGAAGGTTCGTCGCTGTCTTCTTCCTGCCATGGCTCTTCTCTCGAGCTTTTTCTTGCTCCTTGCAGCGTAGTAGCTGATGACGACGACACTTGCTCACTGTCTGTGCCCGTGTGTAGGCATCCCGCCGGACCAGCAGCGTCTGATCTTCGCCGGAAAGCAGCTCGAGGACGGCCGCACCCTCGCCGACTACAACATCCAGAAGGAGTCCACGCTCCACCTCGTGCTCCGCCTCCGCGGCGGCATCATCGAGCCTTCCCTCCAGGCACTTGCCCGCAAGTACAACCAGGACAAGATGATCTGCCGCAAGTAATTAACCGTCTTTTCACACCACCACATCTCTATATCTCAGTTCCTAGAGTATTGATGTCTTTTCTGCGTCAGTTCATGAATTCTATGGTGTGACGAGGTGGTTTGGTTCTAGTGCTGATTTCGTGTGCTACTGGTTTCTCTGTGGGTTGATACCCGCCTATACTTTGTCATCTGCCTTGTCTAATTCAGCAGTTGATTTTCAATGGTGGGAACATTTACAACCCACCTATACTTTGTCTTCTGCCTTGTATACTTAGCAGTTGATTTTCAATGGTGGGGACATTTACTGTGGTATTGCACTTACCTTTGATAGGTTTCTGTTTAGTACATTGGTCGGAATGATGAATCAATTAGATGCGCGAAGTCACCTTATGAGCTAAAACTTTTGAGGCATACATTCTATCCGACCTGCCAATCTACGAATTAGTTTTTCACTGCAATTTTGTGATGCTTGCTTCGTTATGATGCTTGGCCTGTTTTCTTTGTCTTACTTGTAAGCTTTGTCATTTCTTGTGAGCTTTAGAATTGTCCAGGTCTCTAGTGGTAGAAAATTTAAATGTGTTTAGTGACCATATGAGTTGAATGTGTGGAATATATGTGTGTGGCATGTCTTTACAACGGCACCGGTTCTATTTCATTCAAGTAAAATGATTTAATTTTGTCTCTTTATGCTTCGTATGAGTGCCTTTTTTACATGTATATTGTCTCTTAGTTTGTTTCTTCAATTTCCATGTAGTTAGTTTCATGCTTCTGTGGTTCCGGAACATAGTTGATTGGCTGGAATGATGAACCAATTAGATGTACGAACTCACCTTATGAGCTATAACTTTTTGAGGCATATATTCTGTCTGACCTGCCAATCTGCTAATTAGTATTTCATTGCATGTTTTCGGTTCTTATTTGGTTCTGCTGCTTGGTTTCTTTCTACGTCTTGCCCAACTGTTTCCATCCTGCAATACATGGAAGTGTGGTCACCATTTTGTGCTAATCCTAATTTTGTTTTCACCATTTTTCTGCAGATGCTATGCACGTCTGCATCCCAGGGCTGTCAACTGCCGCAAGAAGAAGTGTGGTCACAGCAATCAGGTGAGCATGGTTCTAACATTTTGCTTGTCCTGGCGTATTCCAATATGATGTGCTATAACAACTTTATTTCATAAATGACCCCGCAGTTGTAGTCAGAAGTTATAGCACATCCAATTTGACTATCGCAGATTGAGACTGGCTATAACTACAGCCTCAGCAAAGACTGCTTTGTTTGTTTGTTTGTCTAAATGTCTAATCTGCTTTCCAACTATTGTTGTACCATTTTCAGCTGAGGCCCAAGAAGAAGATCAAGAACTAGAGCTTGAATTATCTGTTTCGTGGATCAGTTAAATCAGTAGGCGGATCAGACATAAAAGTTTTTCTTTTATTGTTATGTTGCTCTTGTCGGATGTTGAACCTTGGTTACTCTAGCTAGCGGTACTTGGCCCTGTTTTGTTGTCATAACGGTGACGAAGTCTGCATTCTATGGTAGCTTGGTCCTATAATATCGTTGGGATGAGCAATTTTGTTTACCCTTTGCTTGTTGTCTTGAATGATTATGGTTATTTTTCAACTTGTGTGATCACTCATCACCTAGCACCTGGCTTCACGCTTGATGTTTAGTAGTGCCCCACTTGGTCTTTCTATTGTTAATGGAATGTTCTCGCCAGTCAATGCCCGGGCAAAATTTTTTTTGGCTTAAATAAAGAAAAAAATGCCTGGGGTTGCCAGTATCCTGGCTGTGCCCGACGGCCAACGCTGATCTGTAGTCGAACATGCTAACGCTGCCTGCCGGGGAGGACGCCGGCGAGGAGCTACCATGAAATGCATCTCCGGCGGTGCAACGGCAACAAATTATAAGTTGAACGTGGCGGGTTGCCGGCACTGCTGAGGATTCTGACAAGATAGTGCAAACTAATCGCAAAATGGTAAACTAGTTCTTGATCCTTGGCATCAAGAAAAAACAAATCTTTATCCATCTTTTATTTGAAATAGTTTTATTCGTGATCGACGTTTGAGCCGATTTTTGCATGACACAAAATTCAAGTCACGGCTCGAAGGCAGCACCGGAACAGAGCAGCGTGAGGGCCGAGCGTGATGAGAGCATCGCTGCATCACGGGTCGAGGGCGGCTGGCGCCGGCGCCGGCACCGGCGCGGGCGGCGCCAGGTCGTGCTTCAGCGTCTCCACCGTGCCCTGGTCGGTGTGGAACGACTTCATGAGAACGGCGTCGTCGATGCCGGTCTCGAAGAGCGTCACTGGGATCGAGATGGTGCCGGGGCTGGCGCCGCCGAAGGCCGAGAAGGCGAGGGCCACGTCGGTGCCATTGTTGAACTGGAAGTGCACCATGCCCTTCGGGAACACGAACATGTCGCCTGTGTGGAGCGTCTGCGCGTACACCTTGCCACCGGCGCTGGGCGCGGCGTCGATGAGCCCCACGATCAGCGGGCCCTGCAACACGAACAGCAGCTCCGACGCCCCGCCGCCATGGGAGCACGCACGCATGAGAATGTACGTGTCGCGAGCAGCTAGCGCAAGCTAGCGGAGGTACCTGGGGTGGGTGTGCGGCGGGTTGACGGTGCCGGGGCCGAAGACGAGGGCGGCGTAGGAGACGGACTGGCCGAGCAGCGCCGGGAACTCGGCGGCGGTAGCCTTGGACGCAGTGAACTTGGCCGGGTCGGCGGAGTTGCTGGTGATGAGCTTGGTGTAGGTGAAGAAGGCGCCGTCGATGAGGGACGAGTTGGTGCCGGGCGGCACGATGAAGTCCGTGAGGATGTCGGGGTCGCCGGCGTGGGCGACGAAGGGCACGGCGGACATGGTCACGGAGAGGAGAACGAGGAGGAGAGACGGCGCCATTTTCGCGGAGCAGATCGAGCTGTAGGTTCGTGTGAGTTGTGATCGAGGTCGATGGCTCGAGGCTGCCATTATTTGTAGGATTCCCCGGGCTTTGGTAGAGCCATAGAGGAGCTAGCTGGAGCAACGCCTGCCATTGTTGTTTCCTAAGTTTGCTGCGAGATTAACAGTTGCAAGTATCTCTTGTGACAGTTGATGAGTGAGGTTAAGAATCCAATCATTACTTGCAGCCTACCTGTTTCAGTGGGCAGTGTCATGTCAGTGCTAATTACAGCCCTATGCAGGATATTCCTGTGCCATATATATGCTTGGAGACAACAAGATCGAGTTGCATTGGCTATGTGTGGTTTTTTAGCAGGTTACAGATGGCTTCTACTTGTAAACATCGGGCCAACATTCGGGCTCTATCTAGGGACAGCCACTCCTGGCCCCTGACGTTTTGATTAAAAAAGAGAGACACTAAATTAGGCTTTACACCAGGCAAAACTTGCACTGTGCACATCCAAATCGGTTATATTGGACCATAGACCCATAATAATGTTGTACATTGGACCAAGTAACAACGGTTTAAGCAAAAATTAACCGAGTTGGTTCACCGACCTGGGCCAACCCGTCAGTTGCCTTGGAGATGACTCTAGCAGTCGCTGACTTGCTACTATACCGGTGCCCTACATGGCTCTTCACTCCTGTCCGTCTTTTGCTTGAACTCGGAATCGCTGGTCCAAAGTGCAATATTTAGTGTTTTGCTAATGTTCTGTTAGTGTTTAGCGAGTGTTTTGTGTCTACTTCTAGTGTTTGTCCAATGATGTGCCATAGTCCTCGTGCTAGTGTTTTGTGTCTATTTTTGAACCCAGCTTCCAAGCTCTAGTTCCTTCCTTTTGAATTTTATTTTTTTGTAAATCTCTCTCGGAGTCTTTCCGACACCCTTTGGTAATAAAATGGCCCCTCCGTGGCTGTCTTGGTAAAAAAGCAAGGTGCAATATTTTAACTCGTCTAGTAATTCCTGATCCAAAATACAGTGTACTAAAAAACAATGCTCTTGCTGACCTTCCTCGTAAGCTTACAGGTCCCGAGAGTAAGTAATAAACTGTCTACATTTGCTCATAGGTTAAAGTTCACGAGTACATTGTCATCATTTCTTCGGCGGCTTAGATTTTTTTTTAAATTCTCTGGTGCATGAAATTAATAGGCTGGATGCCAAAAAGATGATTCTAGACTTCGGCTTTAACAAACACTAATGAGCTGCATAATATTTGTTTTGCTGCAGACTATTTCCCAACAAGGTTACGAGACCAGATATATCATGTCCTGGCTGGAGCCTGCATGCTGATGAAGGTGTTCTGAACTCCAGTTTCACAAGAAGGATACATAGTTAAATTCATCGACCTCGATTTCTACAATTCCCCCGTCACTCGCTTCTGTATAAATAGGCACGATTGTTCCTCACTTTCTCCATAGCACAAGTAGCTCAAGATCTCCACCACATCACAATCACAGTCTCCATCTCTTAGCTAGGAACAGTTTAGCTTGTCACCACATCACAATCAGTCTCCATCTCTTAGCTAGGAACAGTTTAGCTTGTCAATCCAATGGCGTTCATCAACTGCTATTCCTTCGTGTTCGTCCTGCTTGCACTCTCGGCGCCGCTGGCCGCCGTGGCCGGCGACCCGGACATCCTCACCGACTTCGTCGTCCCTACGATGTACGGCAAGCCGATAAACATCACCGACGACTTCTTCACCTACACCGGCTTCCGCGCCGCCATGAACATGACCGCGCCGGTGCAGAACTTCACGGCGACCAAGGCCACCATGATGGAGTTCCCGGCCCTCAACGGGCAGAGCGTGTCCTACGCCATGCTCAAGTTCCCCGCGGGCGCCGTGAACCCCACGCACACCCACCCGCGCGCCGCCGAGCTGCTGCTCGTCGTCGACGGCGCGCTCTCCGTCGGGTTCGTCGACACGGCCGGCAAGCTCTACACCCAGGACCTGGCCACCGGCGACATGTTCGTGTTCCCCAAGGGGTTGGTGCACTTCCAGTGGAACAAGGGGCCCAACCCCGCCGTCGCCCTGTCGGCGTTCGGGAGCGCCGCCGCCGGGACCGTGTCTGTCCCCCTCACCGTGTTCGGCACCGGCATCGACGACGCCGTGCTCGCCAAGTCGTTCAAGACCGACGTGCCCACCGTACAGAAGCTCAAGGCAGCACTGACTCCCCCCAAGATGGCCTAAGTATAGTGCGTGGCCTTCTTCTTCTTCGACGTGTCGCCAGCCATGAATAAATCCACACCAAGCGCATGCAGCTATGGTGTAGTGTGAGTGATGGAATGCTCCTGGATCAATTGTGCTGTTAATTACTATATAATAATAACAATATGCTTGTTGTGAGTTGTGATATATTATTTCACTAGGATGTTACGATTACTGGTGTCATCATCATCAGAAGACAGAAAATAACTAGTTTACTAGTCTCATGATCTGCAAAGCGTAGTGATATATATGGAAGAAAAAGTACGGTTTCATTTCTTAACTCTTGGATTAACTTTTATTCTTCAGAAATCGCTCAAAGTTGGTCCATCCGTAATTCTCACCTTTTAATACGCCTACATGTAGGCCACATCATCACCATATATTCATCATGTTAAAAATTTCCTTCACATTATACCATCAGTTTATTAAAAAATTTAAATTTTTTAAAAATATGAAAATTTAAAAAATAGGAAATTCTGAACAAACCAGACTTTCTAATTTTGTCGAATTTCATATTTTTTTTGTGATTTTTGAATTATTGTGTTTTTCCATTTGTGAAAAAAATTAAAACATGTTTTTAGTAAATTTTCTAGAATGTTTCTTACTTTTGGACTTTTGCTAGATTATCTAAAGCAAATTAGTAAATTTATGAATTATTTTAAAGAAAAATGATGACATGGCAAACACATGGCGATGATGTGATTACATGTAGGTGTCACGTCATTTAAAACCTTTTTGAAATGGATAAAACCGTTTTGAGGGATGAAAACTTATACGATATTGATAATTGATGGACCAACTTTGAATAGTTTTAGAGTTGAAGGAATGAAAACTAAGGCAATAGTTGAGGGTACGAACAAACCTTCTTTTCCTGTATGGAAAGAACGACTTTGCATTTTGTAACAAGGTTAAATGTACAGATTTTATGATGTCACTTCCGATGTGGTGTTATGTGTTAACTGGTTGTTGTATGTATGCTCCTTCATTTGTGATGTTAATGGCCATTGTTCATTTAACTTGATAGTCTTCTCATGCAGCTAGGCTGCTGGTAATATTCTACAAATTACAGTGGTTCAATTCTTTTGTTACATCCGACATACGGCTGCCGTTTTATGAGCGATTTAAGGCAAGCGATCCATGTCTCAACGTGCAAATGAGGAGATTATGACAGGAACAGGCAGAACGTAGAAGATCAGTAGTGTTGAAAAAATGGGAATGTTATCAGACCTGCAGGGTGCACTAGTTTCTTGTTTATTGAGCATGCAGCACCTACATATGGCGAATTTGCAGGAAATGATGGCTGAATTCTGAACCATAATTGCACAATGGAGGCTTGACACCATCAGCAACATCGACTCCGAGCGAACTTAGGGAAATTCACGAGATTGAAACCGAGGAATTGAAGTGAGGGATGCAGCTCTACAGCTGCAAGAATATCTCACTGCCAACGATCCCTTTAATTCACCCTTGGGAACTCAGTATCTTTTCAGTTCGACTGAAACAGACAATGCAGGGGCAGATCTCTCTTGTTGTCAAGCACATGCATCTTTCAACACTACTGTGCTGTGGTGCAAGTGATCGGAGCGTTGTTTCGCAATGCAGTCCTAATTCCATAATTCTTTTGGATGAAAAAGTGGCAACTTTGTCAAATCAATACGGCATCGTGCGAATATGTGACTGGCAAACAGATCGAGAGAAGATGGACTGTTTGTTCGGAACTGCCAGGGTGACTGAGAGGGGGGCTAGACGAATGGAGGACGCACGAACTGCATGCACCTAGGGTTCCTTTGACGATGAAGGAAATCCGGTGGCTCTCGTTGGCGGTTCCGCGTCTAGGCGTCATGTGTGGGGGAGGCGACGAATGCCTCCGCACATGCGGCAGGGTGGATGGAGAAGGGAGGTGCCGGGAGCGTCACCGCGTGTAGTGTTGCCCATCGGTCGCGCAGTCGGGGCGCTCATTGGAGCACATGACCCACCACCACCGTCCTGGGGTTAGGTACGTGCGGCATCATGTTCTACTTCACCATCACTTGATGTGGTGTCTGCGCAGGGTTGCGAGAATGTGGGTGGCCGATGAAGTGCCGACACGGTTGATGCCGAGCGGGAGATGTGGTTTGAACTACATGGGTCGGGCCAGCAACAATATGGCCCAACACACAGGATAGGTTCTGCTAGATCTCTCCGCAATCTGCTTTAGGGGCTTTGGATTGGGGAAAGCGAAGAAAACAATCTAGTACCCTGGTGGATGGTGCGAGATATCTACCAAATCAAGTGACAAATGGGTGAATTCAGCGGCTATGGTTGAAAAGTGGTCGAGGATCAGGTCGGGCAGTGGTGAGCGTATGACGTGGTCCGAGCAGCCCTTCGCTTAGGTGGTGGTGATGACCTACAAATGCATGTGATCAATTATAGCATTTTTCGATGAGAAAGAGTATCAAACCTACAAGGAAATGGTGATTGATCTCACTTGGTTCAAATCTGAAGTCACACTTAAAAATTAATACAAGTGAAGATTAAGAAGCACGACTACCTTTCTCAAATAGTTACTAAACCTCGACGATGCAATACATAATCAAAAGGAGCAATTACTTCACTTAGGAAACTAAAACTATTTTCGAAATAAATAAAAAATAGAAAATAAACAATACTAATGTGCTATGAGAGGAGTTCTAATGGCCAAAATGAGGCATGTAGTGTATAGCTCACTAGTAGCAATTCTCATAAGGATATTGGGATTCTAGGTTAGAATAAGACGCAATTACAGTAAATGCCTAGCTAATGGATGAACCTTTTCATTGAAAAAAAATGCTATGTACCTCTACCGTTAATCAAGTTTGTGCGACTATCACTTTGCATTGGTTATGAAATAAAGTATAGTCTTCGTACCTTCTCCTTGTAGATTGGATCTTATAACTCTCAAAAGCATATTTTTGTCACTCATTCACCAAGCATCATCTTCTCTCTACCAATGTTATCATGTCTAGCAAAGGGGTTCGACAAGACAAATAACAACTACTATGATCATTTTTGGAGCGCTAGACAAATCGTCATAATCAATTTCAATAAATAAATTGATTATACTAAAAATGGATGGCAATCATAATAACGTAATTGATAGCGCTGAAGATGGATAACCATCACAAACATAGATAATACTATATAGTTACTACTAACAACCCCATGGCTTCGATGGACTACTCACATATAATGCAAACCAACACGAATAAATAAAATATTGAATCCATATATTGATGAGTACCAAAATAGAAACCAACCTTGAAGGCATTGATGATCGTAGATGGATTACAAGGATGAACTAGCTATGGGGGCTTGCTGGAAGGGAGGATGTACGGTGGAATTTCGTGGCGGTGACGGAGATGGAAAACTAGGCTCCTGGCGGTAGCCTCTGAAGCTGTCCCATCGCCTCCCTTCTGTTGTTTTGACGCAAAGACTTCTGTATATGTAGGTGAAATTCTACAGGAGGTATCTCGAAGGCAATATGGATCTACATGTGAAAGGACAGCGCCGCCGAGCCCTAGTGGGCCTAGGCGGCAGATTGTGGCAACTAGCTTGGCTGTCCCCCTTGGCTGCCCCGCCAAGTTAAGGCTCGATTGGCTGCCTCCTTTTGCATGAACTTTTCCCCCTCCAAAATGTTCCCGAACGCGCTTGATTTTCTGATCTTGGAGTCGTTTTCCTACATATATAGAATAGAGGGATAAATAGGCAACCTCTAGATTATTTAATAATATAGAAAATAATTCAAAAACATATAATGAAAACTAAATGAAAATGCATCATTGAACTCATAAAAACATTATACGTTTTCAACATATCAAGCCCCCCGAGCTTAAACTCTTTGAGTTAAAGAACCTAAGTTTGATGATAACTTTGAGTTAAAGAAACCATATATATATCATCTTCCTTCAATGAAGTAATACCTTTCAATGAAGTAATACCTAGAAATATTAGCAAAATAAATATTGACACATAAACATTTGTCCAAAAAGAATCATTATCAATCACTAAGCCTAATATTATCTTTGAAACTCAAATGCTAAGATTGCAATAAGAAGAGAAAATAAAATCTCATTAGTTTACTTCCTAACCATGCCTAGAAGAAAATTGTTGAAGGATGATTACAGAGCAATAAGATACACAATGAAACCTTCGGCGCTCACCTACTAGAAGCAAGTCATAAGTGCAAAGCCTTATGTACCAATATGTAAAAATTTCTAAAAAATTTCACTTTAGAAAGATCATGCAAGGTTTTTTTATTGGTCATCGTTTGTTTCATCAATTTATCAAAAAAATTACTTGATGTCTCATATTCCTAGTCACTTAAAAGATAATGTTGGGGTAGCAAGGACTAGATCAAAGGCAATAGAGAGTCTCTTGCAATGCAAAGTGATCCCCAGACCCTAGTGATGTCCTGGCTATCGATATTGCAACAGTAGAGATTGCCATGTAAAATGCATAAATGAAAATGAAATCACAAAAAGAGGTATTCTCTAATAATATAAATGAAGAAAATGAACAAGGTGAGTGCTCTCAAATGATATAAGTGAAGTGCGTGAGCAAAGTAAAGCTCCGGCAAATATAAGTGATGAGTATGGGCAAAGATAAAGCTCCAAGTGATATAAGTAAAGATCATGAGCAAAGTGAATGTTTTCAAAAAAAATATAAGTGAAGCACATGAGCTAAATGCTGGGAATGATATTACTGCCAAGAATGATATGCATGCACTCGCCTACAAATGATCATCTCGTATAAAATAATGATTAGAGTCGTTTAAAGAATGGTACCCCTCTTCTACTTTTTTTAATGATTTCTTTAGTTTTCTTCCTTTTTTTCTCTTTTTTTACAAGTCCTAAAAATAAGAGGTACCTTACAAGGATGAGCTCTTTACATGACATAACGAGCAAGGCATTAGAAAACAAGGCTACATACATGCAAAAATAAACTCTAATAAGTGACAAACAAAATGTAAGTGCACTGGCAACATGCTTGAAGGGCTGTTGGGATGTCTCTCTTCTCTTTATTTCTTTTTGCATTGCACGTTCTATTTCAACTGTCTTTATTGGTACCTCGGCGTCGTCTTTATTCCTTTTTTTTGTGAGAGACATTCCCCAAGGGTTTGAATGTACTGATTAAAGTATGCAAACTATCAAGTCAGAAATACAAAACCGAGTACCGTAGAGGCTATCAGATAAGATGGAGTGGAATGACCAGCTTAGATAACATACTTGACTTAGGTGGAATCATATAAAAAACAACAAGTATATTTAAACCAATTTATATTGTACCAAATATTGTTTCCCTTTAGCTAGAACCTAGTTCAACATACACTTGGTCCCTATTCATTATTTAAAGTGACAACTATGTTCTCATTTAAAATTTAGTGGAGCATGGTAAGGTAGTAGATAAACACCACACGAATAAATCAATAATTCTAAATCACAACCTTAACAAGTGAGTAGCAATATCAACAATAATTGATGGACAAAATGCACTATGGTTGTCATAAGTCTTTGCGTAAGATAATTAAGTTATTTTAATAAAGAAGAAACATCATACCTCAACTATCATGTCTCCTTTAATTCATGTCATCAAGGAGGACAAGAGCACAATTCATATTTCCACTATAACTGAAATTTAAAATTCATAGCAAGAGATATAGGCAATCAACAATATTAGCATCTTCAACAACACCGTAAATTAAATCAAGTAAAGCAAAGAAAGTCACAATAGATAGATAACCTCAACAACTCATAGATCTATTTATTCAGAAATAAAAACTAAATTAAAAGTATTGGTTAAGCCAACGTACGACGAGAATATCAAGTTCTATTATATATGACAATTGTTAATCAACATGATCAAACAATTTGAGGGAGGGAGGTATTTGCCCAAGCTTAAAGCTTACTTCCTTTTAGATTTCCATGGTGGAGATTAAAATAATCGATTGCTTTTTTCCTTTCAATGGTTTTTCCTACGAAAGATTAGTCCTTGCAAAGCAAATATAAAGCAACTATCCTTATGATATGTAATCAAATAAACATAACGAATACTCAAAAATAAAAGACAACTCTTTTTTTGTAAAATCAATCCAACTAAACATGGAGAGTATAAATTTTTTCAGGGGCTATCATAGTATTAGTTTCAGCACTAAAAACATGACATAAACTTATAGAAACTGAAAGAGACTAAAACAACACGGGAAAAATCTAGAAAATTTACATTCACGAACAATGAAGCATATCAGAGAGCCAAAAAAATGGAGCATCAGGGGATTGTGAGAACCCTAGTTGTATTAGGTCTAGTCGAAAGAGAAATGGGACGGAGATAGATCAACTCACATTGCTGAGTTGGTCGATTTTTGTCGAGTCGTGTTGCCAACTAGACTAATGTGAGAACCCTAGTTTTTATAGGCAGTCGGAAGAGGTGTGATTTACATTCACGAACAATGAAGCATATCAGAGAGCCAAAAAAATGGAGCATCAGGGCATTGTGAGAACCCTAGTTGATGCGCACGGTGGTGCCCGATCTTCCGTCAGGAGGGGATAATCACGATTGTGGAGAACTCGACGTTGACGACCCGGCTTCTAATCAGGACTGATCCGAACCTTGCGATCGCTACACCACCGCTCCGTTGGTTATCAACCACGCACGAACATGGTTGACCTCGCCAAGAAGGCTTATCCCTGCATGCGAATCGAGAACACAGTAGAAGCAATCTCACAAACGTAGAGGAATGTTTGATTACTTGAGGTGGGGTTCTACAAACTGATGAAATCAGCGAGACTGCGATGGCGGAATAATCTAAGTAAAACCCACCCTAAACAATGACGGCTATAAAGTATTTATACCTAGGGTTTCTGAGAGTTTCACTCTAAGCCTGGGCTTAAGACCTGAAACGAAAACAAGGCCTGAAGTGGCCCAAAACGGTGTCGCAGCACCTGACGACTTATTCTGACAATTCCAATGTCTCTGTAATGATTCATAATGTGGCATCAGATCCATTGGAAAGGTGTCATCATTATCTTTCCAACGCATATAAGAACTCTTCAATCGGACTCCGTATGAGAAAGTTATACCCCATTTATGTAGGTGCTGTCTGCTGAAACCGAACCGAATTCGGAGTTGAAGTGGAGTCCAACTTGACTTGGGTGACGCCTCATCCTCTTGTGGCTGGTCCAGTAGTGCTTCTCCCATGTTCCTAAGAATCAAAATATCACTATTAAGTAGCATCTCATCCTTAGCCACATAATTATGGATAATAAGAAACGAACGCATCTCATGATTAAGTCGTCAGGCACGGGAACGGGTGATTGGTCCTTGGATGGTAGCATGGGAGATGTCCTCATCATCCTCCCCCGCTTGAATTGGAGTCGTCCTCGACTCAAGTTCATCTTCTTCTCCCAAGTAAGGCTTCAAATCTGAAATGTTAAAAGTGGGACTAACCCCAAAACCTGCAGGCAACTCAAGCTTGTATTCATAATCGTTAATCTTTCTAACTATCTTAAAAGGACCATCAGTTCGAGGCATCAATTTGGATTTTCTTAGTTCTAGAAATCTATCCTTCCTCAAGTGTAACCAAACAAGATCACCTGGTTCAAATGATAAATGTCACCTACCCTGACTACCAGCAAGTTTATACTTTTCGGTCATCTTTTCAATGTTCTCTTTAGTTGTTGCATGGATTTTCAGAATAAAATCAGCACGTGTTTTAGCATCCAAATGCACATGTTCAGAAGTAGGCAATGGCAAAAGATCAATGGGTGCACGTGGATTAAACCCATACACTACCTGAAAAGGGCTCACCTTGGTGGTAGAATGTACCGATCGATTATATGCAAACTCCACATGAGGTAAACAGTCTTCCCACATCTTTAAATTCGTCTTTAAAACAGCCGGCAACATTGTGGATAAGGTACGATTAATAACCTCCGTTTGTCCATCGGTTTGTGGGTGGCAAGTAGTAGAAAATAGCAACTTAGTCCCCAACTTGCTCCATAAGCTTCTCCAAAAGTGGCTCAAGAACTTCACATCTCGATCGGAAACAATGGTGTTGGGAATCCCATGTAGGCGAATGATTTCCCTGAAAAATAAATCAGCAATATTGGTAGCATCATCGCTCTTATGACAGGGTTATAAAATGTGCCATTTTAGAAAATTGATCCACCACCACAAATATACTATCCCTCCCCCGCTTTGTCCTAGGTAATCCGAAGACAAAATCCATCGATATATCCTCCCAAGGAACGCTAGGAATAGGAAGGGGCATATAAAGACCATAGGGGTTTAAGCGTGACTTAGCTTTGTTGCATGTAGTGCAGCGTAAAACGTAGCGCTCAACATCCCTCCGCATCTTTGGCCAAAAGAAGTGTGTGGACAACACGTCTTCTATTTTCTTCACTCCAAAGTGTCCCATCAAACCACCTCCATGAGCTTCATGTAAGAACAAAAGGCGAATGGAGCTAGCTGGGATGCATAGCTTGTTAGCACGATATAATAATCCTTCATTTAGCACATACTTATTCCATGTTCGACCCTCTCTACAGTTTTCAAAAGCATCTTTAAAGTCCAAATCAGTAGCATATAACTCTTTTATTGTCTCTAGGCTAAAAATTTTATGATCAAGTTGAGATAACATAGTAAATCGCCTAGATAAAGCATCAGTAATGACATTGTTTTTACCCTGTTTGTGCTTAATAATATATAGAAATGACTCTATAAACTCGACCCATTTTGCATGTCGTTTATTTAATTTTGCTTGGCTTCTAATATGTTTCAAGGATTCATGATCAGAATGAATGACAAACTCCTTAGGCCAAAGATAATGTTGCCAAGTTTCTAACACCTGAACTAAAGCATATAACTCTTTATCATAAGTAGAGTAGTTCAAAGTTGGCCCATTCAATTTCTCACTAAAATAAGCAACGGGTTTTACCTTCTTGTAACAGCACTCCTCCTATCCCCAATACCACTGGCATCACATTCAAGCTCAAAAGTCTTACCAAAGTCAGGGAGTTGGAGTAGAGGGGCATGTGTAAGCTTCTCCTTAAGCATGTTAAAAGCTTGTTCTTGTGCTGGACCCCATTGGAAGGAAACTCCCTTCTTTGTTAACTCGTTCAGTGGGGCAGCGATGGTGCTAAAATTCTTCACAAACCGTCGGTAGAATCCTGCAAGTCCATGAAAGCTTCTCACCTGTGTGACAGTTTGAGGAGTCGGCCAGCTCTTGATGGCTTCAATTTTCGCTTCATCCACCTCAATACCCTGTGGAGTAACAACATAGCCAAGAAAAGAGACACGGTCCGTGCAAAAGGCACACCTCTCAAGATTACCAAACAAGCGTGCATCTCTCAATGCATTAAAAACAGCACGCAAATGGTTCAAGTGTTCATTATTAGACTTGCTATATATCAAGATATCATCAAAGTAGACCACCACAAATTTACCAATAAATACTCTTAAAACTTCATTCATAAGACGCATGAAAGTGCTAGGTGCATTAGTTAATCCAAAAGGCATGACTAACCACTCATATAAACTAAACTTAGTTTTAAAAGCTATTTTCGATTCATCCCCCAATTTCATTCTAATTTGGTGGTACCCACTATGCAAGTCAATCTTTGTGAAGATGATAGAACCACTCAACTCATCAAGCATGTCGTCTAACCTAGGAATAGGATGACGATACCTTATTGTAATATTGTTAATGGCTCTACAGTCAACACACATACGCCAACTATCGTCTTTCTTAGGAACTAAAAGAACAGGAATAGCACATGGGCTAAGGCTCTCGCGCACATACCCACGGTCCAGAAGGTCTTGGACTTGGCGCTGAATTTTTTTAGTCTCCTCCGGATTTGTTCTATATGCAGCACGGTTTGGCAATGTTGCTCCCGGGATTAAGTCGATTGATGCTCAATACCTCGAATAGGTGGCAGCCCCGGGGGTATCTCCTCTGGAAACACATCCTTATACTCCTGCAAAAGGTTAATGACAGCAGGAGGCAAAGAACTAGAAGTATCATCAAATGAAAACAACGCTTCCTTGATATCAAAGCATAGAAAGGAGAAGCAAGCTCATTAATATCAATAAGATCAGATTGGTAGCAACCATAACACCCCCCTTCAATTTAATTCCCTCAGACTTAGAGCTAGTTACTTTCTTCTCTTTCTTAGTTGGGAAAATGGTGTTAGCAACTTGCTGATTTTCAGATTGCAGTGCACTCTCCTTCTTGCTATTTTCAGCACCCTCTTTCTCACATTGCATAATTTCAGTGGGTGTCATAGGAAGTAAAGTAATTTTCTTTTCCTTATGCATAATTGTGTATTTATTACTTCGACCATGATGGGTGGCATCGGTGTCAAATTCCCATGGACGTCCTAATAAAAGTGAGCATGCTTGCATAGGTACCACATCAAAATCAGCAAAGTCATGGTATGTACTAATGAAAAAGTGCACTCTCGCAGATTGAGTTACCTTAACCTTACCGCTATTGTTGAACCACTGAATATGATATGGATGAGGATGTGGACGTGTGGCCAAGCCAAGTTTGTTGACCAAATCTGAGCTCACCAAGTTATTGCAGCTTCCTCCATCAATTATGACGCAAACGCGGCGATCCTTGACAATGAGGTACATTTGGAACAAGTTATGTCGTTGTAGCGTCTCCGCTTGGTCCACTTGAGTGCTCAACACGTGTTGTACAACTAATGCCTGATATTTCTCTGTGGCGGCAGTGCCTAGAATCTCCTCGCCGTCACTTCCCGTCTCATCGTCACCTGCATGGTTAGCCCCAACGGCAGAATCATCCTCAATATCACTAGCACTAACATACCCACCGTCCTCTGTAGCAAGGAATGTCCATCGCGGGCTTGGACAATCCCTCATAAAGTGGCCCTTCCCTTTGCAGTTATGGCAGGTAGTCCCGGGGGCGCAACCCGTGGAAGCAACTGATGAAGAGCTCTTTACCGGGGCAGGGGAACCTGCTGATTTACTCTTCTCCTCTGGTGCTTGTGACGATGCCGGTGCTGCTGAACGCGCCCTAGACATGTAGGGGGCAGCAGACCGTGCAGGAGGAGGTGGAGCTGACTTGACCGTTCCACGCCGAAGTTGCTCTTTGGCTTTTGCTGCCTCCCCTGCAATTCTTTTTCTGCCAACATAGGAAGCTGGAACAATCTATTGAGAGAATTATAATCCTTATAGTCAACTATGTCTTGTATCTCACGCCTTAATCCCCCAAAGAATCTTGCCATTTTATCCTCCTCATCCTCAACTACTTCACAACGCAACATTCCTATTTGTAGCTCTTGGTAGTACTCCTCAACAGATCTATTTCCTTGGTTTAAGCGTTGCAACTTCTTGCGCATTTCACGTTTATAGGTAGGAGGAACAAATCTACTACGCATAGCTCTCTTTAACCTATCCCATGTATCCGGTGCTAAATCAGCTTTTACTAATTCATTCCACCAAATGATAGCAAAATCAGTGAGCTCACTAGTGGCTTGTTTAACTCTATGAATTTCCGGAACTAGATGGGAGTTGAATTTTTGTTCGACTGTCATCTCCCAACCCAAATAAACTTCAGCATCATAGGAACCAGAAAAAGATGGTATGCTGAACTTAACCTTAGCATAATGATCATTACCTCCCCTACCTTGTCGGCATGGCTGTCGACGTTCTTCATGTGCCGCGTGCGGAGCGGGGCGTCCTCCGGCTGGAAGTCCTGCTCTGGCGGCGGCTCGGTCATACTCATCCTCATCTTGATCAGTGCCATCCATCTCGAGATCCTCCGATTCAGCTCTATCGGAAGGTGGCTACTTCTCTAGGTTGTCCATCCTTGTGATTAGGGTGGCGATACTCCTCTCTATCCTCTCTAGTCGATGCTCGTTATCTTGGTTGCTCTTGCTAATATTTGCATTGATATCTCGCAGCAACTTTTGAAGCTCTAATTTAGATACACAATCAGCTCCATCATCTTGATGTGTCGCTGGTGATCCTGTCATGGTTAGTGAAAACAAGGAACACACAATTGTATAAAGTTCCTACAAACTACTAGGATGTGGAGTCGCTCTCACTCAAGCGTCTAACCACGCTCTTGCAAAGTTCTTACCAATGTAGTAGGTGGTACAACCAGTGGCTTGTTTGTGATACCGTTGAAGACATGAGTGTAGCGATTGCCGGGCTGAAACTATACTGATCAGAAGAGAGTGGAGCTTGGAAGGTCAATTTGGTAGCAAGGATTAGCAAAGTTCGACAACAGTTAGTAAAGCTAAATAATAATTCAAGGTACTTGTCTCAGTTGCTGGCCTAAACATGTTCCTAGAAACGAGTATAGGCACAGAAGTATACCAAAGCACCAATGATACCAGAAACAGCACCGAAAGGGTTTTTCTTTTTTTTCCTTCTTTTTTTTCTTTTTTTCTTCCTTTTTTCACAAAACTGCTCAAAGAATCAGGCGAAAGGGGAAAAACAGACTATGTGGGAGTAAAACTTCCATAACTCTATTTTCCAAGGTGAATTTGGCCTCGAAAATTTTGTTGAAACTGACAAAGTGGGTTGGAATCAGATGCAACTTTTCGTTCTGGTCGTTTTGCCTGGTGGTAGAGCCCAAACGGAATTCGTATGACAAAATTATGGCCGTTTTACCGAGGCACTATGAATTCGACTCTGATTATGGTTCAGAGTTGTATTCGGATATCCCGAACCCTAAGTAATGACTCGCGACTAAGAACACAAGTCTAAACCAGCAACCTGACGTCGACTATGAATCAAAACTCAGCAATACGACACTGTGATGAAAATGCAATGGCTCGGAGCTCTCGGACAGTGAAGATGATACACCCTAGACTACAATTTTTTTTGGCTATATCTGGAGTTCTGGGACGATGGCAAAACTAATGGGATACAATGATACCTAACAGGCAACTGAAGCTCTGATACCACTTGATGCGCCCGATCTTCCGTCAGGAAGGGATTATCACGATTGTGGAGAACTCGACGTTGACGACCCGGCTTCCAATCAGAACTGATCCGAACCCTGCGATCGCTACATCACCACTCCGTTGGTTATCAACCATGCACGAACACGGTTGACCTCGCCAAGAAGGCTTATCCCTGCATGCGAATCGAGAACACAAGCAAGAACACAGTAGAAGCAATCTCACAAACATAGAGGAATGTTTGATTACTTGAGGTGGGGTTCTACAAACTGATGAAATTAGCGAGACTGCGATGGCAGAATAATCTAAGCAAAACCCGCCCTAAACAATGACGGCTATAGAGTATTTATACCTAGGGTTTCTGAGAGTTTCACCCTAAACCTGGGCTTAAGACCCGAAACGAAAACAAGGACCGAAGTGGCCCAAAACGGTGTCGCAGCACTTGACGACTTATTCTGACAATTCCAATATCTCTGTAATGATTCATAATGTGGCGTCAGATCCATTGGAAAGGTGTCATCGTTATCTTTCCAACACATATAAAAACTCTTCAATCGGACTCCGCATGAGAAAGTTATGCCCCATTTATGTAGGTGCTGTCTGCTGAAACCGAACCGAATTCGGAGCTGAAGTGGAGTCCAACTTGACTTGGGGTGACGCCTCATCCTCTTGTGGCTGGTCCAGTAGTGCTTCTCCCATGTTCCTAAGAATCAAAATATCACCATTAAGTAGCATCTCATCCTTAGCCACATAATTATGGATAGCAAGAAACGAACGCACCTCATGATTAAGTCGTCGGGTACGGGAACGGGTGATTGGTTCTTGGATGGTAGCATGGGAGATGTCCTCATCACTAGTTGTATTAGGTCTAGTCGAAAGAGAAATGGGACGGAGATAGATCAACTCACATTGCTGAGTTGGTCGATTTTTGTCGAGTCGTGTTGCCACTAGACTAATGTGAGAACCCTAGTTTTTATAGGCAGTCGGAAGAGGTGTGAGATGGAAGTTAGGTCAACTCGCGCTGCTGAGTTAACTCGGTTACATTGAGACGCGTTGTAGTTTAGGTTAATAGGGGGAAGTGTGTGCGCATTCATATCATACATGACATTCATCACAGTCATATCATATACACACGTATATAATTGAAATTTGAACTTTATTTATTTGAAGCATAGATTTACATTTATTGATACATAATGGTTACAAGAATAAATAAATAAGAAGAAAGAAACAGTACATAACACATTCTCTACCTATACAAATATCTAACCTAAGCTTTGACCGTTGACAGTAGAGGAGCACTGGGTGTCAGGAGAGGCAACATTTGGAAATGTTTGCGAAATCTGAAGTCACCGAATATATGCTTTCATGACCGTAGGATCTCGCAAATTGTTGTAGGAGCAAAAGTTTCTGAAAACGTGTTTTGAAAAAATATATGCGGTTCCACGGGCACAATTTCGCCTATGTCCGCAGTTTTAGTTGCGGGGGCAAAATAATATCCGAATTGGAACCTTAATAATTTTAGTTTCGAAAATAGGTTTGTGAAAACAATTTTGTTTTTGAAAATGTCCAAGAGCCATGTGGCTAGGACCCTTATCGGACAATCTATATGTGTATACTTGTACATGGAAAAGAGACGTGAGAAGACCAAATAATTTTATTTTCACCTATACTACATTGCCTCCAATGATTTTCTTTTTAGAAAAGATTTTGTAAAAGTCAAAAAAATCTGAAGGTAAAGCTATCCATCGAGTGAGTTTATCCAGCAGATATTTAGCTCAAGGTAACTTAGCTTGTAAGTTGAACTCAAACAAACCAGCCACGTATCAAGTAAGCATGAGGTGGCCATATTACCACCGAAGGACCCAAGAAAGCCCTGTAGAAATAGAGCCAAGGTAACTACGGAGGAGAACTACACCATACATAGTATCCATCCATCAAAAAACTAGTACTAGACCACCACAATCCCTCGAGATCAAGATCAAGGAGGCCAAAATCACCAAGAAGAACAAGGTGCATTTAGGAGGAGAAGGCTACCAAGACCTAAGGAGTAGGAGAAAAAGAAAGCAAATCGACAATAGAGCAAGAGGAGCAAGATCAATAGCTTAACCAAGCTTGCCCTTGTCCAAACGGAGACAAGGTGAATTCCTCATCCGAGACCAACATAGTATATACATATACATGCATATGAGTAAAGGTTAGACATGGTGGAAGGGACCCTCAGTTAGATTTCATCATAGGGTTTTCCTTTAGGCAACTAGTGCTGTAGATATGTTCTTACCAGATTCTTTTAGGCACCTTTCTCAAGTTTCTCTCAGAGAAATCATCACAGTAAATCAAGGCAACTATTAGGTAGCAGTTGTTCTTATCAATTTTTTTTAAAAAAAATACCAACTCAAGCTAGCATCTGTTCTTACCAATTTTGAATAAGAAATACTCAAATGCTAACATAATTACCAGTCAGCTAATGATCAAGTAGTAGCATTTGTTCTTTCAGAATAATAAGCTACACATATAGAGAATCTCATCTTTTTAGTTACCACTAACATGCTAGGGGGAGACCAGGGAGTATAAGCCGACATATATGTATCTTATATCAGTGCATATTAGAAAATTTATGTAAACATGTAAATAGTAGGTATAGACATTCTTTTAGCGCTCGAGAATAACCAGTAAAGATCAAATGAGAGGTCTGTTCTTATCAAGTTTAAATGACCAGATATCATGAGCATCGGATCACATCAATTAAAATTAGTAAACCACATAGATAGATCATCATACCATAAATAGCATCATCACCATAAGCATCCAAACAGATCAATACTAGCACCACAAGCTAGCACAAAACACTATGATTTGAAGTCATGGAAGAGAAGATCTAGGAGAGAAGAAGAGGAATAGGGGGCACTTACCGGAGAGAAGAAACCGACGACACGGGGAACTGCGGCACGCCACCAATGGGAGTCGTGCCGGTGGAGCAACGCCGGTGGTGGGGCTGCGATGCCAGCCACAACCATCCCAGGAGGCGGCCGATGAGGACGCGGTGGCAGCGCAAGGAGCTGAGACGCGATGGGACGGCAGGGTTGTCTTGAGGTGAGGAACCCGAGGTGAGGCGTGGTGGCACTGACCAAGGAGGCAGTGAAGAGACCGAGGCAGCAGCGACTTTCCTGATGGAGGTGGGAATTCAGTAGCGGCGGATCGAATCTAGGGTTTCTGTGAAACCCTGATTTGGGTGCGGCCAGCTAGGATGGGGAGGCAAATGTGCAGAACGGCGACGATGTGGAATCTAAACGGTGGCGAGATGGATGCGGGATTGATAGAGATTTGGATCTGCTGTGCGGCGGTGCTCTCTGCTCAGTTTAGCGGGAAGACGAAACGTTTTGGGTGCTGAGGAGATAAAGCGTGAAAGGGGAACCGGTGTGAACAGATCGGGTCTTAAAGGAGAGACAGTCTGGCGGGTGCGAATTTTCCGCCCCCGCGGGATAACTCCCCCCATTTCCACGGGATAACTCCCCCCGTTTCCACGGCGTAAACTCCTCCACATTCGCCGCACGACTCTGCCGCTTCAACGGCGTAGAGGTTCCGTTTCTGGATTCCGTGTGATCAGGGTTTCAACGGTTAGCCTTCCGGGGATAACGACCGTTTGAATACACCCCACGACTGTAACGTACCTCTAACGGGTCACTAGTCGGTTACCAAATAACTCGGAACTGAACATTACGGTTTTGACGGGTTTCGGTGGTTGGCCCCCAGGGGAACGCAATCACTTGAATACACCCGAGTGAAGGGCAGTTGTGGTGCGCCTTCAGCAGGCCACTAGTCGGACACCGAGCAATTCGGAGTTACCGGTTTCTTCACTCGGACGTTCCGGAGACTTTATCCTGGAATCTCCGGGATTCAGCATTTCCGGATTCAGTGGAATGTCTGGGCATTAGGCTCCGCCACTCGGGACCGAAGCGCTATAGCTTATGTTCTGGTTCTGACACGAATTTCGAGGGCATTCACCCAGAGGAACACTAGCTGGACCCGAACCACTCGGGAAACCAAATGCCACTCGAGGATTCAGTCAGGATTTATGGTATGTCCCCCGCAGGGCTATTAGCTAGTCTCCATCCGTTGGACATGACCGGATACCACCAGGATTTACCTGTTATTAACTCAACCGCCATGATATTCCTGCCCTACGGGTGAATATTACTTGGCTTATTATCTCTACTCTATAGGAGTTCTATGAGTCCCTCACAATATCTCTGCAAGCAACAAGGAGGCGCGCTTGAGTGGATGCCACTCGGAAAATAGGAAGAAGGCAAAGGCACTCGACTTGGGTGTTACCATGACAAACTGCAGCCAGATCGTGAAGGACTCGGGGGCTACTGACGATGGCATAGCACCCGAGTATCGTCAAGGAGGACAAAGCTGGCTCTCTGGACACAGGATGGGTCTGGTCGACTACTCGGAGTCCAACTTCTACACAGGGGTGCCTCATCGACTTTGAGTACAAGGCAGGGATGAGTACTTACCCGGCAACCCTGAATTCAGTTGTAACAAATTAGGAAATCAATCTTAAACTGATCCGGACCCTTGTAACCCTACCACGATCGCCTATATAAGGCCAGGTAGGGGTCCCCTGATCGAGAGGCAACATACGTTCTCATATTCTCATACACACGTAGCCCTAGCAACCTAGAGATCTATTCTCAGGGCTTGCGGCACTCGGAATACAAGCAATACCAACCACCAAACACAGGATGTAGGGTATTACCTCTTCTTGAGGGCCTGAACCTGCCTAAACTTTGTCTCCATGTGCACCCATCTAGATCTGTTGTGCTCACGTCACCCTATATTCAATATTACCGGATTCAAACCCCGGCAGGCGGTGAGGGCTCATGTTCGGCAGCTTGAGGAGGAAAAGGCCGCTACCGAATCCTCTCTGAAGGGAGCTCAGGATGCCGCCGCTGGTAAGCCCCCGACTCTTGTCCGATCAGCCAGAGCCTGCCGAGTACCTTGCTAACGCAGCCTTGTTGCCTTTGTAGTGCTTCAGACACGCTTTGAAAAAGTGCATCTAACGGCCGGGTCCTTGAAGGCGGCTACTCTAAAGGCCTACGACGCCCTCTGGGAGGCCGACCCGACTCCGAGTCACGCGGAGGCGATCGTGGAGCACCTTCAGCAAGTGCCTGATCAGGCGAAGACTCTGCTGAAGGAATCTACCCGGGCCGGGGCCCAATTGGCGCTTGTAGTGGCGAAGTCCCATTATCTGTTGCTCGACATGGAAGCGATCGGGGAAGGACTTTCCGCCAACACCGCTGATGAAGAGGTCTCCGTGTTGATGGAGGAGATCCAGCCTGCGGTGAACACCATCGCCGACAGCATTGTCCTGTAGTAGGAACAAAATGAGTGAACCGTTGCATATACATTTGAAGTACTCGGGAACGCCGAGTGTAACTTGCTTATGCATGTTTTGGTTAACTTGTTTTGTGTTTACTAATCTCTTCTTTCGTAAAAATTCATTCGTGTGCAAGTTAGCCATTTGTGTGTGCTCTTGTCGACCCGTCGTAGCCCCCATTGTGTAGAGATTAGTCATGGGCTGTTTCCCGTGTAGCGCAGGGTTGTGGCGTAGACCGGCGATCGAAGACGCAGAGTTAACGCCAAGCTTTTTACACAGTACTAGAATAATTGTTGAACGAGAAAAGCCCGAGTGCTCTTGGGTGCACCCAATGTGGTGTAGCCCCCGAGTGTCTGTTATGCGTAGCTGTGAGCGTACATAGCAGGCCAGTCGGGAGACTCCAATAGTTGCTCAGATGGAGCAAAGAAATATTTATTCATTTATCCATACGTAAAAAATATGGAAGTACAGAGCTTAAGCATAGAAGCGACGTAGCTATTCAATGTTCCAGGCATTGATGATAAGGTTGCCGTCCTTATCCGTCAGCCAGTAAGCCCCGGGGCGTAATACATCAGCGACCACGTACGAGCCTTCCCATGGTGGTGAGAGCTTGTGATTGCCCTTGTTGGACTGGACTCGGCGCAGGACCAAGTCACCAACGTTGAATGCGCACTCGCATATGTGCTGACTGTGACAGCGCTGTAAGCCCTGCTGGTATTTGGCCGATCTAAGGAAAGCGACCTCTCGTGCTTCTTCAAGCTGGTCAATAGTGTCTTCTCTTGCTTCCTCCGACTGGTCCCCAGCGTAAGCACGGATGCGCGGGGATCCGTGGTCTAGATCAGTCGGCAATACGGTCTTGGCTCCATACACCATGAAGAAAGGAGTGTAATTGGTTGACCGGTTGGGAGTGGTTCGTAGGCTCCAGAGCACTGAGGGCAACTCTATTGCCCATTTGCCCACAAACTTCTTTAGGCGTTGGAAGATCCGAGGTTTGATGCCTTGCATAATCAGGCCATTGGCACGTTCAACCTGCCCATTTGTGCGTGGGTGTGCCACTGCAGCGAAGCTGAGGCCAATGCTGTAATCGTCACAGAACCTGAGGAAGGCGCCACCGGTGAACTGAGTGCCATTGTCCGTGATGATGCTATTGGGGATGCCGAACTGGTACACGATGTCCAAAAAGAACTCGACGGCCCGCTCTGCAGTGATTGTGGCAACTGGCTTGGCTTCAATCCACTTGGTGAACTTGTCGATGGCGATGAAGAGTTGTGTGTAGCCCCCGAGAGCCGTCTTGAGGGGACCAACCATGTCTAGACCCGAAACAGCAAAGGGCCACGTGATCGGTATAGTGTGGAGTGCCTGAGCCGGCGAGTGTGTCTGCTGGGCGAAGTATTGGCATCCCTCGCAGGTGCGCACAATGTGCTCAACATCTGAGACGACGGTCGGCCAGTAGTGTCGAAAGGCTTTCCCGCTAGCAATTTCAGCGCCGCATGGTGCCCGTAGACTCCCGAGTGAATGTCGTGCAACAGCTGCTTCCCCTAGTCTTGAGATATGCACCACTGGAGAATTCCGGAGGTGCTCTTCTTGTAAAGGTCACCTTCGACTACGACGTAGGCCTTGGCATGCCTCGCAAGGCGCCGTCCCTCGGTCTAATCCTGTGGGAGCCTGTCCCGTAGGATGCAGTCGAGGAAGGGCGTCGTCCAGTCGGGATTGATGACCAAGACCTCTTGCGTAGTCTGTTGAATGCTACTGGATCCCTCGGGGTGTGGTTCTTTGCTCTCGGACGCTGTCTCCACCTTGATGGAGGGCGCATGCAACTCCTGGAGGAAAACTCCGGCCGAGACGACTTCCCGATTGGACCCCAGCTTGGCGAGTGTATCTGCAGCCTCGTTGTCTCGGCGGAGGACATGCGTGAGCTCGAGGCCATCGAACTTGACTTCGAGCTTGCGCACCTCTTGGCAGTAGACTTCCATGATAGGGTCTCTACACGACCATGCCTTCATGACCTGCCTAACCACTAGTTCGGAATCTCCACGGGCGAGGCGCCGGTGAATTCTGAATGAGGTCACAATGCGTAGGCCGTGTAGTAAGGCCTCATACTCGGCAACGTTGTTGGACACCGGGAAGTGGATTCATAGCATGTACTTGAAGCATTCCCCTTTCGGAGAGATGAGCACGATGCCCGTCCCCGCACCCTGAAGCATTAGTGAACCGTCGAAGGAGAGCGTCCAATGTTCGAGGTCGATGACAGAGGGCGGGGATTGGACTTCCGTCCACTCGGCCATGAAGTCAGCAAGAGCTTGGGACTTGACGGCCATGCGGGGGTATAAACTATGCTGAATGCCATTAGTTCCATTGCCCAGTTAGCAATCCTTCCAGTGGCGTCGCGATTGTTGATGACGACGGCGATCGGGAAGGAACTGACCACCGAAATCGGGTGTCCTTGGAAGTAGTAGAATAGCTTCCGAGACGTTATGAACACCGCATAGATAATCTTCTGTATCTGTGGGTACCGCGCCTTGGACTCGGAAAGCACTTTGTTGATGAAGTAGACTGGCCACTGAACCTTCTGTATGTGGCCCGGCTCGGAGCGCTCAACGACCAAGACAATGCTCGCCACCTGGGTAGTCGCTATGATGTAGAGAAGCAGCGGTTCATTGGGCATCGGGGAAACCAGCACCGGGGACGTGGTGAGGAGCCTCTCGGCCCGTTGAGGGCACCTTGGGCCTCAAATGTCCAGGTGAAGGTGTCCGACTTCTTCAGGAGCTTGTAGAGGGGTAGGGCCTTTTCGTTGAGCCAAGAGATAAATCGGCTGAGAGCCGCCATGCACCCGGTTAGCCTTTGGACATCCTTGAGGTTTTTTGGTGGTCCCATCTTGACGATGGCATCGATCTTGACGAATCGGTCTGTGAAAGTCGCACCAGGGCTTGGATGGCTTGTCGGAGGAATTGGTAGGCTTGTCTTTGGGGCGCGGTCGCCAGGTACGCTTCTCGGAGATGTCGGCCATTACCTTGTCGGCTTTGGCCCTTTTCTCCTTATTCCCTCCGGAGGACTTCTTCTTGCGTTTAGTCTTTCTCGAATCGTCCCTTGCTCGGAGGGGAGAATTGGCCGGCCCGCTTCATTGCCGCTTGATGTATCGCAGGGTCTCCTCTGCACAGGCGGCCTTTTCGGCCAGGTTCATGAGCTGTCTCGTGGTCTTTGGTGGTCGCATGATCAAGTCGTGCGTACACATCTCGTTTCTGCTGCCCCGAGTGAAGGCGCGGATGACATCCGAGTCAGTTATCTCTGGAATAGTGTTGCGGACCGCACTGAACCTTTTGGTGAATTCTCGGAAGGTCTCGTCTGGTCGTTGGACGACTAGGAATAGATCGTCCACACGACCAGGTCTTGGGAAGGTACCTTGGAAGTTCCCGAGGAGCATGTCGCAGAGCTGTCCCCATGAGCGGATAGTTCCTGGGGGTAGGTTCGTCAACCAAGTCCTAGCGGCTCCCCTGAGAGCGGTAGGAAGGTAGTTGGCCATAACCTTCTCGTCCCCGCCTGCGGCCTCGATCGCGGTAGTGTAGATCTGCAGGAATTCCACGGGATTCGTGGTGCCGTCATACAATTCTAGTGACTCGGGCTTGAAGCGAGAAGGCCAGCGCACCTGCCGGAGCTCCTGGGATAGCGCTTGGCATCCGCTGAAGGCTCCCCGATAAGGTGCGTTCTCGCCGCTGTTCGAGGTCGAAGCTCGGCCACGAACGTTGGCGCGTTGCGAGTGGTCCCTCCGAGGGAGCTGTTGCTCTTGCTGGCGCCTTTGGTGTCGGCGCCTGTTGAGCTGGTCTCGGAGGTCAACAGGTGACTCCTCCTGAGGAGACCTGTTCCTGGGGTGTCGTCCTTCTCGGTCACGCTCTTCTAGCGGAGAAGGGGTTCTTATTCGAGTAGAGCTGCGTGTCACCGACTGGGCTCGAGAAGACTCGGCTTGGTCTTGGGCCCCTTGGAGGTCAGCCCCCAGCTGTTATAGCCATTGCATACCCGCGGGTGTTGATAAGTCCGCAGCCGGTGGTCGCAACAGCAGATGGCACACCTCTGCGAGCCTTCGAGCGGTTCGGGACACATACTCCCTCGTTCCTGGAGGGGTTCTTTCTACAGCAGCAGGCAAGTCCCCGTTCCAGGGGGGAGTGGCCATCGTATTGCGTAGTTGCGAGCCCCCAGGCAGATTTCAGTTCTCGAGCTCTTCATGACCATCGTCGATCGCGAGAACCACTCGAGGTCCTTGGTTAGATGACGTGTACTCACACTCCATCGCGTTGTCCTCATCGGACGCGGCGTGGGTATGGTTGTGATCGTCCTGACGATCGGAATTCGCAGGCGAAATTCTGACCATTGGACTGGTCGTTCCTGGCGGGAGGTTGTCGTTCAATACCAACTTCCCGTCGAAGGCCCTGGCGCACTCGGCCCTGAAGCAATCTGCTTCGTGATCCGAGTACTCTCCGGGGGCGTATTCTCCAAGATCCACGCGGTCCGTGATCGGGTACGGGTCCATGGGGCCAAAGTTGCCGTAGAAGCCCCGGTCTGAGTACCCAACACGGCGCGTGGGGGCGACTGGACTCCTTGTCACGTCTGCTTCTTCCTCTTCGGATCGGACCGATGAGGGCTGTGCAGTTAGCGAAAAGAACTGATCGCGATTAGTTGCACATCCTGCCGACTTTGATTCTTCCTGGACGGCTTGATCCGGAGAGCTCCCCATGGTCGGCGCCATCTGTCGACGATTGGTGAATCGGCGATCTTACGGTATTCGTGGAACGGTGATACTGGGGGGTAGGGACCTCTAGGGCCCAAGGCCAGGAGATCTGACAACAGGGGACCGCCCTTTTTTATACAGGTTCAGGCCTCCCTCAGGATAATAACCCTACGTCCTGTTCATATATATTGATGGAGTAAACACCTTTACAATGGGGGTGTATGTTAGTGGCTACCCTAGGCCTAGTCGCAGACTAATCTAACTAATCCCGCGGGACTCGACTCCTTCGAGGCAGCGGGTCTTCTAGGGCTTCACCTCCTGGAATCTGGCTCAACTTGCTGTGCGACTAGAAAGACCTTGTCCTCCCCTATGGGATTACTGATCCTTATATAGGGGGTCCCCAAAGTCGTACTGGACATGGACTTATACCCGAGTAGGACTCCGGCTTCCTTGAACGTCGAGATTGACTTCCTACTTTAAGGAATATCTTTCCTCTTTCGAGGGGTTACTTTGCGGTATGGGGATCCTTACTGAATACGCAGTACCTTTCTGGAAACCCCAGGAATCGTATACGGATACCTTCTGATATACAGGATACCGTACTATACATCATCACCATGCGTTTCCAGGCCTGTTGTAGGTGCCCTGGAAATTGTTCACGAAGAGGGTCTCCAGATCGGTCCAGGACTGGATGCTACCCTGAGGCAGGCTGGTGAGCCAAGCTTGGGCCGAGTCGGCTAAGAACAGGGGCAAGTAGTGGATCGCGACATAATCATTGCCTCTATTGGTCCTGCACACCGTGTGGTAATCGGCTAGCCAGATGTCTGGCCGAGTCTCGCCTGTGTACTTGTCGATGCCGGTGACTCGGAATCGTGGCGGAAAGACGACGTTGCGGATGCGAGGGCCAAACGCCTTCGGGCCCACGTAGGCCGTGCCGGGAGGAGTCAGAGAGCGATGCTGACTAATAACGCGGCAAACATCACTGTCGCCATGGTGACCGTCGCAGTCGTCTCTCCCCGTGTCGTGACGAGCGTAGCGTCTTGCCTTGAGGGTGTTTTGCACGTCGTGGTCTAGCCTGAGTCGGCTATGCACCGACCCGGTGGGACGAGCACGGCGTCATGCCTCGAGAGTGTCCCGCACATCGCGGTCTAGTCCAAGTCGGCTACAAACCGATCTGGCGGGGCGATGAAGCTCTAGGTTGGTGCAGCGACCTTCTGTGGCGCATGGGTTCTCTCACGGGGGAGAGCACCGACTCCTGGTGCTCGCAGAGGAAACTGCGCGAACCTCGGAGATCCCGGCCTGCTGGAAAGCTACCTCTTCCATTAGGATTCGGAGCCGTCGGAGATCGTCGTAACCCGGGGTGCCCTCGAGGTTGTTAATGGCACGTGCCCACCGTGGCGGCGACGAGGTTATGACTGGGAAGCGAAAATATCTGGACACCATCCCTCTCATGCATGCGGAGGGCATTGTTGACCTGGCGTCCCCCAGTCCCGCATGTCCTGATTACGCTGTCGTTCCTCGTGCTGGCGAGCGAGCACGGTCTGCTGCTCAGCCAATCTCTCCTCCTTGGCAATAAGACGGAGCCGAGTGGCTTCTAGCTGATCGGGGGTCTGATCCGTGATGGCGATTGACTGGTCACCGTCGTTTGCCAACGCATCCGAGTCAGCCATGAACACCTCCCGAGAAGGATGATGACTTCCTGAACTCTCGAAGCCGTCCGAGTCGTAGTCGAGGATGGGTAAAAAGGACTCGATCGTGCCAACCAGTCGGGATCCCTGCTCGACGAGTGAAAACCCGTGTTCAAGCAGTAGATCCAACTTCCGCGTAACCTTGTCCTCGGAGATGGCCGCCAAAGTCATCGACTCGGAGGAGAGTCCCAGTGGGGAAGGTGATGAAGCCTCCGCCAACCGGCTGGAAGTCGAGTCGCAGAGGTGAAGCTTGTCGTCGATGAAGTCCAGTTTTCCAAATCAGAAGAACTGCCCTGGGTCAGCGATAGAGTCCAGGGGACCAAAACTCATGATTCGGCTCGAAGCGAAGTCACCGTTGTTGTTGGAGAAACCCATCTGGATCTGTTCAGATGGATCTATGTGCACCACTCCTACCTGGCGCACCAACTGTCGGTGTTTTGATCCAGCAATAATGAATATCGGGTAGCGTACGCTTAGTAGATCTAGATGGGTGCACATTGGACACATAATTTATACAGGTTCAGGCCCTCGAGAAGAGGTAATACCTTACGTCCTGTGTTTGGTGGATTGTATTGCTTGTATACCGTATGCAGCAAGACCTCGAGAGGAGCTCTCTAGGTTGCTAGGGTCTGTATGTGTGTCGTCTCTATAAAAATCTAAGTCTCTCCTGATCGGGGGATCCCTGCCCTGCCTTATATAGGCGGCAGGGGCAGAGTTACATGAGCCCAGATTGGCTTACAAGTTGATCTCCTAATCGGTTACAACCAGAATCTGAGATATCGGGTAAGTATATGTTTATGTCTTGTACTCCAAGTTGATGATGCGCCCCTGTGTAGAAGTCGGACTCCGAGCAATCGGCCCGGCCCACCCTATGTCCAGAGAGCTAGCTTTGTCCTCCTTGACGATACCCGGGTGCTATGTTATCATCAGGTTGTCACTTGTGCGTTCACGCAGTGGGCATCATTTTGGTGGAATTATGACTATAAACTTAAACATTCGAACATACCTAGCTCATAGTCTAACATGAAGGAAATTATGCGAGCTAGATTTGTGTCTTCATACACTACTCGTAAATGGTTGAATGAATTGCAACATTTAGAACAAGGTAGTAACACCGTGGAGGAATACTATCTAGAACTGCAATCTTATTTGTTCCGTTGTGATGTATATGAAAGTGAGGAAGCTATCATGAATAGATTTGTGAAAGGCTTAAACCATAAAATTCAGGATATACTTGTGCATAATGAATATTATTCTATCAATCATTTGTTCTGCCTCGCTTGTAAAGCTGAACAGGAGATAAAGAGACAACTCCATGAGACACGCAAGCACACGATACACTTCTCCACAACAAGAGTTGCTTCTGATACTTCCCCCAATGTTGCGCCTACTACATCTACTTCCACCATTGTTGCAAATGTCACACCACTTCGAGTTTGTGACCCATTTTCACCACCGGTACCTATCACACATGAGTTGAGCCTATAAGGTAATAATAAAGGTACCAATTTCCACACTCCACATGCGATTGATATTAGTCTTGATGAATTCTATGCACCATGTGTCGAGTTGAATGAACTACCCTTGTCCACTACACATGCTATTTTAGAGCAACCTAGAGTGGAACCAATTGTTACTTTGTCTTTGCCACAAGTTGAGAATACTATTTGTGATGAATTACTTGATGCTCCTTGTGAAAAAGAAGAGTTGTGTGATAATATTTTACTTATATCCATGCCACAACTAGTTAGTGCTGAAATTAGTGTTCCACGTGCTGAAACTATTAATATCCCTCATGTGGAATTGCTTAAATATGATGACATTGTTTCCACAAAATCACTTGACCAATGTTCTAAATCACATGAATTGCTCGATGACACCATTGAATGTGCCCCATATGACACAT
Organism: Stipa capillata; assembly: GCA_019208055.1. Taxonomy (NCBI): domain Eukaryota; kingdom Viridiplantae; phylum Streptophyta; class Magnoliopsida; order Poales; family Poaceae; genus Stipa; species Stipa capillata. The sequence goes on from JAGXJF010004354.1 coordinate 170,995, forward strand.
TGATTTACGTAGTGATTTGAATGTACAAAGTGATAATACATATGATGAAAATTTTAAAACTTATGATTTGGAAGCCACATGCCATAATATTAGTGATGTGCAATCTGTTATGGGCTATCCAAGTTGTAATGTAAATGATATGGAAGATGATTTGAGTGCTCCTTGTCCTGAGATTCTTTCTTTTCCTACTTTAAGAGCACCAACTGTTGAACCATGTGTACAAGCTAATTCTGAAATAGGTTATGATAAGTTGATAGAATATAATGACGTGTATAATGCCATTAGTCACGATGTTGTATGTGCTATCCAACTTGTTAACCTTATGACTTTGACATATGCTCTAGAAAAGGTTTCTGAACTTGTGAATTTACCATCTTAGAATTCTGCCTACACTTCTGCTTACATAATTAATTTAATTGGAGATACTATTGTAGACAATGAAATTTATTTGCATATGATTTGCATCACTTGTACTGAACATTTTATTTCAAAAATTAATCATTTTGACAATGACCACTTGCAATTATTCATCTCGTCAACTTTGCAATGTCGATATTTGATTGAAAAGATTATGTTACATGCTGTAGCAATTTTTGACATAGGCAAGGAATTCTTGGTGCATAGGATTTGCATTCCATGTGGTCAACTTTATGTTTTGTGAGAAGTTATTTTAACGTCAATGCTTTATTGTTTTGATATGACCTCTAATAGAGGTGCTAAATTTATGACAAATAACTTATTACATGATTCTTCCGATATTAGTACATTGTTTTGCTCTCAATTTCAGCATGATGTGGCCTCTTATTTGGATAACCGTAATATTTCTTCTCCTAGATTTGGATGGTCTAATGATGGGCATTGCACCACCAATTATATGCATGAACACTTCACTTATATTTGCAAAATAGATTATATGCATGAATACTTCATTCATACTTACAAATTGAGTTGCAATACTTGTTAGAATTATAAGAATAATATACCACTATATATGTTTCTAAGATCTGCCAAGATGAATCATAGTTGGGATCATGGTTTTGATATAATTGTTAACCACGAGGAGATAACCATGATAGATAGATACATATATGCTGCATACATGTTTTCTCTACTCTTTGATGGTTTTCAGGTTATGCAAAGCCGAGGACGAGGACGGCTTTGTTTTCAAGGAGGGGAGGATGATGAGGACTTGACCCCATGGATACACCAGGTGCCACCTCTACTTCCACTATTTCAACTACATCCGCTGCTCAAGCCATAAAGAATAAAAGGAGGTCCGTCAAGATCTTCAAGAATATGTGAGGATTCAAGTTCAAGCTCTCAAGAGGAGAAGGGAACGAAGTTCATGTGATTATGACCATGTCCCACATGAATTAGTGTTGTATAAAAAATCTTTCCACGTCACTCTTAGTCCAAGAAGAGCTAGAGATCAAGTCCTGCAAAATTTGAACTCTGATTCCGATTTCTGAGGCAGTCTTGACTTCAAACATCTATATTACTCTGATTTGGGTGATCTTGGACTTTTTAGAAAGCTTATCTCGTGCTCTTTCCAACCTGTTTGGCCTCATCTCTAAATTCCTCACGAGCACACCACAATTGCCAAAACAATCCAAAACTGTATCTGAAATAGAGCACCTCTTCTCTTTATATACCCCCATTGGATTCTCTTTTTAGTTTTTAGGTTTCATTGAGTTGTTCATTATAAATAGCGTCTGAAATCTTTTGTCGACAGCGAGATTGGAGTCCTAGAGTGCTGAGTTACTGTCAGTTTTGTGGTGAACTATTTGTAAGAATTGTAAGTGCCAGTCTTGTATGCGGTGCGTGGCTGGTAATAACTGTGGAGCTGGAATAGAGTCCTTAGGTCTAGACAACCATGTCAATGGACTATGTCTTAACAGTTTCATGAAATGTGAATTTGGGGGGGGGCACGCGCTCCTTACTTTGAAAAAAAAATGTGACTGGCAAACATGATTCTGACAGCAAGATACACGTATGGAATTGAAACCAAACTGGCAAACATTATTCTGACAGCAAGATACACGTATGATATCTGAACCAAGTAGCAGCGAGGAGGACTGGACGTTTTCCATTGGTTACGGTGGTAAAAATTCAGATCATGTCCGAGAGACAGGAACAGCCTGATGCTTTTCCTGATACAAGGGAGAGATAGAGGGACAGAAATGCTCCAAGTCCCACAACAATAGACAAACTTCGAGATCGTGGAAACATTAAGCCAAGCATTTTTCAAAAGTGGGAGAATTCAAATCTCCCTTTGATCATGAGAGAGTTCAATTTGAAAATGTAATTGTCAGTGATTAGTGTGGTTTGCAAGAATTGTTATGTCAGGAGAAATGGCAACACACCTTAAATTCCCTATTTAGTTGGAATAAGAACTTTCACGCGATTTATCATCTTTTCAAGGCTAACCAGATGTTCATCATCAGTAGAACCAAGATATAAAAATAAGATGGGAAACACAGCAATCTCAGAATCATATCACAGCATTTCATATAGCTCTGAACTCTTAACAACAAGTGTTACTATATATCAAACTGAATCGGTCTATATTCTCAGTGCCTTCAAAATGATAAATCATGCTTCAATGATCAACCCATGAAAAAGTAGGGACTCGGTAGATTCGATTTGGGTAGATTGCCTCACATTTGATTGTGGGTTGTACTTGTATATATAGTCAGCAAGTTACACACGTACAAGAGGTTACATCTATACTCGAATACAATCTCAACAGAACTCAGTTTAAACCCAACCGAATCCTATCTATAGAACAACACGGTTTATCCTTAAACAAACCCATGTACGCGTGATCATCTTCTTAACACGCCCCCTCAATCTCAACCTATCTCTAGCAGATTGAGATTGCTGTAGAATTTGCGGAACACATGGCGTGGCAGCGGCTTAGTGAAGATGTCTGCAACTTGGTCTTCGGAAGAGATGAACTGTACCTCGAGTTGTCGTTTTGCAACTCGTTCTCGCACAAAATGAAAATCTATTTCAATGCGTTTAGTGCGAGCGTGGAACACTGGGTTCGCAGTGAGGTACATTGCACCGAGATTGTCACACCACAACTTCGGGGGCCTACAAGATGGAATCTTTAATTCTCGCAACATTGACTCCAACCAAAACAAGTTCTGTGGTTGCATTTGCCATAGCCTTGTGTTCTGCCTCCGTGCTTGAGCAAGAGATGGTTGGTTGTTTCCGAGAGCTCTAGGACACTAAGTTTGGGCCACAAAACATTGCAAATCCTCCCATAGATTGCCGGTCATCAGGGCATCCCGCCCAATCAGTGTCTGAAAAGGCGCTAAGATCTTGGGAAGATGAACGATGTATCTTCAATCCAACATAGCATGTACCTTTCAAGTATCAAAGTATTCGCTTGACAGCTGCCCAATGTACATCAGTCGGACAATGTAAGAATTAGCACACCTTGTTCACAGAGAAGGAGATGTCTGGTCACGTGAGAGTTAAGTACTGGAGTGCTCCCACTGTGCTTCTGTACAGGAGCGCATCATGGTCACTGAGGGCCTTGCCATGTTCTCTTGACAGCTTCTCAGTACTTGACATTGGTGTATCTGCCGGTTTACTTGGTTTCATGTTGGTACGGTGCAGCAAGTCTTGAACATATTTGCCTTGCATGAGCACTACTCCGTCTCGGTGATATGTGGCCTCAATTCCCAGAAAATAATGCAGCGAGACAAGGTCCTTAACTGCAAACTCACTGGACAGTTGGCGGAGGAGCTGATCAGACGCCTTCTCGTTGGAGCTTGCAATGATTATATCGTCAACGTACACCAGCATATAGATGGACACCATGGGCCGATGTAAAATTAAGAGCGAGGAATCAAACTTGGACGCCTCAAACCCAAGAGCTAAGAGCTTCATACTGAGTTTAGCATTCCACGCCCAAGGAGCTTGCTTGAGACCATACAAGGCTTTGTCAAGCTTGCATACATAATCCAGATGCTGAGAGTTTTCAAAACCTGGCGGTTGTTGCATAAAACATCTTCAGAGAGATCGTCATGAAGGAAGGCATTTTGAATATTAATCTGCCATAGATGCCATCCACGAGACACAGCCAATGAGAGTACTAGGCGCACTGTTGTGGGCTTTACCACAGGGCTAAACGTGTCGCCGTAATCAATGCCCTCCCGCTGTGTAAAGCCTTTTGCAACCAGCCGATCTTTGTACCGATCTAGTGTACCATCCGCCTTATGTTTCACTTTAAAAATCCATCAACAACCGACAACATTGTGGTGTGCTTGGCGAGGAATGAGCTGCCACGTCTTGTTGTGCATCAATGCAGCATATTCACTGTCCATTGTGGCTTGCCATTCAAGGAACTTGGCTGCCTCTACATGTGAGATAGGCTCGGCAGGGCAAGAGCTTGTAGATGTAAGAAAGGCACGCTTGTCTAGGGGGTAACGCACCGTGCCATCTGTGTACTCCTTTGCTTTACTGATGCCATGACTCAGACGTGTTCAAACCCGAGGAATAGGTGGCGGTGCAGCCGGCATAGGAGCACCCGGTTCTACTGCAAGTGTTGGATCTGACTCAGCCGGAGAGGCAGCAACCAGTATGACCGGTTTCTGGTCTGTAGGTGCCTCCAGTTGAACTGCATCCTCATGAACATCGTGAGCATGATCTGCAAAATCAGGAAAAGCTGCAGCACCATTGTCAGTCGGTAACAAAATAAGATTACCACTAATAGCATGATCATTATCTATTTCTGGTTCGAACAAGGACGGTGCAAGAGGCGGAACTGAAGAAAATATGATAGGAATTTGTGGGTTGGTGATAGACTTAGGCGAGGAATTTTGAGAGACAGTGGCAAAGGGAAAGACCTTCTCATCAAATACTACGTCACGTGATATGTATATGCACCCCGTAGTAATATTTAGACATTTATAACCCTTATACTTGCCACTGTAACCAAGGAAAACACATCGATTAGATCTGAACTCAATTTTGTGAGTATTATATGGACGCAAATTTGGCCAACAAGCGCAACCAAATATTTTGAGATGAGAGTAGTCCACCGGTTTCTTTAGGAGACGCACAATAGATGCTTGATTGTGTATAACTTTACTTGGCATTCTATTGATGAGGTAGCATGCCTCATCCCAAAAACAAAGAGGGACTGAGGATTGTGCAAGAAGTACAAGCCCTGTCTCTACTAGATGGTGATGTTTTCTTTCGGCAACACCGTTCTGCTGGCTGTTGTGAGGGCAAGAGATTCTATGCACAATACCGGTGGAATCAAAATAGGATCGAAGTTTGATATATTCACCACCACCATCTGATTGGACAGATTTGATTTTAGCATTCAACTTCTCAGCAAGCTACTGAAATTGAAGAAAGGCATGCTCTACATCTAATTTATGCTTGAGAAGGTAAAGCCAAGTAAAGCAACTAAAATCATCAATAAATAGAACATAATACTTATGACCATTTACAGATGATATGGTAGGACCCCAAACATCTGAGTGGACTAATTCTAATGGAGTGGTAGACACTCGAGAGGAAGGACTATAAGGTAACCTACGAGCTTTCGCTTGTTGACATGCATCACACACATGCCTTTCTTTATTCAAGTCTACGGATGAAACGACTGATGATGACGGATGGCCAAGTCTACAGTGCCATAGTTCTTGATCGACTTTATTGGCTGAAAGGAGACTTCTTGGTAGAGATGTAGACTCTGAGCTTGTAAGAGGGTAGAGACCCCCTTTACACGGTCCTTGGTGAAGGATTCTCTTCGTGACCTGATCCTTGACAAAGAAGGAATTGGGATGAAACTCAACGAAGGCATTATTATCAGTGGCTAGTTTATGAACAGAACTAGATGCTTGCAGATATTAGGAACATGAAGAACATCTTTGAGTTTCATAGGACTAGATGAATCAGAAAAAGATGTATGACCAATGCATGAGATTGGCAAACCTGCTCCATTAGTGACTTGGACTTTCTCGGTGCCGTGGTAACGATCACTGGTTGTCAGCCTGTTGAGGTCGGAGGTGATGTGGTCCATGGAGTCTGAATCCATGTACCAGTTGGTGTCAACTTGGTAAGTATGGGTATTGTTCTCTTCGGGCAGATAGTCATCGGAGTACCTGTTCTAGCAATGGAGGGCATCATGCCCCCGCTTGAGGCAGATCTAACAGGTAGGCAATGGTGGCTGTCCCTGTCCTTGCGTGTTATTGCTTCGGTACTGCTGTTGCTAACCATTGCCGCCACACCCTTGGTTTAGTCCGCGCCCACCAGCACCTTGATAGTTGTCGCGCGATGCCTGGTTTGCTGATGACGAGAACTGCTGCTACATGCCTGTCGAAGAGTTCTATTCGAGCAGTGCCTCATGACTCACCAGGTAACTGTACAGATCACCAAGTGAGATTGGATCTGGACGCACTGTCATCGATGCCACGAGTGACTCATAGCGTGGCCCTAGGCTAGCAAGGACATAGGAGACAACATCCTCCTTGCTGAGCGGATTCCCTTTAGCAGAGAGGGTATCCGCCAAATTCTTGATCTTGTGGAAGTAGTCGATGACAGGCATGTCGTTCCTCTTGAAGTTGGCCAGCTGGATGCACACTTGAACAGTTTTGGCGCGAGAGCGAGATGCAGACATGCGTTCGAGCTCAGTCCAGACTGGTGCCGAGGTGCGGAGGAACATCACATGACCGAGCACGTCTTTGGAGAGCAATGATAACAAGCCGCTCACAACAACCTGGTCCTGCTGTTCCCAGGTTGCATATATGGGGTTGGAGATGACGCACGTCGCGCCTCCCTCGGTAGTGGCTTCAGCGGTGATAGCTCGCGGCGGAGCTGCCTTGGATCCATCTACATATCCCATGAGCCCATAGCTCATCAAGCATGGCAGCACTTGAGCTTTCCATAGGAGATAATTCTCTCGTTTGAGCTTAATGGTAACTAGTTGGGCAAAGCGAGGTGTGGTTGTGAGGCAGAAGACCGGCAAAATTCGACAGAGCACCGGCAGCCGCGGTACTAACGGCTGAGTTGGTGTTTGCTAAGGTCGTCATGGCTCTGATACCATGAAAAAGTAGGAACTCGGTAGATTGGATTTGGGTAGATTGCCTCACGTTTGATTATGGGCTGTACTTGTATATATAGTTAGCAAGATACACACGTACAAGAGATTACATCTGTACTCGAATACAATCTCAACAGAACTCAGTTTAAACCTAACCGAATCCTATCTATAGAACAACACAGTTTATCCCTAAACAAATCCATGTACGCGTGATCATCTTCTTAACAACCCACACACACACAACATAGGTTCAAGTTCATACGATATTGCAAACATAACTCAAGATTATTTCACCACGAAATTTCTCCGACCGGTAGTTGGTTGCCTGGTTCTACTGATATGGCAAAAGGTCCCAACCACAACATATGGCCAGCGTCAAGAACAACACCGGCGTACGGCACGACGGGCTTAAGCCTTCTTGGGGGGAGTCAGTGCTGCCTTGAGCTTCTGGACCGTCGGCACGTCGGTCTTGAACGACTTGGCGAGCACGGCATCGTCGACGCCGGTGCCGAACACGGTGACCGGCACCGACACGGTCCCAGCGGCGGCGCTCCCGAACGCGGATGAGCGCGACGGCGTAGTTGGGCCCCTGGTTGTACTGGTAGTGCACCAGCCCCTTGGGGAACACGAACATGTCGCCGGTGACCAGGTCCTGGGTGTAGAGCTTGCCGGCTGTGTCGACGAACCCGACGGAGAGCGCGCCTTGGACGACGAGCAGCAGCTCGGAGGCGCGCGGGTGGGTGTGCGTGGGGTTGACGGTGTCCGCGGGGAACTTGAGCATGGCGTAGGACACGCTCTGGCCGTTGAGGGCCGGGAACTCAGCCATGGTGGCCTTGGTCACCGTGAAGGTCTGCGATGGCATCGGCATCGGCACGGTCATGTTCATCGCGGTGCGGAAGCCGGTGTAGGTGAAGAAGTCGCCGGTTATGTTCGACGGCATGCCGAACATCGTCGGGGCGATGAAGTCGGTGAGGATGTCCGGGTCCCCGGCCACGGCGGCCAGCGGCGCGGAGAGTGCAAGCGCCACAAACACAACCGAGTAGCAGTTGATCAACGCCATTAGATCAAATGGTGTTGATTCTTGAAGCTTATGCTGATGCTTGTGGTTGTGGCAATGGAGATGATTGAGGATGCGCAATTTATAAGCAGCTTTCCTGTTCTTGGCAAGGAATTGGGTTGGAGCAACCAAGGAGACAACACAAGTTGATGCATAGAGAGTAACAATTAGCTGGCAAAGATCAAGACCAGCACAGCTTGCTCCTCGGATGTATCAGAACTGCGTATACTGGATGAATCCATTGGTTACTCGGTGAAGCCGGGCAATATGAACAGATATGGATGTTCGCTACGGTTAAATCATTGTAGCGATGTCCCAGCCGGACATGGCGAGAGCTGTAAATCAACACCAAAAATACTTCAGTTTATAAAAAGGAAAATCCGCTTGATTATGGCGCGACCAGTTCTTATTTTATTTTATTTTGTAACCGAGTTTAGGTTTAGTTAGCTTCAAGGCCCCGACTTCTGAAACTGCTGAGCTAGCTAATTTTCCCTTTGAATTACTCATTTTTTTTAAATTTCGCACCAGAAACTTTTCTAGGAGAAGTTCGAATCCGTTCCATTCGGATATTGATCGGTCTTGGTTTGACATGGTTTACGCGTTACTAGTTCCCGGAAGAGTCAATTTCTCCATTAGCTAAACCCTTTATTATCTTACCTTTGGACTCGTATTTTGTTCGTATACAATCAACGGAGGCCCCCCTAACATATGTTGCAACGTCTTCAATAGCATGCTCTTACTTCGTCTTTCCCTTAATAAGTCATCAAATTTGGTGCTTTTCGATCCCCTCGAGATATGCCGGCCGGAATGCCACAGGCTCGGAAGGAGGTAACGTGAGGCAAGGTTGATGTATCAGAGGTGGAAAATGGACTTTCTATTTTGCATTTCCAGATGAAAAAAACCAGACAATGGGTATTAGAAGGCGGACCCTTGGCACATTGCTAACATACCATTACTGTTGAGACAATGGCAGCCAAAATTTCAGTTGAAAAAATTGGAAAAAAAGAAAAATCCCAATTTTAGAAAACTGTGGGGAGTTCCTAAGGAGTACATTAAAAAAGAAGGACTGAGCTATATTGCTAGAGCTAGTGGTTTGGGCAAGCCTCTCTTGATGGATAAAATCACTGAAAAAAATACAATATTTGCTTTTACAAAAGTAAAAGAAGACTTTTTCAAGGATCTTGGAAACTATCTTAGTAATTACTTATTAAGGAGACGAGATTGAGATTAAAGCAGAATATGCATGGAAGCCCAAATCCTGTGCTGTTTGCTAGGAGTTTGGTCATGACATTAGCAGATGTCCTAAGAAGAAGATAGAGTTTGCTCCTGTCAAGAAGAGTATTGAAGCTGTTACTGCAAAGCAATATATGTCAAAAGAATATAAGTTTATAAAAAGGAAAATCCAGATGTTTTGTGCTGAAGAAAACAGCTCTGCAATTCTGTGCTTATCGTCCATGGCGTTAGTGTCCTCACTATTCTTTAATCTTGTACTCTTGTGTGCAATCATTTGCATCCTGCGGGTCACTTGAGCTGGGGAAAGGAAATAGCTCTGCGATTATGTGATTATCACAATTAGGAACAGCTATGGCCTCATTATGTGGCATTTTGTTGTTTATATACTAGCCTCAATTATCAACCACCCAGTGATCTTTCAACTGTCTGGAATGACCAGACATTGCCAGCTTCAGGAACATGTAAGCAAGGACATTAGCAAATAGCAACACAATCTGAAAATAAAAGATAGATTTTACTGCGCTGACAACATCACCATAAAATTGTACCAAAAACTCAAAGCATTCAACATTACTGGCATGAGTGCATGACGATAACACCACCAGGTGCCTCGTTGAAAATAAATAAACTTCAATATAACAGCAACATCTTAGTCTACTTGGCTAGAAGACGGTCACTGGACACATAAGGTAACTCAAGTGTTTGTCGCCCTGGTGAAAATCTGCTGGCTGGAATGAACAGACACCATCCTTATGAGTCCCCTTGCCATCAGATCCTTGATAGCCCTGCGAGCCAGGGATCCATTGATCTGCAGGTAGATAAATACATGCTGGGTGAGATGATCAGGATATGTAGTGCAAGCTGGGCAGCACATAGCAATCTACTAACACTGATGATGCATTAACATAAAGTGCACAGACATGTGCACGCAGTAAGAGTTAGAATTATCTAAAGTGAACAATAGGCCAGTACTAAACCAAATTGAGACATAGAAGCACATGCTAGGGAGATAGCTACGAGCTAACTTAGCAATAGTAACAAGAGCAGTTCTAGTTTCTACTAACAATTCACAGAAAAACTAAAGGTAAAAAAAAGGTTTAGTGCACTCAACCGCATGTGCAATACTATGATCTGACAGACACAAATGGTGTATGCAGAGAAGATTTCATGAACTGTTCATGGGCATCACCCAATCGCATTAACTCTATAGACCAATCATGATGCCAAACTACCCAAAACATTGGTGATTGCGCATGTCCAAATCACATGATGGACTATCAATGACAACTTTAAAATACAAAATGTTGCCAATTGAGCACATCAAATCGATGCATCCTAATTCCAACTACACATCACACTGTATGAAAGAATTAGCAACAATACAGAAGCCTAAACCAGCATCCAACAGGACATATAATCAATTTGTAACACAATCATATGTTCTATGTTAGAGCGCACAGGTGTTTTTTTTTGCACCAGTTACTCCTGATACCACAGCAATGATAATTCGGCTAAAACCGCAGATCACAACATGAGAAGACTTCAGCAAGGAACACACATCACGCCTATATTCCATCATCGCGAGACCTCATTGGCAAGGCGCCAAAAGTAAGGAGATCCACAAGATTACGTACCCTAAGGCGCTCGGAGAGGACGGATGGGGTGATCTGCTTGTACTTAGGGACCTCGGTGACCAGCTTGTCGTAGGTGGCCTGGTCGAACAGCACCGCGTTGTTCACCTTCTCCTTTTGCTTTCCCTTGCTCCACTTCTGCACCCCGCCCAAAACACCACAACACAAACTCCATGAGAAGCCGTGAGAGAACAACTAGAATCGAATCAAACAATGAGAGAGAGTGGGATTTGACCTTCTTCTTCTGCTTTCCACCGCCGGACTTAGCGGGCTTGGACGACGGCGGCGGCGCCTTCTCCTTCTTCGGGGCCTGCGAGAACAAGCGATGGGGGTCAGTAAGTACCCCGGCGGCTGCTGCTGCTGGTGCTGCAGGTAGCTAGATGAAGCGGCCGGGAACAAGAGAGGAGGAGGTCAACGTACCATGGCGGAGGTGGTGCGGCGGCGCGAGGTAGGCGAAGAAGCGGCGAAGAGGATGCAGCGGCGGCGGCGGCGGCGTGGTCGAGTCGAGGGGTGGGTTGCGATGAGGAGGAGCAGGTATATGAGTTGGAGGCTAGGGTTTTTCAGTGGGCCGGTGATGGGCTGTTGGGCCGGGCCGTGATAGGTTCTTGCGCATTTATTCGTGGACATCCCTTGAGAATTTCAAATTACTGGAAAAATCTCTGTGACTGTGTTGTGAAAATATTTCAAATATGTGTATCTAAAGGGTGTAAATGGAAAAGTGCACGGGCTCGACGTCACATATAGGAGAGAGAGGGACTGCGAACGTGGGACTATTTCGTTTCGCGGCGGAAGAGAGAGAGGGAGGGAGGAGCCGGGAGAGAGAGCGTAGCGAGCGGCATCATCATCGTCTTCTAGGGTTTCTCGCGACGATGGCGGCGGCGGCGTTCAAGTCGGCCGCCCGGGAGGCGGCGAGGTTCGTGCAGCGAAGGTTCCGGTCCTCCGGCGGCACGGTCCTCCGCGAGGAGGAGAAGGCCGCCGAGAACATCCATCTACAAGGTATCGCCGTCCGTCCCTTCGTCCCTGTGTCTCTCTTTCTACTCCCTAGTGTGACTTCTGGTTGCGAGACGATTCCTGTAGCAGCCGTGGCCGTGATGCGATTTAGTCTCGTGATGTTGAGCCGTGGCCTCGCAATTTCTTAGTTCTTCACATGTTGGGAGTTCAGATTTGTGATGATGCGGTCTGTCTGTCTGAGCCATGTGCCCGTGGTGAGCTCCCCAGGTGTTGGGGTTTTTCTTGTAAGGTTGCGTTGTTGCAAGTGTAGGAACAGGAAGATTGTGTTGGTGAGGGCTTAAACCATGTGCTAGTTAGTGATTTGGAATACTTTGCTGCGTCAGAACGATTTATGGTTGAGACTTTGACACTGTGTGCATCGGTCAAACCTTTTGGATTTAGTTGAGGTATGCTGTGGTTGTTTGATTACTGTAATGCCGTCTGAGATTGTGGGTTGCTTTTGCTGCTGGAACTTTGTAAGGCCTTGTTGGATTGTTGTTGTGACATGACTCATTCAGCAATTATACTTTGGTTGAGCTGTGACTTGTTTCAGTTAACTGCCATTACGTGTGATCGTTGTCTAATAGTTTCTACGTTTAGTTGCTCGATTGTGATCATTTGAGGATGCAGTAGATGTAATGGTGGTGTTATGGGAATCTTTTGCAGACTGTGAATGTAGATTTATTTTGTTCATTAAGTGCTTTTACTGTAGGAGTTTCAATTGAATGACTGCTGCCATATCATAGATGGTTTGCTGTGGAGTTATGAATATGGTTCCATCCCAGGACTGTCTCTGGTGATGCTTGTGAATTGTGATAATATTTTGGTATGTTATAGGTAGACTACCTATATTTTGTATTCCTTTTATGATTGTTAGGGTATCAAGGGCCCTAAATGTTCTATCCGTTGTTTCCTTGGGGAAATCATCCTGTTAAGAGGCAATCTGGTGCCAGAGCCTTATATATATTTTTCACTAGGTGACCCTTTTTGTTGTCTGTTCGCAGAGTGGCCAGCACCATTTTCTGAGAATATTTTTAGAAGAGGTAGTATCGATGCTGTGGAATTGTTGTGATTTGTGTCTTCGAAACCATCATGAGTTAAGTTAGTTTAACCCACTTTTTGTCGCTGTTGGGGAAAAACCACTGGTTATGAGTCTGCTTTCTGCAATTCGTGACAGAGTTATGGTTCAGGATGGCTTGGGAAACCTTAAATGTATATAATTTTTAGTTTTCTTGTTGTTTGCTCATTTGAGGATGCGGTAGGTGTAATGGTGTTTTATGGGATCTTTGAAACTTATTGCTGGAGCTGATTTGTTTTGTTGGTCATGTAGTTTTACTGTAGTTGTTTCAATTGAATTGTTGCTGCTGAATGCTGATGCTTGTGAATTGTCATAATATTTGGTATTTTGAATTTTGAAAGCATACTAATGTTTTATATTCCTTTTATGACTGTTAAGGCCGCAAGGGCCCTAAATATTCTATCTATTGTTTCCTTGGAGGAATCATGCTGTTAGGAAACAATGTGGCAGCAGAGTGACGTATTTTTTTTGTCATTTGGTGACCCTTTTTGTTTCCTGTTTGTGTAGTGCCCATCACCATTTTCTGTATATTCTTAAAGGAGATATCATCGTTGCTCTAGGATTGTTGTGAATCTTTTGAGCTCATTGTGAGTTAAGTTAGTTTGATACACTTTTCATTGCTGTTGGGGAAAACACTTATAAAAGAGTCTACAATACAGTTCAGGATGGTTTGGAATATTTAACTATAGATATTAATGTTTTCTTTTGAATGTATATAGATATTAATGTTTGTTTTTGTTGTTGTGTACCTGTTTAATCTCCTAGCATCTAAAATAATGTTGAAATGGCTGCAGAACTACACTAGAAAACCCATGCATTAATATAACACCCTAATGACCGACAGAAGCATGTGGTACAAATGAAATCATGGGAGAGAATGTTGTCGCTTTGCAGTTACTGTGATAACGTCCCATAAACTAATTATGTGATGTAAATGGTATTCTGTAAGCTTTTCATTCTTTGGAAACTACAGTCCATTCAGAATACCAGTTTTTTTGCTGTTTCTGACTGATATAATACTTCCTGTTTATATTTCCTAATGCTGATGAATTTTGTTTTTTACTGCAGAAAATGGAACAAGAGAAGCTGGAGAAGCTCCAAGGTATGCAAACTCATGATCTTGCTAGCCACTGAATTGGGGGGTGGCTGTTGATGTTTCATTGCCATATGTCTTGCTGTTCTTCTAATGTCTTCATGATACTTCCATTCTTTTACACAGAATCATACATCTTTAATGATTCAGTAAACATACAACCTCTCTAGCCACTGAATTAGGCAGTGGCTGTTGATGTTCCATCGCCATAAGTTTTCTGTTTTCGTGATGTCTTGTACATGCAATTGTCATTCTTTTACATGGAGTTGTATCGTACATATTTAATGATGCGATATCATTGGATATGCATATGAAATTGCTAAATTAGAGCCCACTGCATTTATTTTTTGGCCTGATCATGAAACTGTTGGAGTTGTCCTTCTTACAAGAGCTGTATATACTTTTAGGGTCCCAGCCCAGGAGAGCAAGCTTCGTCTACCCCAAGCTCTGCAGCGAGTGATGTGAAGGCTGGAGGCGGCCCAACGGGGTCAACATCTGCTGGTGTGTCAACCGACAAGAACAGGAACTATGCTGTCCTGGCAGGCACAGTTGCTGCCGTGAGTGCCCTGGGTTGGTGTCTCCTGTCAAAGCCTAAGAAGCCGGAAGAGGTCGTGGACTGAAGGTTGTGAACGGGATCTGCCTGTGAATGTCTATCAGTTTAACCCTGGTTCACTTATTGTGCATGGACCTTCACCTCCGTTGTGGAAATAAATGTAGACTACACTGCTAGTTCTATATGCTGCATCACCAAACTTTGAAGCAAGCGCCCTAGATGTTCTGTAGTTTGTTTTGCCCTGTCTTGATAGGTGGCAGTGTTCTCTGATGCTACATTATTGATTGAAGAGGCATTTGGGTCTTGCCCTTTCGAAATGTATGGAATCCTGTTTTTTTTCTAACTTTCAGATTATCACAGGAGGGTGATTTCTCATATGACAGATTGTATGTGTTTTGTCGTTTGCCTCGGGTTGAGAAATGATATGGTGCTTGCACAAGATTTTTGTGTCCATTCTGATGATTGAATTTTCTGGTGTATGCTGAGTTTGCGTTTCCTTATCTCAAATGAACATTACCTATTTGAACTTGAAATTATACGTATGGTTTTGATTTTTCCATCCAAATAGTACTTTCTTGACTATTCAAATTCTAATCCAGTAGGTGCGGTTATGCTTTATAGTTCTTTCATTAGGTACCTTATTATATTTGCATCTGAATTTGTATTCCATAACACAATACATATAAATTGTTACATTATGTCCAATCAACTAGAATTTTTCGATTTAGCGTAGTCCATGTTCCTTGAGCTTAACATTTTATATGCTCATATCAATCAAATTTGTTGTAAAACTATAGCGTATTCACATCAAACGATTAAATAGATGTTTCATTTGAATTTGGATTCATTACGTATTCGCATCCGTATTCAAAAATACTTAAAAGAGAAGGATAAAGATAACGAAATATGTAATATCTTGAAGGGTGTAAAGGTAAAGGTGGCACAAACTGCGCTGGCTAGTCATATTCTGTGCCTGCTCCTCCACGGCGTGGCAAGCTCTTCTCATTTCTAGAGAGACGGAAGAGAGAGAGAGAGAGAGGAGTCGGTGGAGTGATCGAGTGACGTCACCGTTTTCTAGGGTTTCTCCCGGCGATGGCGATGGCGGCGGCGGCCAGGACCACCCCGGTCAGGGCGGCGGCGAGGTTCGTGCAGCTCAGGCTCCGGTCCTCCGGCGGCAAGGTCCTCAGCGAGGAGGAGAAGGCCGCCGAGAACGTCTACATCAAGGTATAACCCCACCTCTCTCCTGTGACTCCCCCCCTCTCTCTCTAGTGCGGCCCCTAATTGCGAGGCGATTCCTGCGAGAGTTAGTTGTGATGCGATTCAGTCTTGTAGGTGAGCCGTACTGCCGTAGCCCCGCGATTAGTTTAGTTTCGCAAGTGCTGGGCTTCAGTTTTGATGCGGTTCGCCTGTATGGGTTGCGTGCTCGTGGTGATTTACCCAAATGTTGGAAATTTTTTGATCGATTTGCGTTGTTGTAGTGCAGTTGCAGTTCCTGGAAGAAGAAAGGTTGTACTGTTTGATGGTGTAAACCCTGTGCTAGTTAGTGATTTGAAGTAACTTGCTGCGCCCTGGTCGGATAACAGAACAGTATGGTTGTAGTGTTGATTGTGCGCATCAGCCATGCCTTTGATCTTGCTGGTCCTCATATGGTTGAGATATGCCATGGTTGTTGCAATGCCGTCTGAGATTTTTGGTTGCTTGTGCTTCTGGAACTCTGTATGATCATGTTAGATTGTTGTTTGCTAGATGCCTCTCTCGACGTTTATATTTGGTTGAGCTGTGCTTCTTTTAGTTAACTGTCAATTATGCTCATCTGAGGATGCAGTAGCATTTCTGGTGGTGCTGTGGGGAATTGGGGATCTTTGCAAACATACCACTGGAACTGAATTTTCTTCTAATCATGTTGTTTTATTGTTGGAGCTTCAATTGGAATGTTACCATGATCTGAAATTTAGGTGGTTTGCTTTGGATTTATGAATATGGGCCCCATCCCAGAATGACTAGTGATTCTTGTCCGTTGTGGTATTATGTTAGCTTGTTATTTTATAAAAGGGCCTTCACTCAAGTTCCATTTTATTCCTTCGTTTCCATTAAGGGCCCTAAATGTTTTACATGTTGATTTTTTTGGTAGTCATTAGGCAGTAATATGTCATCGAATGTTGGATTTTTGTCATTATGTGACCCCTTTTATTGTCTATCCACAAATGCCTACACCAATTTTTTTCATTCTGTGGTCCACTTGGGCTATTACTGCTATGTTGACCTATTTGTTAGAGATAGTATATGGTATTGTGGCTTTCAGTTGTTTCTCTTGTGAGCTCATTATGAATTAAGTTAGTTTGATGATGCTCTTTTGGTGTTCATTGTGGGAGTATGTAACTAGGTGATTGTATCATAACTACAGTTCATCATGAGTTGGGAAATTCTACTGTATAAGTTAATTTTGTTCAGTGCATTTCTGGTTAGTATCCTAAAATCCAAAATGATGTTTAGATTTCTGCAGGACAGCACTAGAGAACTTGCCCTTTAAATCAATAAATATCCCATTGCTCCACATAAGCATACATTACCTGTTAACGTATGGGACCATAGCACTGGATGCTGTCACCTTATTAGTAGCTTTCATTTGAAGTCTTGACTCTTGAACCATAAACAGTCTATAGTGTGCAGTCAGCAGTTTAACTGATACACTGAAAGCAGAATTCGACAATATAACTTGAAATGAGTCAAGAGATAAGAGTTCTGCAAATAGATTTGATGGTATTCGCTAGGCTTTATCATTGCTTCTTTCAAAGTATAAAGCCATCCAGAATTACCAGTTTTCGTTGTTTCTATCTTTGATTTAAGCTCTGTTGCTGATATAAGCGGTGTTGCAAATTTGTTGATGCTGTACTAATAACATGCCTGATGATTTCTTACTGCAGAAAATGGAACAAGAGAAGCTGGAGAAGCTGGCACGCAAGGTAGGAAGCATACAATCTCTTGAACCACTAAATTAAGGCAGTGGCTGTTGATGTTTCATTTCCATAATTCTTATCTTCTCACGATGTCTTGTACTGGAAACTATGCATCTTTTCCTTTTACACGAATTTATATATGTCCAGTGAGGCAACATGTTTTAACTTTCTAAGTAGAAACACAGTATATATGTTTTGGGTGGGTCATGAAACTTACAAGAGCTGTAAATACTTTTAGGGTCCCAGCCCAGGAGAGCACGCTTCGTCTACCCCAAGCTCTGCAGCAAGTGATGTGAAGGCTGGAGGAAGTCCAAAGGAGTCAACATCTGCTGGTGTGTCAACCGACAAGAACAGGAACTATGCTGTCCTGGCAGGCACAGTTGCTGCCGTGAGTGCCCTGGGTTGGTATCTCTTGTCAAAGCCTAAGAAGTCGGAAGAGGTCGTCGACTGAAGGATGTCAACAGGATCTGCGGATGGTCTGCGACCCTTGTTTACTTACCGCACATGGACCTGAACCTTCATTGTGATAATAAATTTTGATGTCACCGAACTGTGTTCCGTAGCTCCTGCATCACCAAACTTTCAAGTACGCATCTGAGATCATCCCTAGTTCGTTTGCCCTCTTTCGCCAGTTGACACTGTTTATATGCTACCCTTTTGTATGCATGAAAGCCTGTTGTTTCTAGCTTATATGCTGTACTACATATGGTGATATTTGAATTACAGGTTACCATTTGCTTGCTTTTGCTTTGAGCTATCCTGTTCAGTTCAGAATTGTTACTCCGTTTGAGTAATTATGCGGTACAGGTTACCATTTGCTTGGTTTTGCTTGGTTTTTTGTCAGACTGGTCAATTTATGGGGTGTATAACCGTTTAAACGTATTCCATGATGCTCAGTTGCTTTAACTATTGCTGCATAAGGTTGTTAAGCTGGTACTAATACGCAGTTCAAACTGGATTGGATTTGCATAGGCAAACTTATTCAGCTCAGGCTTTTAAATGGTACGTACGTTACCTTATCTTGTTACGTTTGCAACCCTCCCTTTTACCTGACAAGCAACTGGGACAGACACGACAGAAACATAAACCAAAATTCAGGCCGGGGTAAATACGAGTGCATCAAGACGCAATCAGTTAACACTTCATTACCAGAATCAGGAGTTTAGAACAGGCATATTTGGCGACATACCGTACCTAACATGATCGTTACATGCTTGAGAAAATGAGCTACAAGTGTCACGGAATCCTGATCTAAATTATGCCAGCCATCCTGTTCAATTGCGTCGGTGCCATGGTTGAAGCTAACTCAGTAGCCTTTGCAACCGATCAGCAGCAGAATCATGGAGATGCTGTTGCAGTCTTGCTCTTGGATTTGTAGCAAAGAATCTCCATTCCAAAAGAGATCCCAGAAGGTAATGTCAACGCGCATATCACCATTCTTCGGTCTTATTTCCATCATCCAATTGTGTTTCCTGAGAAATGCTTCGCACACTTGCTTATTATTACCCAGCTATCCACACCTGCAAAAATCTGTCGTTGCCCCAGTTCTTCTTTCATGTAATCCAAAGTTCAATGCAGAGTGTATGAAGACCCATGGCCCTTAAGCTCTTAATGCAACACGAAAGGTTATAAAGAAAACTCAAAACATTTCGATCACAACAATATCCAAGCGTTAGATTCAACACGATGCGGATTTAACTTCTATCCCGTCTAAATACTATATGTTTAAACACATTTTCTGACATAAGAGGCGTTGTTTTATGGGATTCAACAGTCGAGAGAATTGCATTCCTTGATGCTTGATCCAATACCACAATGGACAAAAAAATCCATGGGACCCACAAGCTCCTCAGCTACTATTTTGTGCTGATTAAAAGCTACAGCCATCAGGAACCTTGGAAATGAATGCAGAGTAAAACAGGCAGCTAGACACATCACCGGAAAACGATCAAATTACTGACAAGATATGTTTGGAGCATTTCTAGTGTGACAATTGGGGCTGACGTGGTGCAAGTTTCTGATGATGATAGTGATCAAATCATTTTTCCCCGAGGAGTCCAAACCACCGTTTCTATAGCACAATTTGGAAGAAAACTATTTCTTAAGCAGTTATATTCTTGCTCTGTGGTTTGGCATTGAAAAATTAAACTTGAATTCGTTTCGGTCACAGGACCTCATCAAGGTGTCGGAGATTATCTTGAGCAAGAGCTATGAGAAGAGCTGCCTTTGGATGAGGGCACTGACCCTGGTGCTCAATATAGCGTGAGCAAAGCACACTCGAATGAGCTGCAATCAGCCAGCGCCCCTAACTTGTGTAAAAAACAAGAGGCTTACATTGTACGGAAATATGTCTACTTCACAACAAAATTTATGTATCTCTTCTACAACTTTCTAATGTCATACCACTAGTAGATCTAACCGAAACGAAACTACATGTTTAATGATCTTGCTGTATGCAACTCTTGATTCCTCCTTTGAGGGGAGGGCCGTATGCAACTTTTGTTTTGGGCACAATCTGCAAAAAACGCATGCTCCTTGGTCCGGTGGCTGAGCCTGTGGAAGAGGAAAAAGTTGGAGGGCCTCGGTGAGTCTGAAAGAAACAACCTCTAATTGACAGGGTGGACTTTGTGCAACGTGTACTCACTATTTTCTAGAAAGCATATTTTAGAGTTCTCAAAAAAATAAAAAAATTCACTCATGTACATATGTAATAAAGTATATATCTGTAAATTCTAATTAAAAGATATGACTACTGTGACCTGTGCAAAAATCACAAGGAAGAACACTACTCGATATACAACAGTGAATAATAGTGTTCGAAAAAGCAACACATGTTTGTTTCTTTGCACATGTTGTATATGGTCATATTTTTTAACTAAACTTTACAAGTGTATATTTCGTCCTATAGTATTTGTATGTGATCTTTTTATTTTTAAAAAAATAAGAGTGGTAGTTGAAAAGCTTTAATAGATGTCCATATATGTATACATACCTCTCTCTGATCGACGCCTAATTTGGGTTTCTGCCGCCGAACACGAAACAGTGCAGCTTCCTTCCTGTGCTCTGTCTGACTCTAGATCTTTTTTGGGATTTACTAGACTTCTCTTTGACTGCAACTTTCACTGATCTCTTGACCTTCCTTGTTGCGTCTGTATATTTTGTTCTCCTGTCAGGATTAATGCAATTAAGTACAACTATTACGAATTCATATTAAGAAACCTCAAATTGTCCTTTTACTTTTTTCATACACAAGTCTTAGGCCGCCTCATATTGACAGTCCGAACATAAAAATTTACTGAGTTACCGACTCATAATTTCGGAAGCGTAGATTTACCGAGTTACTGACTTACAATTTTAGAAGTATAACGACAGTGTCTTAGCTATTTTGAAAGGTTAATTCAGCAATAATATAACTAGAAAACCCGTAATGTTGCTATATAGTAATCCGAGGGACACAGCCACCCACACATGCTAGGCCATTATGTTCAATGTTTGCATTACAAAGTTTTACCGAAATATGCTAGCACCAAGCACTAAGGCAGTAGAGCTTCCCCTCAAGCGGTCATGTGCCTCGTCCATGCCTTATAGAGCCGCGCCACCATGCTTCTAATGTACTGCATTGTCCACTACACTTGATCTTGTCCTACTCCTTGAAGAATATCACCATTCGCATAAAGGAAAAAAATAGAGTATTATATAGAATATTAGTAGGTTTTCTGAGGACATTCACAGTGCTTAGAGGCTATTTGGCCTTTAAGATGAGACCCAAAAGCTACGCTTAAGCTTAGTACAATTTTATACAGCGTATGCCTCTACATTAGCCTCTAAATTGGACCCCATAAGTGAATAAAAAATCTTATTTCCAGCTAACTTCATCTCCTCTCGCACACCATGATCCTCTGTTCACTATTCTTTTTCCGCACCCCAAATTCCCCCAATCTCCAACACTGGATTTGGCCAAGGAAGAGGCAAGAAGGAGGCCTTGACAATCGATTTGTTTTCTCGTTCCCAAGTGCCTTCCCTTCCTTCCATCCCAGGTTGAAGAAGCACTCGTCCCGCCCCAAGCCAGCACCCCAAGATCGAGCGTGCTTGCCTATCTGCTTGTCATCATTTCCTCTAATTTTTCCTCATTCACAGTTGTACTACATAGTTTTAGTTTTATATAATGTGTATAATGTGTTCTTCTCTATTGCATATATTTCTCTACTATATTTTTTTATTGTTCTCTACTACATGTTTTATCTACTGTTTTTGTTAGTTGTCTACTGCAATTGTTGACAATTGTCTACTACATATTTATCTACTTTATTTCACGATAGTTGTCTACTACGTACATACATCTTTTACAGTCTATTATATCGTTTTATAATATAATTTTTTATAGTATTTTACTTTCAAGTTGTCTATCGGAGAATGTGTAAACTTAAAGACCTCATCTATTTGTAAACGACGAAAGTAATAATTTTTAGTGACTTTTTAATACTACTAGTAGTGATCTCAAGGAGATGTTTACTCAGTTTTTATAGGGTAAGCCCATAATAGTAGCCACTAGCATAAAGAAAAGATAAGAAACCGACTTGTAATTCCAAGGCCGTGGCCCGTGGGAGGCGCAACCTCCTCACGTTTCCCCGAATACAAATCGGACGCTCCTCACCACGCCACGCGTCGCGCATCCGGCGTGGATTCGTCTCGCCTTCCTCCTCCACGACGGCGAGCGAGCGAGCTAGCGGTTGCCGATAAAAATAGGTGGAAAAATCGCGAGGACGAGGAAAAGAAGAGAAGAGGTAGGCAGCTTCCCGAAGAAACCGCCTACCGCTCCGTCGCCGCCTCCGCCTCCGCCTCCGCCGCCGCCCTCCGATTCCCGTCGCCGCCGTCCCTGGTATATACGTGCCTCCCTCCTGCCTTATCCTCCCTCTCCTTTCCACGGCTCGCTTGCTTCCCCTCCACTCCAACCCACACGAATCCTACTCGGACTTAATACTCTTTTGTTTGTTTGTTTGTTTGTTCCAGAGGCTATACATAGAATCAATTCACATCAATTCGATTTGATAATAATAGTTAGCTGAGGCTTCGTTGCTTTTGTTGGTTAGGATTAGGTACTCGTCCTACTCGCTGTTGCCGTGATTGGTTTCTTGCTCTGTTTGTTTGTTCCCGTCTTGCCTTGGATTCCTACATTTTCTTTTCTGCAGCGGATTGATTGATTCTGAGCGGTTCGGTTCTTGTTCTTCTTGCAGCTTGGACCGAGAAAGCGGCGGCCGATTGAAGAGGTTGAGGTGAGGATTTTCGTGGGGAGGATTCAGCTCCGGGATCTCGGTTCTCGATCGGTAGGTGGGCGGCGGATCCAGCCATGATGATTGTCGATACGGTCAGCGCGAGCACCTCCTTCATCGCACACCACCTGTTCGACCAGAGGTCCAAGGGCAGCAGCCACCACCCCCGCCGGACGCTCCATGTCGTCGCTTGCCGTCCCCTGGGGACGGGGTTCGCGGGCCAGCGGCTTGGCGCCCGTGTGGCGAGGCAGCCGTCGGCGGTGCGGCGTCTCGCGGACTGGCCGGTCAGGGCGCTGGCGATGGGGGTGACAAAGGAGGCCAGCCCTCGCAGGGAGTACCGGGGCATCCCGGGGGACGATGGTGACGACATGGGGGATGTTGGGGTGACGAACCCTGCTCCGTCGTGGCCTCCGCGGAATAGGGCCGATGATCCTAACCTGCACAACCCGTTGCTCCGGCTCGAGCGGATGGGCTGCGGGTGGCTTGGCGTGATCTTCGAGTGGGAGGGAGTGATCGTCGAGGATGATACGCAGTTGGAAAAGCAGGCATGGTTGACCCTCGCGCAAGAAGAAGGGAAGTCACCACCTCTGGCGTTTGTGCTGAAGAGAATTGAGGGGATGAAGACTGAGCATGCGATCTCCGAGGTTCTTTGTTGGTCTCGGGACCCCTCGGAGCTCAGGAGATTGGCCTCACGAAAGGAGGAGATACACTGCAACCTCCATGGCGGCGCGTTCTATCAGATGAGGGATGGCTCGAGGGAGTTCATGAGCACGCTGGCCAATTACAAGATCCCTCTCGCCGTGGCCTCCACGCGGCCAAGGAAGGTTATTGAAGAAGCAATCGAAGCTGCTGGCATGCGGAGCTTCTTTGATGCTGTTGTGGCAGCAGAGGATGTGTATCGAGGAAAGCCCGACCCTGAAATGTTCCTATATGCTGCACAGCTACTGAGTTTCATCCCGGAGAGGTGCATCGTGTTTGGGAACTCCAACTCAGCGGTGGAGGCTGCACACGATGCCCGCATGAAGTGCGTCGCGGTCGCAAGCAAGCACCCGATCTACGAGCTTAATGCCGCAGACCTTGTGGTGAAGCAGCTTGACGAGCTATCTGTGATTGACCTGAAGAATCTTGCTGACATCGATTCTCCAGAGTTTGGCATGGAACCTGAGCCGGAGATGGAGGAGGAAGAAGACGACGCGTCCCCACCGACGGCGGTGGGTGTAGATGATTTGTTGTGGTAAAGAGAGCAGGTTGTACATTTGATTGATCCCTCTCCTGCACATCTCTGTATGATTGTCGTCATAGCGATCAGGAAGGGCTTATTATCCTTCTAATCCGTAGGTTGTGTTATGTACATGTATGTTTCTTTAGAGCTCACACACTGTATATATACATGGAAAGAAAAGGGAGGAACTGGATACGTCAGGGCATCTAAACTGCAGTTCCTGACGTGATGTATGACTCAGATCGATACATGTAAAATCAGAATTATTCCATATGTCACTTGCCTGTTGTGGTCCTACTTCCAACAGTATTGTTTTCTCTATCAAATGAAAGAAGTCTTCCATCTTTTAAGAATTCTGAGGATCCAGTTAATATATTATGTCTACGTGATCAGAATATTATTGTTAAGGATGACGACTCTAGTTGAAGGTTGCGCTCCTTGTCGATAACATATTTTCACTGAAAAATGTTTTCCAGTAGTTAAATATGGTGATGATGCAGGCACTCAGTCCCATCCAATGCTGCGTTGGATCTGTTTGCCTGTGGCACTTTGGATTCAGCAAATTACTGAACTAGGTAGAGTTGGTGGTGCAGTCTAAACTAAACAATTGCCATTGCGATGCTTTGAGCAAGTCACTGTCAATGTATATGAATAATTAATTATTATCATGCATTTACTGGCAGAAATATACATAAAAGGCCATTTCCAAAGCTGATTCCTTTCGAGGTCCGTTTTGTTATGCTTGTGAAGAACGAACCTGAACAGATGGAGATGTAAAGCAAACAGTGTTGGTATGATGGTGGCTGTCAACTTCACTGTGTCTGGCTCAGCAAAATGTGTTGGTATGATCATGTCAGTCTGCTGTTGCTTTCATCTTATGATTTCAGTTTGACCGAAGAATCTGCACACAGGACATAGCTGAGCAGCAGCGACGGATGTGAGGAAGAAGCAACGAAGAAGCAACTCGCATGGGCATGGCATGCGTGTGCGCGCCGGGGCGGAGGCCCAATCATCACATGCGCCCCATGTGCCGATCCAATCCCATCACCCCAAGCGCGCGTGCCTCCTCGCCATCCTGGCCGTCCATCTCCCCACACGTGTCGCCCCACGCGCCGCACCGTGCCAGCCATAACCCCGCCGCACGCCTCGCACGCGCGTGTGCGAAACCCTAGCGTGCGTGCGTGCGTGCGTGCTCCCTCCCTCGCGAGCCAGTCAGTCACTGCGGCTCCGGCAGCGGCGGGACGATGCTGCGGCTCGATCCGGGCGAGGACGAGGAGATGGGGATCAAGGAAGAAGACGAAGACGAGGAGGACGATGACTACTTGGTGGCGGACGAGCGCGCCGCGCTGGTGCAGCCTGCGGTGGCGGGGGGCCGCCGGAGCCCGGGCCGGGAGGAGAAGGAGCGGACGAAACTGCGGGAGCGGCAGCGGCGCGCGGTGACGGCGCGGATCCTGGCGGGGCTGCGGCGGCACGGGAACTACAGCCTGCGGGTGCGGGCGGACATCAACGAGGTGGTGGCGGCGCTCGCACGCGAGGCCGGCTGGGTCGTCCTCCCCGACGGCACCACCTTCCCCTCCTCGTCTTGTCAGGTGCGTCCTGATTTTTTTAAAAGGAAATATCTCCATTATATTAAGATAAGAAAAACATCAGAAACATCTGGATAAGCAGAAAGGACCCTGAAGAAAATAAAATTACAACGCAGTCCCTAGGGGACTTCACCACCGGACTAGAGAACCAACGAGCTGCCTCGCCGGAGCAGAAGACGATGGAGAGCCGACCAAAGTTCGAACACCTACAGAGAAACACAGAGGACGAAGCCTCAGAAACAAAGCCGCAGAGGAAGTCCGCCGCGAGAGGCGGAACAGAAGCATCGATGAAAGCCCGTCGGCCGGGGCGAAATCCCAATCCTGAGCAGATCGTCGAGCTTGTCCCGGTCAACGCGCCCAAGCATCCAGACGAAACCGGTACCATCACACACAAGCCCGAGGGAAGCAGACAAACAAAACCTCGAGGTCGTCGCCGCCACAGCCGAAGCCTTGCCGAAGAAGACCGCCGAGGCCCAACCCCCAGAAACGCCGATCTGCCAACAGAAAACCTCACTGGCTCCTCGATGCCGCCGGGAAGGACGACACCGAGACGGAGCTGGAGCCGGAGGACCAAAAGGCCAAACATCGCCGCCACCCACCGCCAAGACGACGCCGCCATGACCAACAACCCTAAACCAACCAGATCTATCTACATGTCCGGCGGAGACCACGTTTCGTCCCACCTCGCGGTGCCCGCAGGCGACCGGAGCGAGAAGAAACAGCGGCCTCGCCGGAGGAAAGCAGCAGACCTGGGGAACGCCGGTTTTCGCCTCTCTCTACTGTAGCAGGGAGGCGTAATTAGGGAATTTAAACCCTATAGGTGTAGTATACTTATATTTTTATGACGTTATAAATGGTCTTCATCTGTGGAGGATGACTCCTGATTTTATTTTTTATGAGGTCATAAATGCGTACAGAAAGATCGGATTGGTCCTCTAAAAGTGTTGCCGTATCTATTCTTCGCAAAAAAAAATGAAAATTACCATATTTAAGGGCTGTGGAATTGAATACTTAAAGCATTATCTAATGCATTTTAGTTAATTTGAGAAACACGAAATTTGGTGACCGTCCATGGCGACGTATACAGATACACGCAAAGGGAAAACGGCACGGGATCACGGCTTTTCCGTCGGTTCCCGTTCCCGCCTCCCGAGGACACGCTCCACCGCCACCTCCTCCTTCCTCCCCCCATCCCTCCCTCTCTCTCTCCAATTGCGAGATCCCATGCTAACAGCGCGCTGCCCTCCTCTTCCTCTGCTTCTCCACCTGCAGCCGCCTCGCCCCACCATGCTCGTCCCGGTCTCCGCCGCGCCGCCTCTCCTCCCGACCTCCTCCCCCGCGCCTCCCCTCCGCGGCATCTACCCCGTCGCCGCCCGCCCCATCTCCCACCGCGCCCTCCGCTCCTCCTCCCTCCTGCTCTCGCCTCCCCGCGCCGTCCTTCCCACTGACGGCGACTCCTCCCCGCTCCTCGCCGTCCCCGTCCCCGTCCCCGACGGCACCATGGGCGCCCAAGACGACGCCACCAAGCACGTCAGCGCCACCTACCTACCCGCCTCCTCTCCTTCCTTCATTCCTTCGCGTCTTCCCCTTCGATCACTCGCGCTCTAGCTCCTCAGTGACTCGATCGATTGGTTGGCTTCTGCAGGTGGCCGACGTGGCACCTGTGGCGCCGCCGCGCCCGCCGGAGAGGGACTTCGCCGGCACGCCCTACGTCCCCGTCTACGTCATGTTACCGGTAAGATAACAGCGACCCTTTCCGGTAACACCTGTTTGTTCAATCACTCGGTGCCTTATATTTAGTTATCACTCAGTGCCTTATATTGGTGGGAATGTTTTTGTAGCTTGGGGTGGTGAATGGAAATGGTGAGGTGGTGGATGCGGATGTACTGGTGGGCCAGCTGCGGGTGCTCAAGGCGGCGGGGGTCGACGGGGTCATGGTCGACTGCTGGTGGGGGAATGTCGAGGCGCACAGGCCGCAGGAGTACAATTGGACCGGCTACAAGCGCCTCTTCCATATGATCAGGGAGCTCAAGCTCAAGCTGCAGGTCACACGGCTGCACCCTTCTGTTTCTGTCCACTCTAGTTTGCTGCATTTTTTGGTTCTACTGTATCTCATTTGTTGCCGATGTAGGTACTTGTTTTGCTCATTTCTATTTAAATGACCATGCACGTTCCTAGCCAGTCAGAATTTCAAAATCAAACTAACTGGTCATGCGATTGATAGAGCGTTAGCTTTGCTGTATGTCTGTCTTTCCTTTTACATCGAATAATAAATTAATACAGAATCAAACTAACCTAGCACACATCTATTATGAATGGAAGTATCTTGCAAAAAGGATGTATCATCAGTTTGAGTTTCTTTGCTGATTTTGCTTTTCTGCTCGATATACTTAGGTTGTCATGTCATTCCATGAATGCGGAGGCAATGTTGGAGATGACGTGTCTATTCCTCTCCCAGATTGGGTAACAGAGATTGGAAGGAGCAATCCGGATATCTACTTTACTGACAGGGCAGGTAGGCGTAATACAGAGTGCCTTTCATGGGGCATTGATAAAGAAAGGGTTCTACAGGGCCGAACGGCTGTGGAGGTACGATCATTTTACTGTATCCTAAGTATTGCTTTGAAAGTATGACCAAAGCTTGTCTGGTTGTTAATTTCCACTTTAACTCATATTTTGTGCATCTCGATCTTGTCTGCTAGTTTGATATTACTTCCATGGGCGATAAGTTGGAATTGGAGAGACTATGAGTGACTTCACATGAAGGATTACTCATCTCCTGATCTCGAATTACTCTACCAATTGCTGAACTTTTTCTTTTTTTTGAATTGACTCCCAAGTCCCAACTACTTGAGCCTTACAAAAATCTTGTTATGTTTTCCAACTAATACCCACTATATTATGCCTTAGGTAGATCCGTTACTTCTTGCGAATCCACTAGTTCTCTAACACTCCATTGCTATCTTCCTAAAAATTGTGCACACCTAATCTACAAAAAGGTCCAGGGAACAGGAGATTTGTCATCAACACCCTCTTTATACTTGAACTGAGTACTGTGGATTTAATCCCTCTGTTTTAGAGGGTCTTGAATAAAGAAGTTGCACCTTGTGTATCTTTTCATGTGTTCTACTTTCATGATTCTGGTGTGGTGTATTGTAAACTTGTTATGATATCTTAGGATTGGCATGTCATGAAACTATTTTCTGTTATATAATATAAATGCCAGCTTTCTGTGTTCAATAGGTTCAGTTTATGTTCATGTGAATATTATATGTGTTTCTCTGTTTCATTCCCATAAATTTGTGTAGGTATACTTTGACTTCATGAGAAGCTTTCGAGTAGAATTTGATGAGTATTTTGAGGATGGGATCATTTCAGAAATTGAGGTTGGACTAGGGGCGTGTGGAGAGTTACGATATCCATCTTATGCAGCAAAACATGGCTGGAAATACCCTGGCATTGGAGAATTTCAGGTAAAGCTTCATCCTTCACTCTTTTTCTTAGACTTACATTCCTTTCAGGGTTCAGTATCTACTTGTCGATATTATTGTCATTGTCAGTCCTTGCTATATCATCTGCCATTGTAACTCTCGTCAAGTTTCTTATAATACAAGAGGGATTCTTTTGAGATGTATTTTGCT
Source organism: Stipa capillata (assembly GCA_019208055.1). Taxonomy (NCBI): domain Eukaryota; kingdom Viridiplantae; phylum Streptophyta; class Magnoliopsida; order Poales; family Poaceae; genus Stipa; species Stipa capillata. The sequence goes on from JAGXJF010004354.1 coordinate 200,372, forward strand.
CCAGTGCTATGACAGGTACTTGCAGAAAAGTTTGAGGAAGGCTGCAGAAGCACGAGGACACACCTTGTGGGCAAGATCACCAGACAACGCAGGCCATTATAATTCTGAACCAAATGCCACTGGATTTTTTTGTGATGGAGGAGATTATGATAGCTATTATGGCCGTTTTTTTCTCAACTGGTACTCCCAGGTGTTGGTGGATCATGCAGACCGCGTACTAATGCTAGCCAGGTTGGCTTTTGAAGGTTTCCATATTGCTGTTAAGGTCAGTTATACTTTTAGTTCATGAAGTGTCATGCAGACCCTTTTTTCTGGTTTTTTGATGGCTGTTTTGGGGGCATTTGTTTCTGTTTCGGGATGCTGATCTTACTTTTGTCAAGCTAATCTTGTTTATGCTCATTTGCATACGAAGTAAACTAAATGATTGGACAGTAAGATTCAGCCCTGTGACATGACAGGTGTCAGGCATACACTGGTGGTACAAAACTGCTAGTCATGCCGCTGAACTGACTGCTGGGTTTTATAACCCATGTAACCGTGATGGCTATGCTCCAATTGCTGCAGTATTGAAAAAACATGGTGCGGCTTTGAACTTTACATGTGTTGAATTGCGCACTATGGATCAGCACGACGTATTCCCTGAGGCGTTGGCAGATCCAGAGGGCCTGGTATGGCAGGTAGGAAACCTTCTACAATTATAGTCATGCTTATCGTTCTGTTTCTCATTTGCTTAGCTGCAGCTTAGCATAGCAGCTTAGCATGCTAATGCATTCTCTGGTAAGCAAACACCTCTAGCAGCAATACAAACAACTAGTTGGTAGGATTTATCTGAGCAACCGTTTACTGCATCATGTATTCAACTGAATTCTGCTGTTTACTTAAGATCAGCTAACTTGATGCTATATTAGTGTTTTACAATTGGATATACTGTTTTTCAGGTGCTAAATGCTGCGTGGGATGCTGAGATACCAGTGGCTAGTGAGAATGCTCTGCCCTGCTACGATAGAGATGGCTTCAACAAAACTTTGGAGAATGCCAAGCCACGGAATGATCCAGATGGACGACATCTATTTGGATTCACCTATCTGAGGCTTTGCAATGTTCTCTTTGAGAGAACCAACTTTCTGGAATTCGAGCGTTTCGTTAAGCGTATGCACGGTAAGATTAGTGGATCACTTCACTCTTGATAGCGGCGTCCCAGTTTACCTCTCATATATCCCGCATTTACGATTTCTTTTGATGTTCTTTGCAGGTGAAGCAGTTCTCGACCTGCAGGTGTAGATTGTTAGCATGTTACATAGATATATACAAGTCACACTAATTGGCTGATATTTGAATCGAACGCGTTGCTCCATGATGTAAATCATATTTTTGCATATAATAGTTGTCGAGCAGAAGGATCGGTGGGTTTATTTGCCAAACGGTTAATACCATGTGGCTGATACCACACGAGCATTGGGTCCGTAGCCTTGTAAAGATTAAGGCTGCGCCAATCCTCAGACTCGCTGATGCTGTTCTCTACTGATGCGCATAAGCTGTCTCTTCTTTTTAATTGATGGGCATAAGCAGCATAGCTTGGTTCTCACGGTGTTTTTGTTATGTATTTCCTGTTGTTCGAGCACTCGAGGATACTGTTGTTCGAAAATTCCTCTTGTTGTCAAAATGTTAAATATAGAGTGGAATTGCCTCAGTAGCACTGAAAATTGCCTCAAATCTCCAAAATAGCACTCAAACATGAGCTCTTTTCAAAATACCACTCCATTCAATCACTTCCACTCCAAACTAGCACTACCGTTTATTTTCCTCACTCACGTTAGTCCCCGCCGTGCCATACTGCCATTCCTCTCCTCCGGCCTCCTCCCAGCCGCGCCGCTCCTCTCACCGGTCGCCGCCCCGTCACCTTTCCCCGCCTCCCCGTCGACCTCACCTTCGGCCGAGATGAGCTCGCCGTGCCGCCCTGACCCGAGCCGGCCCGCCGCCTAGCTCCTCGCTGCCCCGGTGCCGCGCCTCGTCGCCGCCCTCGGAGCCGGAGTTCGCCTCCTCCCCGCGTGGCCCGGCCCGCCGCCTCGGTTCCCCACCGCCCCATCGCTTTCATCCCGGAGCGCTCAGGGGAGGAGGGCCGCCGGGGGAGAGCTCGGGGGAGGGGGGCCGCCCGGGGAGGAGCTCGGGGGAGAGGGCGGCTGGGGCAGAGCTCCGGGGAGGGGGGCCGCGCTGGGAGGATCTCGGCAGAGGGGGTGGCTAGGGGAGGAGCTCGAGGGAGGGGGTGCCGCCGAGTGTGAGGAGCTCGGGGGAGCGCGGAGTTGAGGGGCAACGAGGGAGGAGAGATGTGGCGGTCTGGGCAGAGCACGGGGGCGTGCGGGAGCCGAGCGGAGGAGGTGGGGCACCGGTGGAGGCGACGAAGCGGTGGCCGGGCGGCTTGGTCCGAGCGGCGCTGGAGCGCAGGGCGGCCGGCGATAGGGCGAGGCGGGGGAAGAGGGAGGCATGGGGGAAGGTTGGTTCGGTGGAGGGGACGACAAGCACGCGTGCCGCCGCCGCCGCCCATCTTCGACTGGGTCTGCTTGAGGGAGGGCAACGGCGGATGGAGGTGAAGATGGTGGATGTGGCTCGGGCAGATGGCAGTCGGGTTGGGAGAGGAAGAGGGCGGTGGATGGAGGTAGGGGAGGGAGGGAACTGCCGGCGGGACTAACGTGAGTGAGGAAAATAAACGGTAGTGCTAGTTTGGAGTGGAAGTGATTGAATGTAGTGGTATTTTGGAAAGAGCTCATGTTTGAGTGCTATTTTGGAGACTGAGGCAATTTTTAGTGCTACTGAGGCAAATATAATGGAAATTTGATTTTCTCGAACATAAATGATCTTTTTGATATGTGGTGCGAGAAGACTTATTACTTGTACACTTCAATTCAACTGAGGTAGAAGTGAGACTTGAACCTAGGATTAGTGAAAATTTTGAGACTGCGCCGGTATATTTCATGCCACATTTGTAGCGGAGTCGAAGTAAAAGTGTACTGAGCAACACAAATACCATGAACCAATAATAAACAACATTCTATCAAAGGAATTTACAGCAAAAGATGTTTAAGCCAAGACAAAAAAGGAGTAAAATGTACATGATTTGCGTCAGGAAGGAGGCGAGCTGCGCAGCACGATCTGGCCATCCTCGTCCTTGTCGAACACCCGCTCTATCAGGTCGTTCCAGCTCACCCGCTGCCTGGCCCGCGCCGGCGCCGACGGGAAGCTCTCGCTCCTCTCGGGGCGCTCGCCGCCGAACGTGCCGTACGTTGACGGCGGTGACCATGCGTCCGGCACGGACAGCGTGGCGGCCCTGCGCAACGCCGCCTTGTGCTCCTCCACGTGCTCCCTCTGCACGGTCTCGTCCCGCTCCATCCTCTGGTCGGATGGCACTTCCAGCGTGCTCTCCTTCTCCAGCATCAGCTGTTCATGTGCAGAGACATATATGTATGTTATTATGCATCCTTTTCTTACCTGAAAATTACTACAAAGGCATGATAGTATGTACCACCTGTATCTGGATTTTGAAGACAATTTTGCACCTACCTTGTGGCTTTAAAAAGTTGCATTTTGACATTTCTACACTCTACGACTTTCTAGATTGTGCACAACTTGAATCCAATAGTGGCTTCACAGCATGAGGTGTTCTATTCTAGATGGCATGCACTTGAAACAAAAGCGCTAAATTGCATATTTCTAAGTTGCAAAACATCAAAACTACACTTTGGTAAAACACAATTTTAAAAAAAAATTCCTCGTGAAACACCGATACAACATAATTTTGTTTTATGTACAAGCACAAGACTTACATCCAAAGCCTTTTGGGCTTCCCGCTCGATCCAAATAATGGCGTGATCCATTGTGGCGTTGCAGGAAAGAACAACATGCTCAAATCTACCATCCACTGGCACAGCTGTTTTGACCACCGGTGGATATCTTCCGCACCTACGTGGATTGGAAGTCTCCATTAGCAAAACATAGTAATCTGAGCGAGAGAAATTTTTTTTGAAGAAAGCAGCAGGATGTTATCAATAGTGTTTGTAATAGAACTATACACTGACAACATGAACAGGCAGATATTACGTTGAAGATTCTCATAGGACACTAGAGGATAGAGATGAATCCTCGACACCACTAGCATAATATTCTCTCCATTTCTGAAATTCCTGAGAACTTCAGCCATTAACCTTTTTGTGACACTTTGATGGTATGTAGAAAGAGTGTTATTCAGTGTTACTTTGCCACAATGTTATATTTCAGGTCTCTCAAGTAGTTTGTTATATTTCAGCTCTCTCAAGTAGTTTTTTGCTTTCTATGTCACCAATTAAGAAAAAAAGAATACCTGCACATTCTCTTTCCACAATGTGATATATCCGACCTGGTGCATAGAGCCTCCTTGGATCTTTTAACATAGCATCTTCAGGTATGCAAGTGTCCTTCAAAGACATCTCAAACATAGAAGGCATGGCAGACTGCCCAAGAAGAGAAGATGGTCCAATTTTAAAATGCTTGAACCCACAAAGCTGGAAGGAAATAATCACATTGCATTCAACATACTCGATATCATAACATAGCTAATACAATAAACATAAACTGGAAATTAGAAAATCGGATCAAACACCCCCAGCTACATTCGAATTCCTTCTATCGATCCATAGTTGATGGATTTGCTTGCAATTTACTAATGCAGTTTGTTGTGTCCATGAGATATTATTTCCTTCCTGAAGTCATTTTATAACAAACCACCTATTAGCCGCTAGCTGCAAGGCAGACGTATATATTTCCAGTTCACAAATATAAAGGTACGCAGTCTATAGATCAAGTAACCAATACTTTTTTCTTCCTTCAGGTCATCAGGTGATTATAAGCTCCTAGTTACATGTTCAATAAGCTCTTGGTTGTGATGAGTAATCTGACGTTTTGGAAAAGGTTGAAAAATGTTTGAAAATTGATATGGTTTGCAATTGAAAACGGTGAACGACTGGAAGGGCAGATGATCAGCAAGTAAGGGTGGACGTCGGACAGAAGTTGATGATGCATTTGGCTCCGGTTGAATTTGTATATCGGAAGTGGATGGCTAACATTGTTGGTGCTGACGATAGACAAAGGGAGGTGTTTTGGCCTCAGATAAATTCGTGGTGCGGACAAATGGGTGGACAGGTACTCAAGTGTATTTTTGGTGCATCTGAGGTGGTCCGGTGTTCTGTCGATTTGAGGGCTTTCATATTGGTTCTACATGATGTTCCTGAGTTGTTTGAGCTAACTAAAGTGGAGTTGAGTAAACCAACGTTTGCGGGAGACAAAAGAAACAGAGCAGAAAGCGTCAAGGAAATGAGAAGGGTAGATAAAAGAATAGGGGGAAATAGGGAAACATCAATATAGTATGTTTTGCAGTAACTTGGAACTGGAAGAAAAAAGTACTCTTGGGATAAACTCTGTTTTGTTCAAATAACAAGGCATTTCCCTATATCATATTGCAGTTCACATTAGAATCATGTTGTATCCCCAGGCAGAGATACAGTTGCTACTTCTTACTTTGGAGGCCTAGAATAAGCAAAAGAGGGAACTAACTCAAGAATCAGTTGATAATGAGTTCATCACATGCCAATACCTAGTTTTTATGTGATACAGCTATGGCCTGTCATTGGCGCACGAATGTTGAATAAGTAAAAGGGACACAACAACGTTCACAAGATAGTTAGCGACCTATTAGAAGACTATGATAAGATATCAACCAAGAAAGTAGTGGTGGTAATGTAAGTGGGAAATGTGAAAGTACCGGCCGAGCATTAGATTACATAATGCGAGTGTGTGTGCTACTAGAATCATATGACAGTAAATACAAACACAGGACAGAGGAGAATTGATAGTATAATTAAGAAATAAATAGCATTAGTGCCATGTCTATACCAGAGAATCGACTTGAAATATCTTCCAAAGGAGTAGCCGTCCGAGGCAAGAAATCATCCTGTCATTAAGAAGGTCAATTATTTTCAGCCTATCCATATTCTATACATGAACAATGCAATGTTTTATCTGAGAACCAGTATGCTGCTTGATAGTCGTAAAAAATTGGTAATCAGAATTCAGACAGCCATGTAATTAAGTTAGCAACGAGCAATTTAATCAAATTTGAAGCAGCAAATGATTCTCACTTGTAGCACAACAGAGTTGATAACGTCGGCATATCTGACAGCCAGGTTGAGCGACATACATCTGGCCGGCCGCCATGGCGTAGCACCTGGTGCGGCTCCTGTCAACATCGCCGAGCTTGTCCAGGTTGAGGACGACCACCATGGTGAGCATGGCCGCGATGCCAGCCCCAAGCGAGTGGCCCGTGAACGTGAGCTTGTAGTCGGGGTACCTGTCCAGCAGGTCCCTGAGCACGTCGCACTCGGCGTCGAGCACCCACCCAGCCGCCCTGAGGAGGCCGTTGTGGACGTATCCGCCGTCGAACTTCCTCTTGCCGAGGCGGTTGTCGAGGAGCAGGGCGTAGTCAGACTCCCTGACGAGGTTGAGGCCTCGAAGGGCGAGGACGATGTCGGCGTGAGCGTGGTCGAGGTAGATGAGGTAGGGGGTGACGCGGCCGCGGGTGTCGGCGTAGCTCCGGCGGCGGACGACGCAGCTGGGGTCGACGCCGTAGCCGCCCGGCGGAGCGAAGAGAGGGGAGGCGAGGTCGTCCTCGTAGTTGGCCATGACGAGGCGGCACATGCGGGGAACGGGCTCGAACTCGGCCGGCGAGGCGAGGCCCCAGGTGGCGCTGTCGCGGTCGCCCGTGTGGAGGCACCGCTTCCACGCCCAGGCGCGCGCAGCCCAGGCAGTAGACGCACTCCAGGAGCGGCAGACCGCACGCCAGCGACATGGCAGCGGCGGCGGCGGCGGCACGATCAACGGGGGGCATCGCGGCGGCGGCCGGCGGTGGTGGTACTGGCGTGGGAATTGCGTCGAGCAGGTGGTGCGCGACGGGACCTCAGGTACGAATCGGGATTTAGGTGGGCGGATATTCTTCTCGTGATCGGATCCGAAGTAGCGGAGAGGTGGGTTTGCAGCATCTGTGAGATTTGCCAATGGCCGAGTGCGCAGAGAATCCAAGTTGCCGCACAAGTAGTAGTTCTTCTAAAACAAAGCGAGAAAAATTGAGGCCTGCCAGGGTCACCGAGAACAGAGTGACAATGGAGGACAGCGAGAAGGCGACGACAGAGTGACACGCCAAACTAGGTATCTCTTGTAAGCCATGCAAGATTGTTCACTAGCGAACAAGTTGCAAGTTTGAGAATTCGATTTAATAGTTCATTTTCATTGAGAGTTTCACTAGCTATCTAGTTAGGAAATATTCATTGGTAGTTCACTCGTGAGAGTTCGAATTATCAAACTGAAAGCTGGAAATTTCTAGCTGGAAGTTTAAAAATTACAGTATGGAAGTTTGATTCTTCAGGCTGAAATTTCAAATTTTCAACATACATGTTTGACTCTTGAGATTGAACATTTTAGAATTCGTGTACAATTTTTTTTTAAGTGATCGGTAGTTAGTTTACTTGAGGTCGTTAGTAAGGGTTCAATAGTTCGTTCGCTAAAATTCGTTAGCTTTTTTTGTTTTGTTTTTGAACTAAGCGAGAGTTAAGCAGTTAGTTTAGTTAACTAGTGATCTCACTGCAACGTCTCTGCCCTTTTTTGGGGCTGGAGTTGCTCTCGTTGACATAAGACACATCAAGTGACCAAACAAGGTGTAATGATGGCATGGATTATGACGATTTTAGTGAGACAAGATGGCACACCTACCTGAGCAGACAAGACCATTGGCTACTGCCCATCGAACGCCCCTATCGAGTTTACCACTCCGACTGCAACACTTCAATCATACAAGATCCGAGTCTTCCAGACATGCAAAACATTTCCCACCTGGTGGCTCTAGAAAACCCTTGAGCCTTCAGAGATTCCGGATGCAGGATCTCTTGTGCTGCCCTACATAATTTTGCTTCTTCTTCCATTGAACTTACAACTATAACAAAGTCTACTAATTGAAAGTTGTAACACACCGAAACCCAATGAAAACAGCAACTACAAGACAGAGTGAGCAAAAACCTTAAGTGTCAGCATTAACGGACAACAAGATTGGAAAAGTACAACTGGGATCCCCAGGCCAGGATTAATAGTAGTTCCTCTTGTCTATTCACCGAGCCGGTTGTACAACACGGCAGGAATGGTGGAACAAATGCAGCTTCTATTGACCTTACAACAAGAGAACTGCGAATAAAGAAGCTCACGGATCTTGTAGTAGTCCTCGCACAATGGGCCTTCGATCACAATCTGCTTGAGAACCCGTGCTTCCCTGCACTCCGATGCAAGTTACGCACCAATTAAAAAATACATGCATCAAGCGTGGCAAATTGAATTGTTTCACTAAATGGATGGTAGTTCCAGACTTCCACTAGTTACCTTTTGGTTAGAATCACCATCTTACGCACTGTGATGTACTCGCCACACCGTAAAGCTCCGCCAGCAAACTCAACCTGCAATGAATTTCTTGGCGCCTCAATTTCAAAGATTTCAGAGCATATCAGCACAGATTAGTTAGCCCTGCCCACTTAATAATTGCCTTCCAAGTGCACCTGTTACAGCTTTGCTAATTCATTTTGGTCGTCTGAAGTCTGAAATGTAACATCTACAAGTTATATGAGCTAAAGGAGGTGCCATCTAATACCATTCTGCACGGGAGTGAGTGAAAGTTGCAAACTCTCATCTGCTCTTAATATGCCATCACGTAGTTTATATGAATACATTTGACCCCCTATCTTCCATTGCATAATCCAAAAAGATGAGGAAAATTCGCCATGCCCATTCTACAACTAAAATGTGAAGGATTGGATGACTAAGGAATGCAATACCAGCAGGATAGTGTCATAATTGAAAACATAGACCTACCTGTAAACCCTTATTTGCTAGGAATGCTTGAAATCGGCCAATTTCAGATCACCCACAAGAACTGACTTGTGGGCTGATGGAGTTGATGAGGGGGGAAGCAAAGTAAGCTCTCATCCATTGTTCCAACTTCTGCATCAAACCATGCAATTTCATGCTCACCCAACTGCAGGCAGTGTTGTGTCAGAATCAGTGCTTTCTTACAACAAACTCATACTGAAGTAAATGAACAGCGAGTGAAGCCATATGGACAAAAAAACTGTGATTAGTGTTGAAACCAGGTGGTTTATGTGGTTACTAGCCAGGTTTATTGGCATGGATGGCGAAGGGTTGATGAGAAAATTCAACTGTAACAACAACTCCATACTGAAGTAATGAACAGCAAGTGAAGCATATGGACAAAAAACTGTGGTTAGTGGTTGAAAACCAGGTGGTTATGGTGGTTACTAGCCAAGTTTTTGGCATGATGGGATGGCAAAGGGTTGATGAGAAAATTCAACTGGTAAAGGATTGGCCAAGGGTTTATGGCTGGTAACTGGCTGGCAAATGGAATGGACCGCCTGGTTGGAAACCAATACAGAGCAAACTTTTAAAAAACCATACTAAAATCTTCTGGCCTTCTCTTTTTGTTTGTAACAACATTACTTGTAACGGAAGATGAGTGGACTCTGAACACTATAGGAACTAAGCTATCCAAAGAAGAGAATTCAAACCATTAGATTGCCAGCTTGAAGCTTCACTTATTCAAATTGTATCATGGCATCCATATCAAGAAGACTTTTTAACATCAATAGAGGGATAAAATATACTAACAATTAGGGAAGCAAATATAGTTCATACCTTCTTAGAAATGACATTGCTCATTAACTTCTCTGAAAGTTGTACCTGAATTACATGATAGCACAGACATTACAAAATTAGCAGTTTCTGTATATATAAGGTTGATTACAAGTTTCATTAGCCTCCTAGCTTAAATAATAATGGCATGCACACAAAGTTCTTGTTGCTGCTTACTCCCTCCATCTCAAAATATAAGGAGTATTTTATTTGGTTAAGACAAGGTTTTGACCAACAATTACTCCATTGGTATGTGACTTATGTGACATAAATTGATGTCATTAGATTCATACTCAAAAGTACTTATTTATGATTGTGACTTTGTATCACATAAACTATATAAGTATATATTAATAGAGTAATTGTTGGTCAAGGCACTGTCTTAACCAAACAAAATATGCTTACATTCTGGAACAGAGGGAGTAATATGTGATGGTGCAGTAACTTAAAGTGATTGGCAATGACAACTATTCAGTTTTGCCTACTTATTGTGCAAACCATCAGAAAGAATTAACACACCAGTATTTGAGGATGACTCACTTTCAATATCTCCTAACTCTTAAGTAAAGCTCTACTTAGAAAGAGCTTGGCAGTTAACAAACAAACCTTGTAAGCACATAAATCTGATGTTACATCAATCGTTTCTTCTATCTGAGGAGCATAAACATGCAGGTCTGAGTTCTTTGCACAATGCATTTTTAAATGTTCAGTAGCTTCTGCTGATCCATGCACCAAAACCTGGAAAATATGAGTAGAGATTCAGGATGTGCTACAGGTTCCACATACAGTGCAAGCATTGATCACTTGTGCACAGCAACTGCAGGTTATTGAAATCACACTTGCTAAATTACAATAGGAATCATCAGAGTAATAATCTATACAAAGTTTGTGGTGTCAAACTATATTTAGCTATGGAAAAGGATAAACCACATGTGAGAAGAAAAAATGCAACAAAAGTGGGCCATTATAAGTAAAAACCGTAAAAACACGTATGCTATAAAAAAGAATATTTCGAACTAAAGATACGTACAAGTTTCAGTGGGGCCACATGAGCAATAACTGATTTTACGGAACGCCCATCGGACCGACCTTCAAAGTCCATATATGCCAATGAGCACTTCACTTGCACCTGAAAAGAGTATACGTAATAGACATAAAGGTTCAATCTGGATAGACGTACAGCTATCTCTTTGATATAGATGCCGAGACTAAATTAAAGTGACTGAAAAGACTTACAGTTATCTCGTTGGAAATAACTTTTGAGGGCGCCGAATCAAGAAGCAGGCGTGCTGAGCCCTCATCAAGCTTACCATCCATACCATCTCCAGCAACCCTGAAAAAAGACATGCACTTAATAACCTAGAGTGCGTGTAACAAAATAAGAGCATTTCATCTTAAGTAAAAACAAATGAGCACTCATTTGAGTTTGAAGATGGCAGAAAGTTCCATGTGTTTCCCAGTTATCATTTAAAGCTTCTTGCAGTTTTCAATAAGAAACACACAGTTATCCCATATGCTCCAAAGAGATGACTGGAACATAATAATAGGCCCAGGCATGCAACTAAGTAACAATGACTAAAACACATATTCGATGGTCAAAAGGAATAGCGAGTGCGTAAGCAGACTTACAATCATCAAAGTATTATCCATTTCGTCTTGTTTCATCATATAATCATCAGGATTGATGACCTCGCCGAAGTCATCCCATTCAGCAGTATTTTCAAAGAAAGGAAACATTGGAGCAACACTGGTCGAAGGAGGGACAAATCCATCAATTAGAATATCCGCATTCCCGCCAATATGTGAACCAGCTGATGAGACCAGAAAGTAAAGAAGGGTAGTTTAACTACATATAACATATTACATAAAGGACTAAAGTGCCTTAAAACAGAAGATCAGTTTGGGAAAAATAGATGGTAAAACAGATATGTAACGATCGCATTGGCTTCTTGGTAAACAAGCATGAAACGGGGATATTAAACTTGATCAGGTCAACACACAAGACAGGCATGAAAGAACAAAAGTAAAATAGTCATAAATACAGAGAGTCAGAGACAGTACTCTAGTAGACTAGAATTGGTTATCAGGAGACACATAACATTTAAACTGTACTATGCAATTTCAAATTTGAAGGGTCAAGTGAAACAGCCAACAGAGTTTCGCAAAAATGCATCTTATACCGTTGGATGATTTACGAGATAAGCCTGCATCAACGACCATGGGATCAGAAGCCTTTGCATTTGATCCATGAGAAGCCTTTAGCTCCTCCTCTTTGCTGAGACTAGCCTTTAGCGCTTCTTCCTTTTTTACCCGTTCTTGTTCCTCTTCATAAGCTTTCAGCTCATCACCAACTAAAGGAATTCGCTTGCTCATATGACCTTTACAGCTTTGGGTGGTGGATCCACTTGAAGCATGCGAGCAAGTGTCCCAAACTGGAAACAGGAATATTTTGTAATCAGACATTTGTAAATACAGTAAATACATAGACATACAATGCTAGAAATCTGCTAATAAATGTAAATAATAGAAATAGTTAATCACCCTTTCAGTCAAATCAATGGAACATGAAGGCAAATAGACAATGGTAAATTTTATGGAAGTAAGGCTTCATAATCATTCAATTCTTTTCTTTTCCGCAAGTAATAAAAGTTCCATTTAGCAATTAATGTACTAAAGCCCCTTCAACTCATGTTCTTTTCAGTTTTAAACAACAAACAGTAGATCTTTCATCCAGAGTTTCAAATGAGTGTGAACAAGGCCTCTAGTCATTTACACCCTCAAAGCTCCACAGTTCCTATGACAATTATTTAAGGTGGCTAGTTTACTGAAAATATGTGAAGATTGATGAGAAACCATCTGGGGAGGCTGCAAACATGGATGTACCTGTCCCTTCTCAGTAAAAAGCACTAGATTTTTGGCCTCATTTGCCATCTCAACAAATATGTCATGAGAAAAAGCCAACCTCCAAACTTGCCATGGACGCTAGAACCACCTGTTAAATATTTGTTAACTTCAAGGTTCGAACAGTATGGTAGAGATATATATGTTACTCTAACCTTTGGAGCATCTCCCAATTTCTCAAGCTCTTCTTTGTTAATTATCAGTGAGACATATCTGCAACATAGCAGGACAAAAGTAGTTAGCAATCAAACAAAAGAATCATATGGAGAATTGGACACAAACGTAAGAAAGCTCTTCTGAAGATTCTTAAACAAACTGTTCGCTGGACATAAAAATATCTTAAATCTGAATGCAGCACTCCTTAAAACTATATTTAAAATGGCTCTGATAATAGTATTCTAAGAACAGAATAACTCAAAAGAGAACATATAAGTTTGAGTGTGTGACTCCATTAGTAGCAAAGAGAGAGGAAGCATGTTCACGCACATGGCAAATGTTAATATGCACAGAGAAATACCAAATGACGAACTGATGAAATGATAAATAACAAGAATCATTCATACCTTAATAAGAAGGCATTATCTCTGGTGTGTTCAAAAGACTTTGAGATTGAATCACTCATCCATTCAAGAAAACTCTTGACATAATCAACAGTACTTGTAGAAACATTTGTCAGAAAGTAGATAGGGTAGACCAAATGTCGTTGAGCCCAATACTGCAACGTATCAAGATAAAAGTTAGCCTATCATTACCATAACAGGACAAAAGAGTACACGAATAAGAAACCAAGATTTCACCTGCTCCATTATTAAAAGAAGTTCTAGCACTCTACCAGCTGTATCAACAGGCAGTAACACGCTACCACCACTTGCTAGAACTTTCACCATTGAATCTGCATAAAACATGGTGCACTTCAACCAAGAGGTTTCAGCATATACTATAAGTAAATTAACCGGCAAACAAGTAATAATTTGGGAGCTCTAACAATTTTAAGTTGGTTATATGCATCCAACCATGGCACTTTATCTCGAGATAAGAAGTAAATAAAATAAAATAAAACCCCAATGTTGCAAATTTGGAAAGAAAACATGTGCATCGGCGCATCTTCCTAATTTCTATGTGTTGCTTGCTTTAAACTGTGAAAATAATATCAACTGGTACTTTATCATGAGCTGGTAGCTCAATCTGATCAGAGTGGGATGGGAGGGGGGGGAGCATGAGGTGAATAACATATCACGCAAGGCTGCAATCATGGCAGCTCAAAAATACAACTGAGAATTGCAAATATCTAGTGAAGAGAATAATGACAGCTACTCCAGTGCTTTACCAATGAAATCTTGATCCTGCTGCCTTTTGTAGACCTGATTGTTCAAGGCATTGTAAGCATCAGTTATCAAAACAGCTGGCCGAACAAAAGATCCAAGGGCAGTACCATTCAAATGCCTGGAGAAGTATGCTACTGTTAGTTATTTAAGCTAAAGAGTACTAAATCTGTACAGGAGAAACACAACAAAGGATCTAACCTCTCTTTCCGATGGTTGAAGTCAACAGCATAGACAACATCCTCACCATCTTTTGTTATCTTCCATACTGTACCCCCCAAAAGATGCCCAGCCACATGTGGAGCAATAACTATTCCTTCACCTTTATCTGCTGATAAATAGTTTTTGAGCAAATACAGTTAAGCATAGTAAAGTGATATACATCAACATGATCTCACTGACCATTCAGAAGGTGATTTTGTGAGTATTTCAGTCTCACAACATTTTTGGAATGCAGCATCAATATCATCCAAAGTAAACAAGTCAAAGTCTGCAACTTGCTGAAAAGAAGATATTAAAAACGGTAAGAGTCATCCATGAACAATGATGAGCTACAAGGAAAAAGGAGACCAATGTTTATTTGGTCACACGCACATACAGAAGGAAGGATACGTCAACTGGAAATGCATATGGTTAGACAAGTATACAACTAGTTACAAATTACAATAATGAGCACTAAGGAAGCTTACCCATCGAGATAGAAAATAATCATACATGGTCAAAAGGCCAAGTCTAAACACAGGTTCTGTCGCATATACTGGCGCAGATAGTCCAAGATGTTTCATGGCATAGGGCAAAGCTCCTAGATGCATGATATCAGGATGGGATAGAAGAACAGCATCTATTGTTGGTGCAACCCTGAAAGATACAAAATATGCTTATCTGCATAGGTCAAATTAATCTTCAATATGTTTAGAGTAAATACGCATATTAATGCCACACATGCAGCAACATAGAATGTTTTCCTTTACTTAATTATTGTATAGGTAGTATGGAAGAAACACCTCGAAGCCCCTGTACAAAATGTGTTAATACAAACAACCAAACAACAGAGATTTTCTATTTGTGGATGTTTAAAAGCTCTGCTTGATTGTACAACTAACTAAACAATTGCTATTAAATTCATGTAGCGTTGTATCACCAGCCAATGAAACTCAACAAAAGGAACTTCTCCGCTCGCGCTCAGTAAAATGAAGTATAAATACAACAGCCTAACAGCAGAAGCCAGAGGTTATCTATTGATTAGCACAGCTACATACAGGGAGGCCAAAATTTGCCATTGGTCATGACATCCTAGAGTTGCCTGAGGTACATATTCACTATCCAAGAAAACAAAGCAATAAAAGTTGCATAACCACGTGAAATAATCAGAGCAAACATGCATGTATTTGCACTCACAGGAAACACATAGGAACTATGAAGCATATATACACCAAGAATACTACGGCAACTTGAGCTTCATCTTTGGCACACAAAGATCATACCATTTCCACATATGTATAAATGGACATGTATCCGAGCACACTAACACACCTACACAGATGTTTCAACTCAACTAGTTAATTTTCCCAACAGTCCAAAGAGCCCATCCATTGCAGCTAACCAACCCTATGACATGCCAAGGCACCAAGTACCCAGCATCCTTACTCCATTTAGTCCAGGCAGGCGTCAAGCACCCTATCCCCTGGCCCAATGTAGGCAATTGATCGAGTAGTTGGTGCGCACGGCACCCCCGTCCGATAGCAACCCCACTCGTGCCTCGCCCTAGCTGACATGCACAATTAGTCGAACAGGTGGCGTCCGGCAAGGCAACCACACCCACGAACAGACTAGCACTGTCCGAGACAACTGAGTCGACACGCAAGATCACCACGGACGCAGTTCGTGGAAGGGACAGCTGCTTACGGTGGTCGGGGAGCGTACCTGGCGAGGGGTTGCAGGTGGGAGGGGTCGCAGTGGTCGGTCCAGCCGCAGTCGAGGAGGAAGCGGAATCCGTCGACGGCGAGCAGGTAGCACAGGGGGCCCTCCCCGTAGGCCCCGCTCAGCGGCGTCACCTGCACCGACGTGCCCATCAGGTTCACCCCCTTCGCCGGCGAGTGGAGTCGGCGACGGCGAGTGGAGTCGGACGCTGCGGGTGGGTTTGATTCAAGTTGTGAACCAACCTTTTTTTTTAGTGGCGTTGTGTACCAACCTAAACCGCTCGGAACAGAAGCGTAAGTGAAAATGGGCCGGAATGGGCCGAAGCCGCTCGGAACGGAAGCGCAAGTGAAAATGGGCCGAAAGGGTTCGGCCCATATGGGTCGCTACTTCTTCCTCCCATTTTCTACTCTGCTCGCTCAGTTTTTGCTGCCTTGGACTGAACTGTTGAAGAACAGCGCAGTGTCAGAACCTGAAACCTGCCTTGTTTCCTTCCTTCCCCTCTCCCTCCCTCGACGCCGAAATCGAGCCCAGCACTACGGGAGCTGCCTCTTCTACTTGGTTGCGCTCAGGTCGCGGCCTCGTCTGCGTCGGCGTCACCCGCCCCATCCCCCAAGGTTGCTCGCACCTCATCCTCTTCACGCCAGTTCGAACCTTATTTCTAGCTTTTACATGCAATCCGGTCGCCTCCCACGAAGCAGCAGCCAAGTGTTTGAGGAAATGCCCAAGCCAATCCATGCCTTGTAAAATGTCAAATCTGGCTGCTGTCCATTTGTTTATCCGGCTGCCACATGTTATGCGAGGAAGACATGATATGGAGGTGGATGGCAGAGGGAACAGCAATGGCGGCATGGCAATGGTGACTATGTTGGAGTTTAGAGCAGTTTGTGAGAGGGAGAGAGAACCGAAATTTAGGGATTACCTGATTATTTTAGTCTTGCTTAGAAAGTTGATTAGCGCTTGACTGCTTGCTGCCTCGCTTGTTGTTGGTGATGGAATGCTTGCTTGATTATCTTAGTACTAAAGTGCTTCGTTTGTGTTTTACCTGCTAATACTTTTGTGCTTTGCTATTTTAGTGCTTGGCTGCTTGTTCGTGCTTGCTGTTGGTGATGGAATCTGTAGCTGCGGAGTTCGCTCACAGCGAGCTCGACGATGAGATGTTTGCCATCCGGTTTGGCACCGTGGAGAGTGAGTTCTCACCTCGTGCTCATGCTCTTGTGTGTGTGTATTTTTACACAAGTAACTCCAGAGAATGAGAGAACAAATAAACGGTGTGGTGAAGTCCATGATAGTCGATACGTATAAGCCTAGAATTCTATCTAGGATAAGAATGCTGATCTTCCTAGCTCAAATGGTCCTGAAGCTGAGAAGGAGCAGCAGGTACGTAGGAATGTTTCTAAAAATCTAGGAGATGGTGGTCAAGCGTATATCTTAAGATATACAATTCTCAATCGTAAAGACTATCGCTACAGATTCAGTTTAATGGCAGTAAACAGAAAGAAAAGTTCCCCTCATCTATGGCTAAATCTAGTTTTAGTCTCTAAACTCTAAAATCAGATATATTTGATATTTAACTTTTAAATTGAACAATTTTGATCCCTTTTTTTGAGCGATGACATGGTGGCGGTTTTGCATGAAGAAAAAGAATCAGACAATCAAAAAAAGGAAAAAAGCAGAATTTTTGTTAAAAATCTAAATTTTTATTTTCAAAAATCAGAATAAGGATACAAAAAATTAGATTTTTTTAAAAGTTTCGAGAATATTTCAAAAATGGAAAAAATATTCTTTTTTACTTTTTCTAAATTTTCAAAAAATTTCCCAGATTATTTTTTAGTAACTTTTATGGAATATTTATGTTTTTTCTAAGTTTTATTTTTTTCCTCAAAGTTCCATTTTTCTACTTTTTTCCTGATTTTAAATAGATTTCCATATTTTATTAAGAAATAAATTTTCAGATACTCTTTTAGAAATCTAAATTTTCATTATTTTCCTTTTTTAAATTTTGTGATTTTGCCACGGCTTTTGTGCTGATTGGCTACCACATGTACAAAACTACCACCACATCATCTCCTAAACCGTTTTGAGTGGGATGAGGGACCAATCTATCCAGTTTTAAAGTTAAGGGTAAAATTTGTCTGGTTTTAGAGTTCAAGGACTAAAAATTATATTCGGCCAATAGTTGAGAGACCACAAATGAACTTTTTCCTAAATAGAATAGTCCAACATGTGGAAGTTACTTTTCAGCATGGATAGTTTCCCTAAAGATTTTGTCCACATTTTGTGCTAGTAAAATCATTGATTTGTTTTTGGAAGTAATTTAGCTTGTTTGAGATTATGATATTCTTGGAAATTTATGTATATTAGTTGTTGTACGTTATACTATAGAATAATTACTGTGGAATAATTGTTGTATTTATAAATAGAGTTCTTTATGGAACATTTGTTTATGCATAACATGGAGTTATTTACCCTGTTGTATAATCCGGAGTTTACTTCACACTTGTTCGTGCTTATACAGATATACAGGTTTGTATAGGGTGCAGAATCCTCCAACCCTCTTTTTACTTTGTGTTTCTATATGTTTCTAACCCTCTCTTTTTTTCACTTTGTGTATATATGTGGTGGATGTACAACGGATATGGATTCCTAGAAAATTATTTGCGAGATTCCTAGAAAAGAACCATTCATGAACTGCGATCTTTCTCTTGCTTTTAATCCTCCGAAGAGATAGCTCAGCATGAAATAGTCTGGATTTCTTTTCTACATACTTCTTTTTTAAATTTGGGGTATATCCACTCCCCCTAAAGCTTTTCTTTTCAATACAAGTCTTATCAGGAATTCTTTTCTACCCTAGTATCAAAACAATAATAAAGCTTCCCTAAAAAAAGAGAGTAAAGCGGAATAAATTATTAATGTTTTTATGAAAAATAAAAGACAACCGGCAAGACTATACGAGACATGCCGCGCACAGGTCTATTATTTCATAACCATTGTTGGGACTGAAACAGATGCAGGATGCTGCATTACTGTAATTTCATGACTGTCCTAAATGCCGATTCTGCCTTCTGAGGCTCTTTTCATGTAAGTAAGTATACTGAAAATACCTAGCCTTTTGGAATAATGTGTTGAGTAGATCGGTCCTTGAAAATAAAGTTAGAAATCAAATCTAGAGTGCATTATCTAAACCAAATGGATAACCAGAGACAAATGTAATGGATATGAACAGAATGGAAATATTAAGATCAAGTATAACAAAAAAAGTTTGATAACCTCAGCGGCTTACGATCGCTGGTAAGACCGCACCCATCCTGACATCACGCTTGAAGGGCTGCTCCTACTCATCCGGCTAAATGACGTCTCGATGCTTTACCGCAGGGCAACGCAATCAGGTTTTCCCGAACGACGAGGCGCCACAGCCAAGGACGCTGACACTAATCGCTCCATTGTCAATCCGGCTGCGACTTGACATGGCAGTTGTACTTGAAAGCAGCAGCTGGTGGCCATCAAGTTCTGTGATGAGCGAGGTATCTAGAGGGTTGAGCTCGTATGTGGTGCAGAATACTGGAAAGTGGGACGTATCACCATGGAATCATATAGATGTCTACAAGATTGATATAGCAAAAAAGTACATTAAAAAAAAGGAGACATGACTGAAATACAGTTAACATGTTCACGTCAATCAAACAATGAAAGAACTTAACAGCAAAATCCCCAAATCGCATGCCAAAAAAAGAAGGGTTTGGTCCTTCCACAAACCATATATTAGATTGAAGTGTCTTCCTTAAAAAGATCAGATCGACGAAATCCGAGACAACTGTTGTTCGCCGATTAGGATCAAAAGTGAGACGCTTCCATCGGCCACCACGGTAGATATATAGAAGTGTGAGACACCTCCATCGGAAATACTAAGGTCAGGAGCAATAAATTGCACGGCAATCTTTCCAGCAAGATGGCTCATCAATTTGTAAGTACCTAAGGTGAGCTTACGAATGAGATCGCCTGGACGAATCTGGACATCTTCCTGTGCGAGGAGCTACACGCCGAGCCCGGCCATGGCCCTAGCATGGAGGTGCGCAAGCATGGCCTTGAACTCCTGCCGGCGGAGGCCGTGCACATTTTCGAGCCCGGCCGGGCTGAGCATCTCCCGGAGGCAGAGGCGGTGGAGGAGGCGCCACGTGGGACCGACGGGGTTCCAGACGATATTCTGGCCGCCGTCGTAGGAGATGGAGCGGGCGGCGTCCGGGGTGTCGGGGTCGGCGAAGACGAGGTGACAATTGAGGCGAATCGACCATGTGGATCTATTGAGATATAACAAATTTTGTTGAGCAAAACAAGGAGGAATGGATAAGTTAATGGTATAAGTTTGTTGCTAAATTAGTTGTAGATATATTTATTTTGTTAGAGGGTTGTTAGAGGGGTAAAAGGGGTAATCAAAAGTGTGACACCATCATCAACTCAAACTGAAATATTATAATATGGTATAGATAGTATGGAAAATCAAAACTTCGGAAATTAGACTTTCCGTGGGCTTTCTTATTATTTTCCTTTTTGGCAACCCGGGCAAGAAATGGACGTTGTTTCCCCAAAAATGGGCCGCTCGAAAGCACAACTGGGCCCAACTGGGCCGGACCAAATCGGCCCATATGGCTCGCTACTTCACTCCTCTCCTCTCCACCCTGTGGCGGGCGTGCGTCTTCCGGTCACTTGCGTGCACCTCCACAACAACCCCGCCGACTCCGGCGAGCCCCTCGCCGCCGGCAAAATACACAACCCGCGAATCTCATAGAGAACGCGTAGGGAGACGCTTGAGGAGGTGAACCTCTCCTGCGCTTTGTCTCGGTCGCCGTTTCCCTTTTCCCGTTCGAGGTAAGCACTCGTCACTCGCGTTCCTGGTTGGATCTAACCAAAACCCTAACCCCGCGCGGATCTCTCCCCGCAGTTGCTCCTCATGGACGGCGCCGCCGCCGCCGAGGGTGGAATCGCGGAGCCGACGGCCAACGGGGAGAAGCCCGAGGAGCAGCAGTTCGATCCCAGCCGGAGTAAGGGGCTCTCGTCTCAAACTGCCTTTGCTTCGTTCGTACCTGTAGGTTCTGCGCATGTATTGTTCGTGCTCTAGGACTTGGGTTTTGGTTTGTCAGTTGGGAATCGTGGTCTCTTTCCATGGGGCTTTGGATGGAAGCTTGAATTGTTAGATAGCTATGTATTGGTTATTGCACACGAATTGGATAGGCAATTCACAGGAAATATGCCAATTCGCAGCTACGAATTCACAGGACTCCTCAAATTCCTTGTCCAAGGGGAAGTTTTTTCTTATCGACTTGGAAGCCATAAGGACTGTAATTTAGTTTGTTGCCTTGTTGGAGGGATGTGCATAGGATGATGATGTCTTGAATCCATGATCGGCGTTTGTTGCTGTGGTTTGGGAACTACTTATGTTGAATCGCATATTCTTCAAGTACAGCTGGTAATTAACATAAGCTTACATGTGAATACATGTCTGGACTCTCGAGCCTCCATGTACCTCGCGAGTCGCGAAGCACCTAAGACGTTTCTTAGCACTGCATGAATGCATGTTTGGTCCTTTTATTTCTCCATATAATGTCCTGATATCTAGTTGATACTGTCCTGAGTTTGTGTGGAATGACATGCTTATTCTTCATGTGTTTTCACATGTTACTTACTCCCTTCCTATGGTACACTATCTCAATCATCAGAAGCTTTATACTGTCAGTATGGAATACTATCTGCATATTTTTTTCAGGAAAAAAATCACCACCTCTATTTTGGTCCCATGGTTGAATTCAGCTGGTTGCTAAAATTTTTTAGTAGACTACATTGTAGTACTATACCGTTTAGGACAGCGTCTGTAGGATGTTCCTAAACCAAAGACCCAATTCTGTTAGGCATTATTTGGAAAATGTACTAATCATTTTCATCTGTTAACTGGTGCCATTTCAACGTATGCTTTTGTTATAATATATTAATTTTACAGCATTCTGACACAATGAATTGATGTTTTGAAGTGATTGGAATAATCAAAAGGAAGGCATTGATTAAAGAACTAGCTGCTGCTTACCGTGCTGAGTGTGTAGCCTGCTGTAAAGAGCTCCTGCAACTCCAGAGAAAGTGGGAGGAGGTCTGTATCCATTGTTCTCCAAGATTTACAGATTTAGGATCTATATTGCTTAGCAGTTAGTACTGCAATTATGTTCATTAATCAAAACATTACTTACATGCATGTAGCATTGCTGATAGGGATGCAAGTGGGCCGGGCCGACCCATCCTAGTTCATTTGCTTGAGAAAAATTCAATGGCATGTATACAAACTTACAAAGTGAACCACCAATTAAGTTGGAAGTGAACTTTTAACTAAGTTAGGTGGCCCAATGGGCCGATGCACTTGCATCCCTAGTTGCTGATATGTTCAACTTATATTAGGGATGTACAATTTGTTCCATTAGAAACAGACGCTCTTTTAGCACCTAGATCATGCCTCGCTAATTGCTACTCTCTTGTCACTTGTCAGATTGTGTTCTGCATGAAGTCTGTAATGCTAGAATTGTTGCAAATTTTGAGTTCAATTCACTGAGCTGTGAAACAAGTGTCATTGTTTTCCAGGGACAGTAGCATCACGGGCTAGGCCCAAACCTTTTAACTCATAACTGCCTAATGTGATTAGGGTTCAGCACTCGCTGTTGCATCTGTTGGGTTCTATCATTAGGCAAATGCTCTCTGTCAAAAGGTGTTGTTTTTTCTTATTCTTATTGCTGGAGCACTTTCCAACCTTCCACAATATGTGTTGTAGTAGCAGTAATCTAAAATCATCAAAATGTAACTATCTTTGTGGGGTTGCATGTCTTGGTCTAGTATGATTTCTTACACAGAAGTTGTTTTTTGTTTTGCACTCCGGACAACATTTTCTTCAAACAATTCATCTCTGATGTGATCCCATTTTCCTTTTTATCGGTTCTGCAGGAGCAATGCGTCGAAGCTAAGATGCCCGAAGAACCAAAAACATTATTGACGAAGCCTTCTAAGCGTAGGAAGAAGTAGCCTTAGGAGATTATTACTGCTTTTTCTCAGAAAGGAAGAGAAAAAAGACCATGGAAACTCAAGTTTACTCCCTGCTGCATTAGTGCATTATATTACTGATTGATAGCTTAGCTCGACATAAGGTGTAAGCAACCATTGTACTGAGAAATATTAGTGTGGCCATAGGCTTAAATGTGTATGGCCCCTAATCCAAATTATCCAATAAAAGAAATAGATTAGATAGACATAGCACAAAACACCATTAAATCCCAAGCCATACTCTAGCTTAGGCGCGTCCTGAAACAATGTAGAGGGTGTACTAAACAGATAATGTCGTTGGCATGAATACACACGTATAATATGTTCAACAAAAATCTATATGTGCAACTAGCAACACGTATGGACGCAACAAATGCATCTATGAGAAAGAGAATATCAGGTGGTCTCACGGTGTTACGCAACCGTAGGAATGCGCCTTCACCTCTGTAACACGTAGTAAGAAGGCTTGTGTCTACCTTGGGTAGCTGGCCAATTCACCATCATTCAGCAATTCATGTTATGTTAGCTGTGATAAGACTGGATGGGACATGTATGACTTGAACAGATGAACCTACGTGTTTCTTGTTGATGTGTTTTATAGACAGAGTTGATAAATATAAACAAACAACATATTAGAAGATAACTAAAATTTCAAGAAAAATAAGTAGAATGCCTCGGTTTCAATGTACCCTAACCTATGTTAACAACATGATAATTAATTAAACACAGAAGCATCGCTCATCGCATATGCCACTGATTCCATTCGATCCACCGACTGGAAGACATATATGTAGACACATTTAGGAGCATTGCTATTTGCTAGCTCCGTGCATTACTAGTCGGTTAGTACGAGGATGATTGGTTTGGAGCTAAAATTGAACTAATCAATGTTTTGAAAAGTTAATATTTAGTAATGTCCAAACTCATTAAAAGTTGATAAGTTCTCTAGATATCTTAAAGTTTGGCGCTCTAAACCAATCAACCTCTACGTCAACCATTGACAAGGTCCTGATTAATAATTAAGGTCGTAGCTGATCAAAAGGTTGACCTCATCTCACTCCGCACGTCTTGCCTCCTAGTCGCCTGCTCCAAATAAGTGCAAACACAAATGCAAGAGAATGTCATGTGTTCTTCTGGGCATCTAGACTTGGATCATTTCAAAGATGCATACACACGCAAGGGAGCTGCTACATTGTCCATGAGAACATGCATGACCAACAGCAAGGCATATTCCAAGTTCTCTCCAGCTAGCCGTGCAAGAAGAAACCATGAACATCCTACTATTAATTGCTGTGTGTTGACTGAAAGAGATAGCAAGCAATAGGAGGCCCGGAGAAGCTTCTCAGAAACTGTCATCTCGTCAGAGTGAATTAGATTGCGGACGTTGAATACCTCGGACAATGACCTGCAGCTTGGGATCCATTTGTTTGTTTATCACAGCCAAACCCCAGGCTGAGAGAGAAAAGACGGCAAGAGAGAATTTTGTTGGTTCCTTGTTGCGTCGCTCTGCTTGTCGCCTTGGCCTCCAACACCAGCAAACTCAGGGTATAGTCTTTTACCTTTTCTTTTCTTTTCTCTTAAGAGCTTGCTTGCTGCTTCTCTCTGGTGGCAGCTAGCTAGCACTAAGTCACTAACTGTTGGTTGAGCATGGCTGTGATCAGCAGCGCCCGCGCTTCTCTCCATCCGTTTCCGTCGCCGTCATCGTTGCCATTGCCGCCCTTGTCGCGTCGGTCACCTCAGACCGAGGTGGAGAGGATGTTCATGCATGGAGGGAGCGGGCGGTCGTCGAGCACCAATGGGACTAGCAGGAGCAGCAGCCTCAGAGAGATCGACGAGGAGGCTGCCGTTGCGGAGGAGGAGGATGGCGGAGGGAAGCTGTACGTGGCCGTCGGGAAGGACCTCAAGGACGGCAGCTCCAACCTCCGCTGGGCAGCTCGGAACCTCATGGGTGATCTCAGGCTTGTCCTGCTGCATGTGCACCAGCCTGCCGACAGAATTGTGACCGGTAAAGGCAACACCTTTTCTTCAGTTTGACTTTTATCTCATCTGCACGAATTCATGGAGAAGTATATAAGGACCAAAGCTTTCTACTTTTCTTGTTATTTCTGTCAACATCTCAATCATTTCAGAAATAACTTATGCATTTGCGGGGGGAAAACAAACAAACCTTGTTCTTACTGGATTTGACCCTCATCTCCATGTTCTTTTCCATCCTCTGCTTGCCAAGAGAATGCTCTGCAAAAATGATACAAATGAACATATCAATAATCAAAAGTAGTGTTCTGCTGTTTCAGTTTTATTTTTCCGTGTTATTTGTTGTTGCTGTCAGATAATTTTAGAAAGCACTCGTCTCTCTTCGATAAGCATTACAAATACTTATTTAACACTATGCTGATCTTTCTGATTACCTCTAGCGTTGCCCTATGTGTAGGATTATGCAAGGTTGCTGCAAGCCAGCTGGAAGAAAAGGAGCTCAAAGCATACAGAATGCTTGAGAAGGAGGAGATGAACACACTTTTAAACCAGTACCTCAACTTCTGCAGAGTATCTCTGAAGGTCAGTTAATTAATTCACAAAGGCTATATGAATTATGAAATCATATTCACCAAAAATAAAAAATTCACAGGTGCAAGCTGAAACACTGGTGATCGAGAAGAGCAGTCCTGCAAATGGCATTATTGAGCTCATTGATCAGCATCACATTACAAAGCTTGCCATGGGAACATCTTCCGTCTCAGTGTATGTCCAGATGCAATATTCCGGCTTTATAATGAGGATTCATGAATAAAGATACATCGCAATTATTCCTAACTGCACTGTTTCCGTAGAACAAAGCACCACGTGAGTTATGTAATTATATGCTCGAGTCATGTATATGTAAATTTATTATTTGCCACGAATTTCTCTGCCATTTTAACGAGATGTAACAAGAAAGGCGGCAGGACCAAGTAATCAATGCTTCCCTTAAAACAATGAACTTTGTAACACAATCCAGCATTTGTCTTTATTGTGTATTTCTTACTTAGCAAATGACAATCAAAAGTTGACACTAAACTCCCATTAACAATCTACTGTTTTACTAGTTATCATCTATCCCTCTGTCTAAAGTCTAAACTAGAAGTCAAATATTCCAATTAATATAGATCCTAAGTTCTTTATGTTGATTATGAATCTTTCATGAACAGGAAAAGGAAAGTACCGAAATCAAAAGTTGCATCCATCGTGCATGTACAGGCCAAACCATACTGCCAGATCTTCTATATTTGCAAAGAGACTCTTGCTTGCTCTAGGTATGAACATCATGCAGCCCTCAAGTTTCCAACATAAAGCAAATGCTATATACAATTTGCAATTTCATCTGGGGGCAACTACTCAAAATTATTTCCAGCCTGACAAAACAACGGTGCCATGGTTCTTCATCATTTTTTAGGGAGGCCAATCAGCTTTCTGCAAAAGCAGAGTCGCCCCCAAGCAGCTGCGCGAGCTCTCTCTCAGATCAACCTGAGTTCCGTCCAGGATCCGTATCACTGCCACCAGGGCATCCAGGTTTCATAGGATCTACAGACCAACAAGCCCTTTATCGACGGTCCGACTCAGTTGGTTATTCCTTGTGTGGATTGATAGCAGACAGTGTGGAAAACATGTCACCTGCAAGGCAAAACTCGATTGATATGACACCAAAAGGTTTCTCTCCTAATTCCAGCCAGAAAAGCACTGGAGGATCCTCATCAGGTCTGAGGGATTTGGACAGTATGGATGGATCGCCAGCACCTGTTTCAATTGCAAGCTCTGAAGAATATCAGCATTCCATGGTAAGCCATATTGGACTGAGCAGAGTTCTCTAAGCAAAGCCACACCTTTTCTTCAAAGAAAATAATAACTTGACAAAATAACATCTGGAGTACTGTTAAGTGGAAATCAAGTACTATGTTGTTAAAAATGATTATGTATTTTAGAGTATTAACAAAACCTGAGCATTAGAGATGTGCCATTTGCTGCTAATTATAACAAGAGATTTTTCTTTCATGTATTTCCATCGAGCAACAACCTAGCAGATGAAGTTACATCCACGTTAGACGCGATGTTAGAACTCTGATTCCAAGAGGCTTTGGTCCTAGCACGAGTGCAGAGACAAAAGTCGACACTAGAATGTGTTCACGTCTGTGGTCATCCTCAGCCAGTACTGTCTTCTAATGTTTTGTCAATGGCACTATGGACAAACTCCCCTTTGTTAAAATTTAAAATCCTAGCGCTATTGCTCTATCATCCATGTACAAGGTCACCGGAAGAATTTTGGTTGACCAAGCAAGGTCTTTGGTTTTGGTCTTAGTTGTAATATTTATTGGATAATGTTCTCATACTTATTGAATGCAAAGAAAACCACAATGTTTTACAGGTGGAAACTGCATTACAACATGAAGTGTTTGAGCAACTGCACCAAGTCAAGGAACTAGAGCACTCAAGAAAGGAAGCATCTGAGGGCCGGCAGAAAGCCAAAAAGGATCTGTTTGAAGCTTCTATGATGGTATGTTATTTGTTATTGCCACATACCTTTAGTCATCCATTATTGTTGCTTAATCTACTGTATTTTCCCTATCTTTCTTCTCTAAATACATGCAATTTATGTTACATGGTACATGTGTCTATCAAGTAAGCAAAATGTTTTCTTGCAGTTCAAAGCACGGGAGAATTCACTCTGCAAAGAAAGAAAGGAGGTAGAGGAAAGACTGAAAAGAGAAAAGGCTGGCCTCGAAAAAGAGCACCTCCGTATATGCAACGAGCTGCAGAAGGCAAATGAGCAAAGGGCAGAACTGGAGAACAAGCTTCTCCAGGCCAATTCCCTAATGGAAGAGCTCCAGCAGTTGCAAGGAGAGCTGCAGCGCGAGAAAGACCATGGTGTTAGAGAAGCTGCAGAGATGCGCCAAATAAATGGTGACAGTATATTTGGCTCTACTGGTGCAGTTGCCTTGACAGAGTTCAGCAACACAGAGATAAAACAAGCAACCAACGACTTTGATGACTCCAAAAAGATTGGGCATGGTGGATGTGGAAGCGTCTACAAGGGCTTTCTCCGTCATACTACTGTGGCTATAAAAAAATTCAACCGTGAAGGAATAACAGGAGAGAAAGAGTTCAATGACGAGGTAATTTTCATCATTCCTTCAAACAGAAGGTCGTTGCAGTCAAATGAGAAAGAGTAAAAGGGTGTATCTAATATGTGATTTTCCAATATATTACAGGTAGAAACTCTGTGTAGGATGAGGCATCCGAACCTTGTCACTCTGATGGGAGTGTGCAGGGAGGCCAAAGCATTGGTTTTCGAATTCTTATCAAACGGGAGCCTAGAGGACTGTCTGCAGTGCAAGAACCAAACATTGCCACTCTCATGGCGAAGGCGCATCAGAATTGCTGCCGACATCTGCACAGGACTTATCTTCCTCCACTCCAACAAACCAAAAAGCATTGTCCATGGTGATCTGAAACCTGACAATGTCCTTCTTGACGCAAGCTTTGTTTGCAAGCTGGCAGACTTTGGCATCTCTCGTCCCTTGAATCTGACAAACACCACTGTCACTCCTTACCACCGAACAAGTCAAATAAAAGGCACATTGGGATACATGGATCCAGGATACATTGCTTCAGGGGAGCTCACAGCACAGTACGATGTCTACTCCTTTGGAGTAGTGCTGCTGCGATTACTAACTGGCAAGAGCCCACTAGGCCTTCCAAATGAGGTGGAGGCAGCTTTGAGCAAAGGAATGTTGCAAGAGATAGTTGATGCCTCTGCAGGGGAATGGCCACCTGAGTACACTGAAGAGTTGGCAAGCCTAGCACTCAGATGTTGCCGATATGACAGGAAGAAGCGCCCTGATCTTGCAAAGGAGGCCTGGGGTGTCCTGCAAGCTATGATGAACTGTCCAGATGATAATTGCGAGGCACCATCGTTTTTCATCTGTCCAATGACACAGGTTAGTTATGGCAAATGAGGCAGTAGATTAACAGAAATACCAAAGCAGCTCTATGTTGCCGGTGTAAATAATCTCCAGCACTCTGCACATATGAGTAAATGAAAAATGAGGTCTATATCTAGTCAACATGGTTAACAAATCAAAGAAATGAAGCACTTGAATCATGTGATGCAGTAGGTCGCACCAACAATTATCTCCTGTTTACCTGATTAATCACCTACAACCTTTACAATTCAGTCACTACTGTTGGTTAATGTCGTCTTGGATTGAGGTTTTATTTGCTTTCAGGTAGGCGATTAGTGTTGTCATCTTTAGTTTCATATAACCTTGTATCTTTATCATATTTTCAGGAGATCATGAGGGATCCACACATTGCTGCCGATGGATTTACATATGAAGGTGAGGCTATAAAGGACTGGCTTCAAAGAGGGCATAAAATGTCCCCCGTGACCTACCTCAGTTTCACACACCATGAGTTAATTCCCAACAATGCCCTTCGTTTTGCAATTCAAGAATGGCAAATGCAACAGCAACCGTGATTTTAACCTTCCATTTGATTTGTATTTGTCATGTTTCTGAAGTGAAGCAAATGGTTCTAAGCGTGTATATATTCTAGAGAACTTTTTCCACATAAGCAGTTAATACTTTCTCAATGTTTGGAACCCACAAATGAGAAGTGATGTACATGCTTTGAGGCTCACGTGTTTGGGATGAACTTACATGTAATGTAACTTTACCGAGAAAATGCGATGTGCATACCCATTTTTCCTCTCCCTTTTGCAAAGTTAGAAGTTCATTGACAGTAAATCAACAATCAGATAAATCAAAAGTTAGATGATTGAGCACAGACGGTTTCTAATAATGTGATTACACTTTTTTTTAAGGAAATTAACTATGCTCGTTTGATCTTTAGAGCTACAAATACTAGTATGACTTGACAATTGCAATTTATGCTACCATTCAAGAGAAAGAAAGAGAGTAAAATTTCCTCTCTATAATGAAAAGGGTGGTGTTCTTGGGCTTATGCTCTCTGCAGCACATGATTGCGCGCTATCGCTCCCACATCTCTTGGCTGAAGGAAGGGGATGCTAACACTCCCTTCTTCCACCTCCACACCAGCCACCGTCAACGAAAAAATTACATCTCCCATATCCAACACAACGGTCAGGTTCTGGCGGATCAACAGAGCATCCAGGATGTCATTGCTGATCACTACGCTGCCCTGTTCGAAATCCCAGAGGGCCGTCCTTTCACCATCAACTTCGCTGAATTGGGCATCGCGCGACACAATCTCTCCGCCCTGGATGCTGATTTCACGGAGGATGAGGTGTGGGCCGCTATCAAGGCCATGCCGGCAGACCGTGCCCCCGGTCCAGATGGATTCACTGGCAAATTCCTCAAGTCCTGTCGGTCGCTCATCAAGGGCGATGTCATGTCGCTGCTATGCTGGCTGCAATGCGGACAAGCAGCTGGATTTCACAAGCTAAACACTGCTTTACTGACCCTCCTACCCAAGAAATCTGATGCTCTTGAGGTCCGCGATTTCCGGCCTATCAGCTTGTGCACTGCATTGCCAAGCTGATCGCCAAACTTCTGTCACTCCGGCTTGCTCCTCTGTTGCCAACACTGATCGCTGACAACCAATGTGCATTCATCCGTGGGCGCACGATCCATGACAATTTCATGCTCATCCAGCATATGTCAAAGGCTCTCCATGCCGCGCATACCCCATCTACGATGCTCAAACTCGACGTTTCTCGAGCCTTTGATTCGGTCTCGTGGCCATTCCTGCTGGAGCTATTGACACACCTTGGCTTCGGCATCCGCTGGCGATCGCTCATCTGCCTCCTGCTCTCATCAGCTACCACTCGCGTGCTGGTCAATGGGAATCCCGGCGACAAATTCAAACACCACAGGGGTCTGAGGCAGGGGATGTTCTTCACCGCTTGCTCGTGGCCGCCGAGAGGGCAGGCCTCCTAGAAGAGCTCAAGGGGAGTAGGGGCGCATGCCGCACCCTGATGAATGCTCGCTCATCCTGAGGCTGCTCGAGGCCTTCGGTTCCGCTTCCGGGCTACACAGAAATATCCAAAAAAGCTCTGCAACTCTGATTTGCTGCGATGACCAAACTTAAGCCTTCGTCGAGCAAGTGCTTGCATGTCCCATTAAGAACTTCCCAATCCTCTATCTGGGCATTCCCCTATCTATCTGGAAATTGAGCCAGGTAGACTTGCAACCTTTGGTCGACAAACTGGACCACAAGCTCGCTGGATGGAAAGCCGGTATGCTGTCCAAGGGAGGTCGCTCTGTTTTGTCTGCAATTCCCGTGCACGTCAAGAGGCAGCGCAACTTTCTTTGGACTGGTCGTCGGGACGCCTGTGGCGGCAACTGTGCCATTGCCTGGAGAGATGTGTGCTGGCCTACTGATTACGGGGGTCTGGGTATCAAGGATCTCCAGAAAATGGGATGGGCGCTTCGATCACGTTGGCCGTGGTTGCAACGCGTAGATCCTACCAAGCCATGGGCAAGATTCCCAATCAAGACCAATCTGGTGATTAATGACCTGATTCATGCGGCGTCGCAGTGCCCTGTTTTGGTCGGACAGGTGGGTTGGTGGCCAATTGATCAAGGATTTAGCTCCCCAGGTCTTCAACGTCGTCGGCCCTCGAATTGCGAAGAAACGAACTGCGTTTGAAGCTCTAACCGCTGGCCGCTGGATCAGCGACATCTCCAGCTCCTTGAATGTCTAAGGCATTCTAGAACTCATCCATCTAAGACTTGCTGGATGACTCCCTATTGACCCCAGGATCGCAGGATCAGTTTATTTGGCGGTGGACGACATCTGGTCAGTACTCGGCTTTGTCAGTGTACGCCACCCTTTTTGCTGGCACGATTCGTTCTCCGGTCGCGCACTCAGTTTGGAAGGGATGGACACCTCTAAAATGCAAAGTCTTTGCATTTTTCGTGGCGACCAATCGATGCTGGACAGTGGACAGGCTCGTTCGGCGTGGACTCCCTCACCCCGCTCGCTGTCCCCTCTATGATCAAGCAGATGAATCAATCTCCCACCTCCTCACAAGCTGCGTTTTTGCTAGGCAAGTCTGGCATTCCCTCCTATCCAAGTTCAACTTACAGTCCATCACTCCAAAGCCAGATGATCGATTCAAGGACTGGTTCGTGTACGCAGCTGAGCGCACCGGGGATGATAAGATGAAAGGCGCGAGGTCGCTAATACTCCTAACGCTTTGGAGCATCTGGAGGCTGCGTAACGATTGTATCTTCAACAGAGCTGCTCCGCGCGGCCCGGCCCTCATTGATGAAATCCTCTGTGAAGCCAGCTGCTGGATGCAAGCCGGGGCAAAAGCGCTCATGAAGCTGCCGCAGCATGCTAGGCCGCGGGATGGTCCATAGCGTTAGTCTAACTCTTAACTCCCCTGTACATTCTGAGTTTTTAGCTCCTTAATTCTTTGTTTCTGCCATGTGCTGATTTCTCTTTTCTGCTCATGTATCCTAGCGTCTTCTTTCGACGCTTTCTCTTCTGATACAAAATGGCAAGCACTTTGGTGCGTGCTCGAGAAAAAAAAAGGGTGGTGCTTGACTATCTGCACTATCAAATAAGTTGGTTTTCGGGAAAGGGAATTTAGTGTGATTTCCCCCTGATGCCTTTTTTACTGGAAACTGTGATCACAATTCACATACGGGGAACTGACTGGGGACCTTATGCTTGTTCCCTGCCAGGAAAAGAGTGTCTTCAGGAGATGTAAATTTTGAAACTATGGTTAATTCTTGTTTTGTCCTCATTGAGTGTAGCTTTATTATCATTTATTATATTAGCCTTTTCCATTTCTATGTGTGATAATAGGCACGTTATCTGTACTGCCAGGTCCGCAGAAACTGCTTAGGCAAAGTCATTTAGCTTGCGTAAGCCGTAGGCACCTATAATTAAGCCCCCTACGGTAGCTTTAACTTGCAAAGTAAAACATAGCATAAAACCATAAACTTATTAAGACTGTAGAAGTTTAACAACAACAAAAAATCGATGATTTTTTAACGTTACAAAGGAAGAGAGTATTAATTGGCGCATGATGAGGCAAGTAGGAATTAGAGAGATCATGGGTCGTTATGATGAGAGCAGATTATCGAAATGCATTCAAACAAACAGGTGGTTTGCAGCAAGAGGAGGAAGCCACCATGCATGCTTGCTTGAGATAGGACTCCATGTAGTTGTCGGTCGACAAAGAAGAGGAGAGGAGTAGAAGAAGACTTACAGGAGGGGTGACCTCGATCTGGGCGGACTCCGGGCATGAACTCCTCCTCCGGGTCCGCCTGTAGCGTGAACTCTAGGACCAAAAACGAAGCAGTCAGTGATGAAGAGTAGAGCCAAGAAGGAATTGAATTGAACTGTAAGTGAAGTGGTGGTGTCTTTCTCACTTGACTTTGCAGTTGTCGTCGCCACTCATTCACAAAGTAAAAGCACTTGCACAAGTCGTCCATCAAAAAGGCAATAGCTCCTGCCATGGAAATTGCCGTGAGAGTCTTGGGCAATTCCTTAACATTATAAAGCTACCATCACATCACATAACTTAGTTTTGGCATAAATAGCCGTCCGTTTTGGCAAAGATAAATCAAGCCAAAACCACTCCGTTACTTTCCCGTTGTTCCTTTGTCATTATTGGACACAGTCAAGTGTGTACCACTACTACATTAATCAATCTATGCACAATATATAATGAGTCGAAAAAAATAATCTTTGACATAGGGAGAACGGTGCCAAAGCCTGCACGTTGCCTAGCTACGACAAGCAAATATAAAGGCGATTCCTAGAAGAAATATTTGCAGGAGCCAACTCCAAAGCTGAGCACCAGGACACCAAGAAACGACACAGCTGCTCGCTCGCGATGGCCACGGCCGGCACCCCCACGCCGCACGCCGGTGATTCGCCGGAGCCGTCCTCCTCCGGCGGCGGCGACCGCGAGAAGGTGTATGTGGCGTTGGGGAGGGAATCCAAAGCCATGCTGCTGTGGGCGCTGCACAAGTTCCCCCAAGACGCCGCCTTTGTGCTCCTCCATGTGTACTCCCATCCCAAGTTCCTGCCCGTCCGTACGTATCACTCCTCCTCTTTTGTTCCTCCCCTGTCCCATAACGAAAATTTCACTTCTTCTTTTTTCCATACATGGAAATCTTGGTTTCCTGGGTCAATTCCTGTAGTTTCATAGTTCAATCCTCTGGACGCAGATAAAATGAAAGCCATTTCATTTCCCTGACCCAATCGCTCCATGTTCCATTATCTCTCCAAATTTACATTTTTTGACATGATTTGTGCAAATTTGCTTGCACTGGTGATCCTCTATGTGGAACTGAGGTCAAGTCAACTGGAAGAGGAGCCTTTCTGGAAGATCAAATTACATTTGGCTTCCATTTAAGAAGATACTGTACTGTTTACCTTTTGTGGCTTCCTTATTAGAATTTTGG
The DNA here is from genome assembly GCA_019208055.1 of Stipa capillata. Classification (NCBI taxonomy): domain Eukaryota; kingdom Viridiplantae; phylum Streptophyta; class Magnoliopsida; order Poales; family Poaceae; genus Stipa; species Stipa capillata. The sequence goes on from JAGXJF010004354.1 coordinate 234,786, forward strand.
TTACTAGTAAATTATGGATGCAAATGGTTAGGCTCCAATCTTGTGTACAGTGGGTGCCAGGATTCCGGCTAGCCAGGTGGAAGAGCAGGAACTGATTGCACACAAGAAGATGGAGTTGCAAAGAATCAGTGACAGTTTGGATCAATACCTGCACTTATGCGCACAAGAAAAGGTCTGCTCGCTTCATGCACTTGTCTCCCATCTTCAATTCTAGAACAGGAGAAAACTACAGATCAGTTCTATTGTGACATGTAAACTCTTAGAATGTAAATGAGTAAATCAAATTATCATGCGGAACAAGAATATATAAAATGCATGGTTTTATGTTGCAGAAAATGTTGCTGGTTAGTCCATGATGTTAATGCTCTGCACTATGTATCTCCCAGGTACAAGCTGAGAAGTTGGTGTTGGAATCAGATGATGTTGCGGAGGGATTACTGCAGTTCATTTCTGAGCATC
>JAGXJF010004356.1:0-48975 GCA_019208055.1 Stipa capillata
CGGCATCAGCAGCTCGTTTATTCACCATTTTGGCAGCATCAACGGCTCGCCTGAGACACCCCTCCTGGACAACGGCCTCCCTCTCGAGACGCTCAACACGTGCCCGCTCTGCCCCGAGTGCTTCCTCAAGCCGGGCAGTCTTCTCCTCGGCCAAGGACAACTGGCCGAGGCGGGCATTCGCCGTTTCAAGCTCCACTCGGAGCTTGGCGGCCTCGTCTTCAGTAGCTACAACAAGACAAGGAGGCGTCAACTTCACAGAAAACTGACAAGCCATATAGGCACAGGGTAATTACCTTGAGCTCGAGCATCCACCCGCGAGACGCTATCCTTCAACGTCTCCACCTCTGCCTCCCGCGTGCGCACTTGTTCCCACGCCGCATTTAGGCTGCCCGTCAGATTGTCCAACTCGGCCTTTCTCTAGCCGAGTCGCTCAAAAGCTAGCAGTCAGGCCTGGAGGAACTCCGTCTTCTCCACGGACCGTCGGACCAAACTCTGCAAGTCAAGCCACAACAAGATCAGCCACTCGGGAATACCATTCAGGAACCTCCCCTCGATTCTTCGAATCAAGAGGAGGCTCGGGGACTACACCCTCTAGGTGCACTGTTCGTGCCCCTAGAGAGAAATCTACAACAAGAAAAGGCAACTAGCTACTCGAGTAAAAGCATTGAAGACCCTTTACCCGATTCTTCGAATCGGGCAGAGGCTCGAGGGCTACACCCTCTGGGTGCACTACTCGTGCCCCAAGAGGGAAAGGACTACTACCTAATGTGGAGCCCTCGCTCGACTAACCCAGACAGGCAAGGGCCCGGGGGGCGACAAGTTCACAAGGCGCGCTACCTGTGCGTCCGCAATACAAGGGAAAAGCACAAGGCGAGAAAGCACGGCACATACCTCTGCCAGCGGGTTAATCTTCTTGTTCACCAGGCTGGTGCTTTCCCGGAGGCCTTTCAGCAAACGTGGGAGCTTCTCGCCAAGCTCCACCGTGGCCTCGAAGAACTTCTCCCAATCCTCGGCTTCCCAGACGTCGTCCACCTCTCCCAGGACAAAACCCGGATTCATTGGGTCCCTCTCTTGAACTCGGAGCGGGGGGACGGCCAGCTCGCGCCCAGACAAAGATGGCGGTACTCGGCCCACCTCTATCTCCTCTTGGCGGGGCCCAGCCGCTTCTGTGGCAGTGGGAGCAGGCATTTCAGTGCTGGCCCCAGCTGGCCCCGACACGGGCGGAGGAGGCGGAGGAGTCGGGGGTGCACTTGTCGGCCGATGCTGACGGAGTCGGAGAAGTGGATGACGCAGCAACCGGCACCGACCCACTGCCCCCCTCAGTTGGATCCCCGAGTGCCCTTGGGATCCACCGTCTTGCTCGTCCTGCAAAGACCCTCGCCGTTATTCCCGGCAGGCGTCAAAACGAAAGAAGGGGATAGGCAGGAAGACCACTCACTTGATGGATCAGGGGACCGTCCTCCGTTTCCCAGCCTTCAGCGCGCCAGCCGGCGGGGTTGGCCATGCCGCAGAGCCACTCTGCCCTCTGAAGGTGGAGTCGGCCATTCTCTTAGCTCCCCGACTGGGGGGAACATCGCCACCAGTCGCTTCGGGATTCTTCCCGGCATCGGCGGTCGATCTTTTCCTCCTCTTCATGACGAGGGGAACTTCATCTTCTTCTTCCTCCTCCTCGAGAGCTAGCGCACTCGGAGGAGGGTCGGTGGGTTCCTCTGTCGCCAGAGCTTTCCCCTTCGACGCCCCGGCACCGGAGGAGGACCCGCTTGCTGTGCCCTGCAGCGGCAACCCTCCGACGGGAGCGTCGACATACTGCGGCAAGTTCCAGACCTCCTTCTCCAGAAGGGGGGCGCTAGAACTAAAACCAAAGAGCACCTGCAAAATTTAGGGCGCGTAAATCAATTTCAGCCAGAACTCAAAAAGCAACGACAACGGAAGGATGTTTTACCTGACTCGGCGGATTGGCGCGGCTATAAGGAGGCGGGTGCAAGGAGGCATCCAAATCCGTTCCATGCGCCATCAGCTTTGCAAGTCGGCGCCGCACCTCCACTCCCGAAATCAGCTCCGGCGACTCTCCCGTCGGATCCAGCTCATCGGTGTAGTCAAACATCGCGTGCACTCGCAGCTTTGCGGACTGGATTTGGCGTTCGATGAAAGTACGGATGACACCGACCCTCGAGACACCAGCCCTGAGTGCCTCGGCAAGAGCGCCCTTCAGGACCTCGACTGCACCCTCCTCCCACGGTTGCGGCATCTTGGTTGAACTCGGTCGGACTTGAGGTGGCTGTCCACCGAATTGGGGAAGAGAGGGTGCTAGATTGGTGCAATAGAACCAGTCCGAATGCCACCCTTTGTTGGAGCTCGGAGAAGGGATATCTAAGTAGCCGCTGGCTGCCCCCCGATCTCATCTGGAAGCCAGCTCCCCCCACCATGGCTGGCTTGTTCTTGCACGGCTGTGGCTTCACCAGGAAGAGCTGTTTCCACAGCGCGAAGAATGGCTCGACGCCGAGGTAACATTCGCACAACGTGATGAAGGCGGCGACATGAAGAATACTGTTGGGATTGAGGTTATGGAGCTCCAAGCCGTAGAAGTACAGGAGCCCCCGGAGGAATGGATGCGTCGGCACCGAGAACCCTCGATGGAAGAACGCCATATGCACCACGATCTCGTTGGTGTCCGGCATTAGGAACTCCTCTCCGGCAGCGGAGCGCCATCCCGCCAACTCCTTTGGCGGCAGCACCCCCGCCGTCACCATTGCTTGCAGCCGGGCCTCCGCCGCGGTGGATTTTGACCAGGGGGCCATCGTGTTGGAAGATGGGTTCTCGGTGTCGAGGCTGGCCCACACCAACGCGTCCTCTTCCGTGTCGTTTGGATCAGCAAACCAATCGGGCGCTTACATTCAAGGCTGGCGGCGAAGCGGGTCTAGGGTTTGCGGTGGCGTGATTGAGGTTGACGGAAGTGCGAGGATGACGAAGGGTTTTTTTCAGGCGTGGAGGCGATGGCGTATGTGAGAAGACGTGAGTAGGACCCGCCACTCTCCCAGTCTTATAAAGGGATCGTCACAGGTGGCGCGACCTTTCTGCTCCCACGCGTGCGGGTTTTTCGCGCCTACACCGCGCCTCTTCGGATTCTGTTGTGCCGAATAACGGCCCACGTTGCGATCCCTCAAGGCCGACGACGCGGCGCAGCCACGATCTGCGTGATTTAATGGAAGGGACCCAACGGTTGGCCTTCCGGGGTTAAATAGCCGTTTGGATTTTACTCCCATAAAGAGCAACTGTAACGTGCTTCAAACGGGCTACTAATCGGTTACCGGTTAACCCAGAACCGAATGTTGCGGTTTTGATGGGTTTCAAGGATTGGCCTCCCGCAGGAACACAATCACTTGAATACACCCAAGTGAAGGGCAGTTATGGCGTGCCCCCAGCAGGCCACCAAGCGGATGCCGAGTAGCTCGGAGCCACCGGTTTCTCCGCCCAAAATTCCCGCGAATTCCGCTCTGGGATTTTCGGTGTCCGGAATTTTTGGACTCAGTGGAATGTCCAGATAACAGGCCTTGTCACTCGGGAACCTATGCTCCATGACTTGTATTCTGGTTCTGACGTGGATTTCGGAGGCATTCCTTCAATGGGACACTAGCTGGGCCCGAGCCACTCGGGGAAAACCAGGTGCTACTCGGAAATCCAGTCGGGACTTTTGGTATGTCCCATGCTGGGCTATCAGCTGGTCCTTGTCCTTCAGGATGGATCGGATACCACCAGGATTTACTCGCTATTAACTTATTTGCCATGATATTCCTGCCTTACGGGTGAATGTCACTCGGCTAATTACCTTTACTCTACAGGGGTTCTATGAGTCCTTCACAGGATGATAAGAAGGCGCGCTCAGGTGAATGTCACTTGGAAAAAGGAAGAAGGCTAAGGCACTCGGCTGGGATGTTGCCGAGCCAAACCCACAGCCAGATCATGAAGGACTCGGGGGCTACTGACAATGACATGGCACCCAGGTATCGTCAAGGAGGAGAAAACCGACCCAATGGACATAGGGTGGGCCGGGCCGACTGCTCGGAGTCCAACTTCTACACGGGGGCACCTCATCAACGTGGAGTACACGCCGTGGATAAACACACATCCGGTGATCTCAGATCTTGTTGTAACCAATCAGGAAACCAATCTATAAACCTATCGGGACTCTTGTAACCCTACCCCGGTTATCTATATAAGGCCCGGTAGGGATCTCCCCGATGGGCAAGTTCGTAAGTTGTTAAGTTCTTAGCTCCACGAGTCTTAGATCTTGTTTTCTCATATGGGATTCCAGCAATACCAGCCACCAAACACAGGACGTAGGGTAGTACCTCTCCTCGAGGGCCTGAACCTGTCTAAATACTGTCTCCCGTGTGCACCCATCTAGATCTTATGTGCTTGCGCAACCCCATAATCAGTATTGCCAGATCAGAATACCGAAAAGGTGACTCTCTACTGTGTACATTCCAGATAATCCCGACTTTGTCCTAGAGTCTCCAGTTGTATATTAGCTGAGTGTCTTCAGACACTTCCTAGACTCTCCGGGCGCTTGTTCTAGTTATGCCGGAGTCTCTAAGCGGCTATTAGGATCCACATAAAGTCCAATTGGGGAGTTTTTTCTCTAACCTCCCACGTTTTCCCAAACTCATTCCCGAGCTCTCCCCTTGCCTTAGCCACCACTACATATTCCGGAGCCTTCGTCGACATCTCCTCTGCTGCTGCCACTTAGATCTTCGTCAAGGCGCCTTCTCACCGGCTTCCTCGACCTTCTTCAGAGCCTCACCATCACGGCTTCACCTCCTCCTCCATTAGAAGAGATAGGGCGAACCAACCTTCTTGTGGGGTCCAATCCGTCAGATACTCCAGGTAATCTTGCTCTCGATCCTATCTTTGTGCTCCTTGGAGTCAAATCCATGTGTTTCACCCTTCAATTTTATCGTATTCATCATCGGTAGATCTCTAGGTTAGAATTGAGTTGTCTGCTTGGATACTCTGAATACTCTAACTAGCAGTCAGATATTCCAGGTCAAACCTAGAGTATCCAAACAGATAGTGTTGATGCCCTAATCTTGTGAAGTCTTCTGACGTTCGATCGATGATTTCTCTGAGACCTCATGTGCAGTTACCTTACTCTCTTATCTACTATTTCACAGTGAGTTCTCATGCAGAGCACTACGACAAGTCTAGCTCTAGTGAGGAACCATCATTTTCATGAGGAGAGGAGGAAGAAGAAGGTTGTGGTTGAGGAGATGAGAAGTCCTCCGTTCACCAATGATGAGGATGAGGTCCCCATCAGCCAAGGGATGAGAATAGTAATCTAGAAGGTGAAGCACACCTCCCATAAGGAGAAACAAACTGAAGACATCGCTCCTCCTCTAGAAAAGTTCATGGGTGCCACTTAGAGGGCCCAATTGCGAGGATGCCAAGAGAACAAGACCACCCCGAAAATCCAAGAAGAATAGTGTAGCCAGTGGTGCCTCGAAAAGGCACCTTCGCAAAGTGGAGCAAGTGCCAGAGCTGCTCATCCTCCTCCTCCTTTACCTCGGGACAAGATCATGCTGACCATCTACTGGCCTTTGAGAGGTCATACTCTGAGAGAGGTGGAGGACTACATGATGGTGAACAAGGGCAAGTATCAAAAGATCAGATGGGACATCTACCCTTATGCTAAGAGGAGGGATGCCATTGATCCAAGGTTTCACACATTGGTGCAGCTAGGATATCTATGAGTCCATTCATCTACAGTTGGAGAAGCCAATCATTCATTAGAGATCATTAGACTGGAGGTACACCCGGGAAAATTCTCATAATTCCTGGAGGTGTGTGAGGCTTGCAAGGAGAAGGGGTTGAATCATCTCATGGGCATCCGATATGATTGGAGTGATGAGATCATCTTAAAGTTCTACGCTACTTTGTATATTGAGAAGGATGAGGCCATGCTATTCTGGATTACTAATGCCAAGAATCAAGCTACCTTCAAGGACTTTGACAACATCCTAGGGATCCCAGGGACTGAGGATACCAAGTACACCAAGCTCCATTCCGTTGATTCTCTTCCCTCTAAGGGGATTGTGAGTCTCTACCAGAGAGGGATAGTTAGGGTCCATGGTCATATCAATGGCTTGAAGCCACTCTATGCTACCCTAAACAAATTGTTCAGACACAAAATGGCACCGAAGGCTAGAGATGCATCTTATGTCAGATCCTACAAACTGAACCTCCTCAAGGAGATAAAGTATCAAGGGAGGATTCATGTCATGGATTTCATCTTCAATGAGATCCAGCTTGCTATGGTTGAGCAGAAGAGGTTTTTACCCTTTGCTCCTTACATCCAGAGGTTAGTTGATGCCAGCACCGGTGAAGAGTTCCACCATGAAGTCACACATGGTGCCTATCAACCACGGCTAGAGAAGCTTGCCCCAGTTGAAGATTCGGCAAGGCCTTCATCCTCTAGAGCCACCAAGGACCCTCCTCAGAGTGTCCTTCACATGACTACTAATACTCTCAAGTCTATCTTCTTCATGTGCAAGAGCATCAAGACCAAGCAGTCCAAGATCCGAAAGACTCAATGGAAAAATGACATTTAGATGAAGAAGACACAAACCTTCATGAATATGCCAAACATCTCGCTTGATGGCTTTGAGTACGCCCCAAACGATGAGGATGAGCCCATGCCTAACCCGTTCTACTCTCCACCTCTCTTACCATCACCTGAAGCTTCACCTCCTTCGATAAGATCTCATGGGGAAGATGACGAGTAGCTTCTTTCTTTCCCCCTTTTTGGTATATTGATGCCAAAGGGGGAGAATGTTTGTTAGGCTTGCCTTTGCTTTTGGGGTTCTAGGTTTGAGAGTCAAGAGTTACAATACTTGGTGTTTGTTCATTTGATCTTATTTTTCTTGTAGACTCTATTTTTGTTCTTATATGTGGTGAACTTGTGGTGTAAGACATACTTTTTAGTTGCTATGCTTGAACTTATGTTATATATTGCTTCGTTGTTAATAATGCAATGTATTATCACCTTGGATGCGTAGTACATGTGATTCATATGCTTAATGTGTACACTATGCACTCCAACAGAGTCTTAGATATAGGGGCAACACTCACGTTTTCAACTTATAAATTTGTGCATTTTGCATTCAAAAAATTTTTCAAAATGCACACATTTAGGGGGAGCTCGTCATATATCCAAGAAACCAAAACATAATTCTTTCTATCCAAAATCAAAGCTTTAATAGTATTGTTATCAATCACCCAAAAGAGGGAGATTGAAAGTGCATTCTAGGTCTCCTAAGTGGTTTTTGGTGATTAATGATAAATAATTAAGGGACTAATATATGTATTAAGTGAATGGACAGATTTTAGTCCCACATGTGAAGTCCAACCAGCATTGACAACCCCTAAAAAGTTGAAAAAAGTGAAACGGCGAGGCAACTGTGAAGTGTAGACCTCATTTCCTAGTTTTAGTGATTTGGAAATTACATTGAGTATAGGAAAAGCCATACTATGAAGAGGGGTGTGTTGAAAGGTTAGAATCTAGGCTAAGTGCTCGAAATGCTCATTTAAATCTTAGCATCGAATCGATCTCTACAGAAAACCCTAGTCTTTGTTCTGTTCGTGACCCAGAGTATCTGAACTGTGGTCCGGAGTCTCCAGGACATTGTTTAGGGTTTTCTGCTAAGTGTTGACCCAAAGACTCTAAGTGAGATTCTAGGTATAGAGAGTTGTGCTAAAAGGCTCCTGGAGTATCCAGATTTGTTCTCAAATACTCCAAAATTTTCTCTGTCTGGCTCTTGGAGTGTCCAAATTTATTCCCATATACTCCGGAAATATCTTTGTCTGGTTCCCTGAGTATCTATCATTTGTGCCAAATACTCCAGACAAAGACTTGTTTGGAGTAATTGTGTGTTTCTCTAGGTTCTATTTGTTGACACCGACAGTGTCCAAATTTATTCCCAGATACTCCGAAAATATCCTTATCTAGTCTCTGGAGTATCTGTCATTTGTGCCAGATACTCTAGACAAAGACTTGTTAGAGTAACTGTGTGTTTCTCCGAAGTCTGTTCTTTGTGTGTTTGAGTCTCCGGATTTGACCCCGGATACTCCGGGTCATTACCATCCGGACCATCTGACCTTTTCTCTGGGTGAGGATTGTAGTCGTTAACTTTGAATCTCGAGTACTCTGGTACTATACCCGAATACTCCAAGTGTGTGTTTTCTGCAGCCAACTGCTAGTTTTTCAAAGTGGACTATTTATACCCTACTCACTCATCCAAGCATAACTCTTTGTCACTTCAATTTCTGCACTCAAGAGTAGGGGCGGGTGGACACATGGTCATGGGTGTACATAAATACACCCAAAAATTTCTACAAAATGTTTCACATATATAATGTATAGTAGGTATATGTATTACTAGTAGAATTATTTGAGCAATATACATGAGCATTTCATGTACAAGCAACCTTCAAAGCTGGAACTAACAAGTAACCCATTTTAGAATTCATTCCCGTGAGGCCCAATTGGCGCCGCTGGCTACTACTCACCCGAGACCTGAGTCTGATCAACTGAGTCCAACCGAGAGAGCACCAAACCACCCAATTCCCCTAAACCTTGATCCCCCTTTTCTCTATGGAGCACACACCAGTTACGCTACGCTGTGCTTGATATCATCAACCTCGAGCTCCAGCAAGGTGCTAGTGGCAGCTAGAACAGAGTAGGCAAAGCATGCCATGCCAACGCTGATGTCGAGGATGGCGCGGGCTAAGTGGCAGCTAGGGGAAGTGGAAGCAGTGGGGTTGGAGGGTATCTGCTAGTGTTTACAACTTCTTATTGGTGCAAATTATTACGGTAGCAATTGTTAGTGCTGAGAGAGTATTTTATTCGATGATTTACGTGAACAATATGCTACAAAACAAAACATGGGAGCAATTCTTGAACAAATATGGGGTTATATTTCTTGAATGAGCATTATTTTGCAAATGAAGTATGATGTCATTGTATCGAGCATCCAACAGATCGTAGGTTGTGTTTTTCTTCATTTTTCTTTAAAATTTCTTCAAAACCATTTGAGATATTGTCTCTATATTAATAATTTATACTTTGGTTCTTGCTATTTTGGACATTTTTATCTTAAGCTGCACATATTTTTTACTTTAAAGTTTGAACACCCATGTTCGAAAACCTAGATCCGCCGTCAAGAGAGCTTCAACCACCTTCCTCAAATCCAATCCTTTGATTCTTGTGAAGAAGAACAAGAGAGAGTGAGAGATTAAGATTGATTAAGCACTAGAGCATCGAGCCATTGAGAGCTCCCAAGCAAGTTGTGGTGAGTCTCAAGAAGTTTCTGAAGATCGGGATCCACCTCCATCAAGGAAAGGATCACCAAGAAGAGATCGAGGAGATGCACAGTCTGTCCTCAAAGGATGAAGGCTTAAGAGGAAGCTGGCTCTTGATCAAAGTGGTCAAACTTCCCAAACAGAGATGTAGTATCCTTCTAAGGATCTGAACTTTGGCAACAAATCCACCACGTCTTTTGGTTTTCTTGTTACCACTCTAATTTCCGCAAGCTTTACTTTTCTAGCTTGTTGTGCTTGTGGTTATCTGGTATCTAGGGGTGCTCATATAGTTCTTGCATTAGACAATCTTTAATTCTAATTAATTGCAAGAATATTTGAAACTTGGTAAAAAATAGTTTAGTCACCTATTCACCCATCCCTCTAGGCCGACATCTTGATCCTTTAGCTTTGTCTTGCAGATCTAGAGTTGATCTTGTGGATTGTTCAGGGCCATGCGGTCATCCGGCACTTTGGGTTCGTTAGCCGGTGGCAGCGACGACGATAGTGGCAATTCCATGGTCTTGTCCCTGAGCTGGTGACATCCCCTCCCGCAAAGTTTGGGGCCATGGTGGGCTCGTCCCATGTGTATCTACATCTGGTAGGTCTTTGTGGGAGAGTTTGGGGATCGCTTTTCCTGTTTTCATGGTGATCAGTATGGAGGTGGAACTTGCGTCGCCTTCTGGTGCCATCAGTGTTGGTTGTTCAATGTGATGCTTTTGCCCCACCCTTCGGGATGAGCTTCTGTCGCTGTCATCAAAAGCCATAGTGCGATTGGAGTTCATCAAGCACCATTTCGGCCAGCTCATCATCTTCCCTTCTTCCAAAGACCGTTTCATCGACGGTGGGAAGCAATGGCGCAAGTTGGCCATGGATGTGGTGGAGATCAAGGGCTTCAAGGACGTAGCTGCATGTTTCTTTTCTATTGAGCCCATTTTCTATAAAGCATAGGGATAGTTGTCCTCTTCCTATACTGCTCACTGTTCCTTAATAAAGTCAGATATGAAATGCCCTCTGGATGTTTTATTTTCAAAAAAAATGTCCAGCACACAGGACTAATCAACCGAGGAAACATGAAAGGTCGCAAGGAACTTAACACACCAAACATCTTTAATTTACCAAAAAATTGTGTGATGGTGGACTGTGGGAAAAATCTACTATTTCTTCAGATAGAAGAGTTCTAAATATAGTACCAAAATCTAGATTTCCTAATGGTTTTTTTTCCTTCATCCCTGATAGTTTATCTAGGATAAGCTGAATCCTAGTAATGATATGTCTTTTGGCAGTGATGAGGGGCATATATGAAAAATGCGCTATGTTTCATCAGTTTTTCTCATTGAATTTTCAGAAGGAGCTTTTGATGAATTATGGGATGAAATTGCCAATTAATGTCAAAGCGTTGTAGTATACTCCAGCTAGTTTCGTGGGCACTTACATAAAGCCCATAGGTGCTACCCCTCTAGTCCAATATTACTTACATACTATTGAAGGCCCTCCACCTTTACTTATATAAAGGGAGGTGTGGCTTAACCAGGTGCCTGAGTGCCATCAGCGGAAAACCTAGCTACCGGAGAGGAGAGGGGACCATCATTTCCCATTTTCGCACTAGTGTTTTCGTAGGTTTTCCTCGCTTTCCGCGGTCCATCTAGTGCTAGGAGGTGGGGGAACCCCAGATAAATGCTTAGCGTGCAGATATGGCCCCTTCTATGTTAGCTTTTGTGTGTCCTTGGCGGCGGTGTCTTAATGGTGAAGGCGGCGGTGTATGGAAAAAAAGTCTATTGGCTCTAGCCCCGTCCTGGTGTGGTCATCGTGGCTAACATCGAGAAGCTAGTGGTGTTTTGGTCCCGTGGATTGAAGATTCTCGATCCAGCGGATTACCATCCGGCGTTTTGGCCTATTTTGGTCCCTCGGATCAACTTTGTGATGGTGGTGACGACGTTGTTGTGAAGTTTGTTCTGATCTATGGTTCTCCCATTTCATCCTTTCGTGTTCTTGGTCTTCTTTCGTGGTGATATGGTGACGAAGCAGTGGTTTGGCATCCTGTCTTGCAAGAGGTGTGTCCCCAACTATAATATGTTCAACGGTCTTGAGTTCTCACCTATTGAGGTTGGCAGCTTATGCGGCTCTTCAAAATCTTTGAGATTAGTCCAGCTTGTGCAGGTTTAGCTTTCTATAGTTTCTTCAATGGAGGCTTGGAGAAACACTGAGATGCAAAAGGTGGAGCTAGTGATGACGACTTTAGAGGATCTTGATGTAACTTTTATTTTTATCAGGAGTCCATGTTACTTGTGTTTAGTTTAATTTTTATTTTATTTAGTTTAATTTTTATTTTATTTTATTACTTTTCTCTAATCAATAAAGTCAGTATGATTGTTAAAAAAACTTACATAAAGGAAGGTAGGGCATTCATTGTAACCACACAAGAAAAAAAATCAATTGAGAGTTTCTTTAATTAAAGAGATCAATAAAGGGAAAGCTGGGACTGCATAACCATTATTTATGTCTTTTTTATACTAATTTGTTAGTGTTTAAGAGGGACAGACCTCGAGCAACAACCATGATATTACAACAGCTGTAAGATCCGTCAATGGGATCCGATATTCTTAACAATAATATGAGCTCAGGGCCTTCGTCAAAGAGAATAAAGGGCCAAAGGCAATAACCGAATGTATGATTTTCACTTCTCATAGTCTTAGATATAAGGGCCTCGTCGTATGACTTTTGTAGGAATTTTTGTGGATTCCTAGGATTTTTCTCCTGCTAGAGACCTTTAGATCATAGAGTTGAAGTTGTCAAATTTCTATAGAATATATTCTTTATATGTCGGAAAATCAATATAAAACCTCATTTTACTTTTTCTTTGAGAAGTCCCCTATGACTTTTCTCTATTTTCGTCCACTCTCTCTCTCTTCAAGAAATGTTTGCCTCTAAAAATTTTATGTTATTTCCCATGAACTGGAAAACATCACTTCTAAAATTCATGTGTGTTAAGATCCTCCGAGAGTCTATATAGTATATAACATCTCATTTTCCTGCATCTTTTTTTATTCATGCGTTTCTAGTTCCAGTGTTTTAAAGAGACCCTAAGACTTACTTTGGCCAAAAAATGCAGGAATAGAAAATAATATAGATATTTTATGAAACATTTTCCATCTAAACCGTAATATACTAAAGGTCCAAAGTTTAATATTTTGACCTTATAGATCCCAAGGAGACCTGTACGTGTAGCCATATCTAATGACGGATGGAGTAAAACTTTTCAGGCAAAATCTGGCTTGTCCCAGGATGTGGCAACAAGTAGCTCGCTTCTCAAGCAGAACTGCTCCCTGACCCAAATAATTGCAGATTTAATTAATGAAAACAGGAGTCCCTAAGCATTAGAAGACACAAACAAACCAACATGCAGCTACACTCATTTAATTAATCACCAATGAAATCTATGACTAAACATGGAAAGCTAAAGAGCCAAAAGGTTTAAGCTTTAGTATTCCACTACAGAAAGCAAAAGCAAGCGGACTAGCTAGCCATACAGCACTGCAGGTTGATTGTTTCTTGGCAATACACAAGCAATTCATATAATTTGCACCATTGGACACGGCAGAACAGTGTTGTTTGTTGGTACTACTCCATCTCCCTCTCCCTCTCCCTCTAACCCCTTCTTTCTCTAGGTGGGGGCACGGCATGCATGTCGCTTGCGCAAGCATATGAAATGCAAGCTTGTCTTGGTGCCATCTAGTCTCTTCTTCTCTGTGATTATCTCTCTCTGTTTGTGTTTGTTTTGGGCATGGTGCATGCATGTGCACGTTCTACTGTTATTATTTAATTATGAGATTTGTTTGCCATGTAGATTTTGTGTAAAATATGATCTCATATTTGTTTTTAACACTTGCTCAAACAAACATTAAGTGGCTGAGAAAAAAGTACTGAGTATATATGATCACTGATGTTTTTACAGGCATACTGTTCAGAAAAATATTTTAGTGAGTGATATAAATGTTGTCCGTGGTCAATTAAGTAATTGCAGGGGATATTTGGTCCCATACTTCCATGGGAATAACAAGGGAAGGAGAGTTTCATGCTTAAAGTCCCAAGATTTATCACCATTTACTGATTACAGACATACCAGTAGCGCCAGTATCCATTCTTCTTCCCCTTCCAAACCTTTTGCTTTTGTTCCTACTCACCGTCAACCTTTTCCTCTCTCCATGCTATTAGCCAGGAGATCCTCATCTCTCTCCGCCTCTCCCTCTCCCTCTCTCTCTAGTGAACTTCCCTTTCTTCCTCTACAACCTATTTACACCTTTAGGGCTACACGCACACACAGCACCTTTATCTCTCTCTCCCCCTCTCTCTGATCTCTCTCTCTTCGTGATCCATACTGAAGCCTCTCTCTCTATTTATATTAGTTGCCATCTCCCATCCACACCTCTCTCCTATCTTCAGCTCCACACAAATCCACACCGTCCTCCTCCATGGGGGATCCCTACACAAATTTCTTGATAGGCTACAGCCTCCGCTACCCCAACCCTTCTTCTTCCTCCTCCAGCAGCTACACCTCCTATCTCCACCCACCTCCCTCCTCCCCTCCCATCAGGGAAGCCCTCCCCCTCCTCAGCCTCACACCCTCCTCAACCCACCCACACCACCACCATGATCAAGATCACAAGGACACCACCTCCTGCAGCAACCAAGGAGAAGCAGCAGCTGCTGATCAGGCAGGGGAGGTCACGGTGGCCTTGCACATAGGCCTGCCCAGCCCCAGCCCCAGCCCCTCCGATGCAGCAGCAGCAGCAGCAACAGGCCACCAAGAACAAGAAACAGCAGCGGCAGGAGGAGGAGCTGGAGGTGGGGGGAGAAGCCTATTGCAGCAAGAAGGAGATCAAGCAGAAGACGAGGGGGAAGAGGACGATGGGAGCACCATGCCACTGGGGTGTGCCTCCTTAGGGATAGGGAGGCTGACAAAGGGCCAGTACTGGATCCCCACCCCTTCCCAGATCCTCATTGGGCCCACGCAGTTCTCCTGCCCGGTCTGCTACAAGACCTTCAACAGATACAACAACATGCAGGTGATCGATCCATCCATCTGCTCCCTGATTACTTCAAACTGCATGCCTGATCTGGTTTCCCTCAGCCATGCATATGCTTCGATTTTGTGCATCAATCTTTTGGTTAGTTCTTCTGGGTTCTGGCTGGGTGCATGCTTGGTTCTGTTTGGTTTATTTTTGACATGGGGCCTTGGTTGATTTGCATGTTCGAGTTGGTGCTTGCTTCTGATTTTTTTTATTGCTTCCTGAATTGGAACAGCGCATGCATCTGTGGCTGCTTTTGCCAGTGTGGTGGTGGATCTATAGGAGGGAGTGCCGCTGCTCTAGTACTACTTGTTTTATCTCTCTCTCTCTCTCTCTCTCTCATCCTCTCGTTCTCTCAACCGTATCTTTGATTTGATTGAACCGGGCAGGGAGCTCAGAGGCATGCAGTAATGGCTGTCGAACTGACATGGAGAACTCTGAGCTCCTCCGGTGGCTAGCTAGTAGTACAAGTGATCTTGGAGTCTGTGCGTATTGTGCCTTTCAATTGGCAGTGGATGCAGAGACAGAAAGAGAGAGATCTGAGGAGAAAGATCTAGCAAAAAGGCATCTTTATCTTTCCCTGATCAGTTCCTTCAAGGTTACACAGATGTGCATCTCAAGCAACAGCACTGGCGCCTCTCTCTCTCTCTCTCTCTGAAACAAACCCCACCACCAGCAATGCCCTTCAGTCTTACACAGTCCATTTTGCTCAGAGATCCCTTCTTGATAACACCCCTTTTGCTCTCCCCTCCCCCCGCCTCTCTCTCTCTCCTTGATTGATGCTTCTATGCAGCTAGCTAGCTAGGCATCCAAGGAAGAGAGAGGGAGGGAGATGGTCCCTTCTGCAACTTAAATTATGCCCCCATCCCTTGTTGCCTCCAGCACGTGAAGAGAGGCACTTCGCTTGCACCATTCCAGCTCTCTCCCTCCTGACTAGCCACAGTGCATGCAGCAATGCCATTGCCGCTCGCAACGAACTCGCACCAGCAACAGCAAGCACCACTCGTCCATGCATGCATGCATGCCAGCATCGATCTGTAAAGAAAAACTAACTCTGAATCTCTGATGTATGTTTTATGACGATATATGGATGCAGATGCACATGTGGGGGCACGGGTCGCAGTACCGGAAGGGGCCGGAGTCTCTGCGGGGGACGCAGCCGACGGCGATGCTCCGGCTGCCGTGCTACTGCTGCGCGTCCGGGTGCCGGAACAACATCGACCACCCGCGCGCGCGACCACTCAAGGACTTCAGGACCCTGCAGACCCACTACAAGCGGAAGCACGGCATCAAGCCCTTCATGTGCCGCAAGTGCGGCAAGGCCTTCGCTGTGCGCGGCGACTGGCGCACCCACGAGAAGAACTGCGGCAAGCTCTGGTACTGCGCCTGCGGCTCCGACTTCAAGCACAAGCGCTCCCTCAAGGACCACATCCGCGCCTTCGGCCGCGGCCACGCCCCCTGCGGCATCGACTGCTTCGACGATCTCGACGACGACGACCGCGACCCGTCCTCCGAGGTCGACCACACCACCACCGCCGCCGCCAGCGGCAAAAACGATCATCACGCGCGCCATTGGAAGGGCATTCGGTCTGATCTCTAGGGTGAGTCCGTAGTATATACACATGTGTCGATCGATCTGTGTCAGGGTCTCTGTGTGTGTGTGTGTCGAGGTGTGGGAGCGAGAGGTTGAAGATGACTACGCTCGTTGTTGATCCGCATGATATATACGTAGTATGTACATACTATCTATATACATGAAGCAAGCGTATGTATAGATAGTACGAAATGATCAAGGGTTTTAATTGGGGAACAGAAATATACATATGCAGCTGGATTAAGGGATATCGATCGGTGTATGATTAAGAGGGAGGTGAATTTCTAATTGTTTGGGGATCGTAGCCTAGCTTCATTGTATGTGTAGACTTTGATTTGGTATATGGTGAATACAGGTTATGAAATGTCAGCTCATGAGAGGATTTTATCATGAATACATGCAAGGGTGACATTTACTATATACTAGCTAGTACTATATTCCTGATGTCATTCTTATGTTCTTCTGGAGTTTATGAATGATTTTTCTCTTGTTTTTAGCATGTATTTCTGACTTCGGGGTAGATTGGTATCTTACATATTTGTGATCATGTGGTTGACATGGTTGGAAGTTATAAGCTTAATTAGTTTGTTTTTCTACTGCTAGTTTGAGGCTCGTTTGGAATGCGGGGATACTTCCTGATTCCGTGAGGGTAAAATTCCTAATTTTCATGCAGGCCATTCTGTTGTTTGAACGGAGGCATATATATATATAGGTTGAAATCTTGACTGATTGCCTTCATTTCCTCGGGAAGTTTTTTGCGGCCAATTTAGTACTAGTACTACTCCCTATGCTAGATGCTCAATCTCTTTTGCTGATCTTGGTGTATGCAATGCTCAAACTAGGAAATCGAGCACGCACTGTCATACAAGAGGTTTGAGTCTTTTTTGGGTCATGCATGCATATTTTCCTACCTTCTCTAAACAAAGTGAACTAATTTGTGTGTACTCACAATGTGTACGGATTAAATTTATCATTTTACTGTTGAGAAAAGATCAGAAAAATGAGTAAACAAAGATAAGGACCTTTTGTGTAGCAAATAGTGTAGAACAATTTTTTTCTCGAATCCGCACTTAGCGGTGGGGCGAAATTAATCTAGGGCGCAAAAAAAAATGGAAATCGTTTGAAAACTAGCACTGCAAAATGTAATAGTTAATGGGTGTACATTCTGAATGAACAGTTTGGTTCTGATTTATTGTTCGCAAGATACTTCTCTGTAGGATTACTGCATGTTTACATCATCCTAAAATGTATAGTTCAAATAATAAAATGTCTATGCTTGTGCCTTGATTGTGGTGCAAGATCCTAAATTGACATTTATTCAGGAACGAAGAAAGTACCTTTCTCTTGTACACATGAAGAGATATATACGGTTTGGACCCAATGCGGAAAAAATAGTAACATAACTGGAAAGGTCACCATGCAAACATTTTTCTCAAATGCATATGTGTATGAACATCGTAATCTAAAAAAATTCTAAAGAAAGATAAAATTGAACTTACTATTCCAAGGTTAATGAAATGATCATGCATGCATATGCAAGGTGAAAATGCACATCTGACTAAAGGAGAAAGCAAAAGAGAATTAGAGCTGTGTATATGCTGCTGACGCATGCATGCAGCACCCTGGTGGATACCAATTCATGAGAATCTCATAGCTAGTTTTGCTTTAGTGCTCTCTCATCTTTTGCATAAAGACATGTTCTTTGCTAGGCTTTATCTCCTTGAGCAACCTTCCCTAAGCCTGAGAGAACCCTTTCAAGGATGTGAAGCCCATGATGCTAGCTTTGCCCCAATGGCAAATGCAATGTGCTTTCAGCTAGTTAAGAATCACGAGATATGGGTCTATATATCCCTGTCCAATTTGCATGGGTTAACATGAAAAAGGCAAAGGTAAAATGATTGCACAAATCGAATGGCCTATATCTGATGAACTATGCCTTGTCCTACAGTTTCTTTTATCTTTGCCCGCGGCTGATTACAGCTGCAATGATCAAAGTAACAAAAGAGGTGTTTAAAGTTTGCTCTTTTCCTCTTGCCTGTTACCTTAAGCTTTAGTTCTTTTCCTAGCCTTTAGCTTGGCTACCTTTTTCAGGTTTATCAGTTAATTGCAAGATCAATATTTTTGGAAGACATACTAGCACTTCAGTTGATTAATTCTTTGCTCAAATAAATTCATCTAATTAAATTTTGTTGATGCTGATGCAAATGCAGGGTAATGGTATATCAGTAGCACTGGTACAACCTGTAAAACTTTAATTTAGACTATCAATTGAATAATATACATGATTTGTTCAACAGAATATGCCGTGCAAATGATGACTTCATAGAAATGATTCGTACTAGATTAACTGTATATTCACACACTGGAGCCCTGTTTATCTGTCAAGATGACGCAGCCAATGGCAACATACAGTTGTAAGAGGGTCATATGTAAAATGGTCCAGACATGATAACCTTTTGTTTGTTAGCTTTTAGATTTTTCTTTCCTATGACTGCCTGCAGCCTGCATACTTGTACTGCTCTACATTGTAGCTCATTCTTTTATGAACAAAAATAAAGCCTAGCTTCTCAGCCATGTATTAATTGTACGTGTATTGCTTTGGCCCTAGGAATAGATAAGCTAGCAGACCAAGGGAACTAGGTGCATGGCAAAGTAAAGCTTACTTCAAATCAGAGCTTAACTGAAATTGTTGTTGAGATGAGTTATTTTCTTACTTCCCTGAAAATATCATCATAAGATAAAATGACATATCATTGATCTTCCCACAGAAATAACCATCTTTGTAACAACAAACATGTTAGATTTTCTTGACTCGGTTAAGAATTTGGAGGAATGTTAGGTTTTCTTCCAGATATTGGAAATTGGTGGATTCTAGCAGTGCATAGCCTTTAAAAAAACCACTTTCCATTTCCCCGCGCAATGCATAGCATAAGATGTTTCACAAATCAATAACCTATACTAACGATTCGATAGATGTTTGATTAACTAGCTCAAAGTTCACTCAGCGAGTACTGAATAAACCAGACAAAATTATGACGTTAATCAGTGGAATTATATCTGCCTTTGATTTGTTCACTTTCGGTTGTCAAAACAAAAATTGAAATAGTGCCAAATAGTATGAGTAAACCAGTGTATCCCAGCGATATCCCACAGCATCGCCCTCCAAGGCTCGCTCCAAATCGAACCTCTCTCTATTACAAGCTCCAAGTTGAACTGAAATCAACACCATTCTGCCGTTTGGCAAAAGGAAAAGTTCATCGGAAGGCACCTCGATTATATGCCTCCAAACAAAAAAGGTATTCCTATATCAATCTTCAAGAAAAAAATATACTTCCTGGCTCCTGCTAATATATCTATATCGATCTACAAAAAAAATAATCCATGCATGTATACTCATTGCCCTGTCCGATTGCTCTTTTTGAGGACTGCAAGAAAGACCTTTCGCAGCACTATCTACAACTCTACTTGCTCCTTTGCTTGTTTCTTCCATGATCAGTCACTAGATTCTTTCACGATGACCAAGTACATGTCATAATTAACTGCAGCTAGCACAGGGGAAGAAAACATTTCCATGATAAAATTAAAACCTGTCCTCCACATTCATTTCTCTGTCCCATTGCTTTTCTTTGGCACAACAAGTTGGCACTTTCACCTGCTCTATGCACACCCCCTTCTGTTCCCATGCTTGTTTCTTCCATGATCAGCTACAGTACAGTGGTGTCAGATGAGGGAGAGATGAGGAGAGAGAGATGAGGGGAGAAAGAGAGAGAGAGAGAGAGAGAGAGAGAGAGAGAGAGAGATGAACTCTAAAGTCCCAAGGTATAGTTCTTCTCACTGCAACGAGCGCGGTTGGACGGGGCTGTCCAAACCTTCTGCCTCGGCAGCATTGATGCAAGCAATGGCAGCGAAGGAGCAGCTTTATTTAATATCGTTGGCGCTGCACTGCATGCTGCTGCTGCTTCCTGATGGCTTCTACAGGATGTATAGCTCCCTGCGGCTTTGCTTTGTGACATGATGATTCATCTATTTAAAATTGAGTTCTTTATTTTTAGTGCGACAGAGGAGCAGATGCATATTGATGAGATATTCAAATCAAATGATTAGCTTGCTTTAAGGAGCAGAGGAAACTAGCTAGTCATTGTATTATATCCTCCCTCGGTTGTAAAATAGACTTTTTTAGACACTTTAATTTTTTTTTAATACTTGTCCATCAAAATAGACGTCCTTCTAATCTTTTTAAATTTTCTTTAAAATCTTGTCCTTGTACACTGTTAATACAGTTTTGGCCATCATATTCATATTTTGCCCTTCATTAATGTCATAATAAAAGAGGTAATTACTTAGGAGAGTAGTACTAGTAATAATGACATCTATTACCTTGAGGAGAAAACAGAAATAAATATAGAAATGATTGAAGGATAATATTAATATTTTATTCACCTCTTTAATTTTTTATGTCCAAGACATCTATTTTAAAGGAAGAGAATAGTACCGATCAGAATAGCACTGTTTATTAATATTGTTGGGGTTAAACGGTGGGTATCGATTTGTCATTAAGTTAATTCTAGTGTTAGAACGGCTACTAGTATATCTCCAGGCATGTAGGGGTGTGAAGTACTGAGGTGTGAACAGTGAGTAGGCAATTTGTATGACAATGTTCATTAGTGTTGTTGTGGTGAAACAGAGTATCAAGATTGAAGATAGATACAGTAGTTTAGTACACATCATGTCCTCAGGTTATATATTGGGGATTCCCATGTCGTTCTAAAACCAATTAATGCTAGCTCTAAACTGGTGTCCTGTTGTGTAGGCAGCTAGTAGGAGAAGCTGAGGTCAATTGAGAGATGATCGATATGCAGAGACGGAGCCAGCATAGTGGAGTTGGGTTCAGGTGAACCCAATGAATTTTTGCTAATCCAATACTAAACTATTGTTCAGCATTGTTCATTACTTGGTTTGACCCATAGTTTAATAGAGGTGAACCCGTTGCTCATTTCTCCTTCCTTCGCCCCTGTCGATATGCATCTTTTGCTGGAGAGTGACAGAGACACGGACCACAGACAGTGAGGAGAGTCAAAAAAGAAGTACGGAGTATTCGTTTGACAAGTCATATCAGACTAGGATCCATCCATCGCACTGGATGTGGTCAGGACTGGAGAGGTATGGCAGCGGAGTGTCATCTTCTCAAAGAGGAAAGGAATATCACCAAAATGAGTTACGCCATGTCTAGCTTCTTTCTTGCAACCTTCTTACAAGAACCCTTTTAAGGGAGTTACTAGTACTACATATTTACATACAGTTTTTATGGTATATTTTACTACCGGTTGGGATGAGTAGTATAAACTAAATCTAGCCGTCGATTTACCGGAGTATTATAGACTTCTTAATTTGAAATTTATTTTTTGGTAAGGGTAGTATAGTCTTTAGTCTTGATGGTCAATCAATCCTGATTCATTCACCGTAGCGATCACTACATCTGGTCGCGTTGCCTCTCTTCGTAATGACCAGGATGCTACCGCCGTCGCCGCTTGTCTGCCGCTAACAAATGTCCGCTGCCACGCTGCTCGCACGCCGTCGGATCGTTCGCCAAAAGCAGCAAAATGAATTGAGATCTAGCCAACTCATGAGAGTAATTAGGAAGACGAATACCCTCTCGCTCTTTCAATCCATTGCCTCCTGATGCTTGCCGCACTCCAACAACACCGAGCAGTTCATTCTCCACGCCAACCAACTCCTTCGCTGCGTCCTCTCTAGCTGAAACCTAGGTCTAGTGCGTTCAATTTCTTGTCAACTCGCTGGAAACTATATCCTGATTTGGTTGTATCACCAATGATAGATTCATCCCTCTGCCAGGCAGCCATTTCTTAATTAGCCGCATTTTTCTTACTCTGTTGACTGTGTGTGTGTTTTCCTTTTTTCCTTTGATGTAAAGATGTAAAGCTAAATCAATTTTTTGCATTGGGCACTCGAGTTGTGCAAGTTTAAACAATTTGATAGGATTTTGATGCAACTGTTGCTGAATGTTGAAGCAAACTTTAATAAATTCATCTAGTTGTTATGTCAAGTTCAGCAATTTGTTCTATTAAGCTTCATGTTTAATCTACCAAAACATGGCTCAGTTTTAAGTCTCAATATAAGCAGGTAAAATTGCTGAATTGGAATGTAGAATCACCACCTCCAATATGTTAGTATCAGATTTTTGTATTCGAATCCTTGCTGAATGAATTTCTAAGCAGCAGCATGTTCTATTCAAGTTTTTGTTTTGATATTGAAAGATGGTTTAATTTTTAGTTGAATTTTGCTTGAGAGTACAGGATGAAATCGGCATCATTATGTAGACATATTTAGACGAACTCATATCAAGCAAATTTCTGTTATATGCTACTAAGAAATTATGTGTATATGTTGCCAAAATGTCCATGTTCAGTATCTTCTATATGCAAGCATATTACTGTTGCATAATCTCGATGTCTCAGAGTTTGGATTAACATCCTGCAATATAGTTCTGGACTTCTAGCTACTAATGGTTGTAGCAATTGGTGGCAAGCAGAATCCGATGCATGCAACAGCAAGCACAAACATCACTTCGCTCATAGGAACAAAAAAAAATCAGGCTATTCAATTCTTACAAATCACAGTCTGAACTTCCACTTACATTTTGTCAACCTGAAACCATTTATCAACCTAAAAACATTCATCAGACCACTAACATCATTCACCATACTCAATTCATCAACCTGAAACCATTCCGACTGTCCACACATTCTCAAATTTCAAAATTTATTTGTACACAAACATTATGAGCGTTGAACTCAAGTAAACAAGGTGAAGTTCTACAATTCAGAGTTTGTCAAACTGACAAACACACAACCACGATTTGGTGTACGGAAAAGAAGCAAGAAAGAAGCTCATGTATGTACAGCCAATTTTAGTAGCATTACACATTAAAAAGTAGAAAGAAGCTCGTCTATGTTTATATATGTAGACAAAAGAAAGTTCAACTAAGCGGGTCTAAGAATTTCAATGCAATATCCCATGACATGGGCTTGCGTGGCATGGGTGCCCAGAACACCAGGGGAACACATTTTCCTCTCTTCTTGCAGCTTTCTCGCCACCGTTGGCCAGTTTCCCTTTGTGCCACGCGGTGGACGATGATGATGCCATATGACATCTCCGTGAACACATTATAGCTATTGATCCACATGCGGGACTCCATGTCCCTCCGGACGTCGCCAGCGCTGCCTCCCACCCTGGCCAGGGCGGCGTCTCAAGTGAGAGCTGCCTGATGTAGCGCACGGAGTGAGGTGCCGCGACAAGACAATTGGGGGCGAGAAGTCAATGCAGCGGCAAGGAATCAACCGAGCAGTCGAGAGGAGGAGGCTGGTGGCAGCACGAAGCTGCAACCGGGGGTGCCGATTGCCAGTGGCGGTGCCGTAGGCCCGTGGTGGTGAGAAATCACAGCAGAGACGAGAGAGCGAGAGAGAAAAGGGATCCGGTGATAGCGCAACGGCTTAACTATTCGGCCCAGCAACGAGTCAGTGTTCTGCCCCTGGGACCGGTGGTATTTGGTCATCTGATATGCCAGTTTTGTCCTTATGGTGCAGCGCAGCCTCATGTACTGCTCACACGGTAGTCTAGTATAAGTGAATTTGGGCCACCAGATCAAGAAAAATAGATCGGTCCATAACCATTTAAGGGTACGGTAAAAGAGCTCATTTACATAACATGGGCATGAAAAAGAAAGAGAGATGCCTTCAAACGAAAAAGAAGAAGATGTTAGCAGTTCCGTAGCTCTAGCTTCCAGGGATATATTTAGGGTGCCAACAAGAAATGTAAGGCGACGGTTATTGACTTCTCCCATCTCACTTTGACCCTCCTAAAATATCTCTAACTAACAAAATATAGAAAGGAAAAAACCCAATAAAAGAAAATTTTCAACACAAATATAAACAAGCCAAAAGGACGCTCGACTAGGCATGGCAGTGGATGGTGTGGCAGAGACGTGCAATACATACAAGATGTGGCAGAGATGTGCAATACATATAAGATGTGGTAGAGCTTGCCGAGTGTGGCAGGCCACGAGCATGGAGCAATCTGAGTTTGATGACAGTGGCTCAACACGCCGGGTTAATCTTTGGCAAAATATACTCATTCATTTAGTAAAGTAGCAACCACGCATGTGTAATACGCGTTTTACACAATATATATTATATAGAATATATATTTATATATGTAAAAGGCTAACCAAAGAAAAAATGCATTAAGCATATGTTAAAAATATAAGAAAGAAAAATTTCTTTGAATAAATAAATAGCCCGTTAAAAATAAAAAAATGTAAGCATGAAAGACAATACTTACCATGTTTACAAACTAAAACTAAAGAGTAATTACGAGACAATAAGTCTAATTAGGAGGCAATAAGTATAAGACTAATTAAGTAATGACCTAACATTTGTCCGCAATCATTGGATAAAAAGTTATGAAATTGGATTAGAAATTTTGGACGGCTCACATCCTAACTCGTGTTTTTTATGTTGGTATGGATGAGAAGGGCTGGGACTTGCTTCTATGAGTATAAAAGTAGTATATGGTAATAACGCAATCCAGTTGGACGGTTACATCTTGAAGGCACTTTTTTTAGGTGCAAGAGACCGGTTAATTAAGTGGATGTTTGAAGACAGCATAACAAACTAATAATATTAATTATAACGACGACGATGACGACGACGTGTCACACAAAATCTTATGCAGCAAAGATCTAATCGAGGTAGAACTAATGCAATTACCTTCTTTAGGTATATTATAGAACGTAATTTACAAAAAGATAGAGCCTTCAATTCTTTTTCGAGAAACCTCGTAAGGGAGAGATGTGGTCTATTTATAAGAGAAATATGGCCGAAAATCTTGTAATACTCAGTTAATTTAAGGAAAACCGGGCTAAAACTCTAACTACAGGCGAGCTACCTAGCTAAACTAGGTCTAGAACACCACCAAAATGAGATGGACACACAGGCAAGGACCAAGCATGACACACATAGACAAGATACATCCTCGACTGCTCAGTGTGTCATCCTCATCACCCATCGCACCCACGACTCGGCAACTCAGACTTTGCAACAGCAACACCACTAGGGAGCACAACTTTCCCCGCCGCATTGTACCCAAAACGCCACGGCCGAGCCCGCCTAGCCTACCGACACCGAAGAGAGAAGACGGGTCTGAAAGGGAACAGACTTGGGCCTCTCCGGCCCCCCTGAGGGAATAGCGAGCACAGACCTTCTAGTGCCTCTCGCACGTTAGCCACGCCCCTCCAACACATAGCCACAACCGCCGACTCCATTGATGGCTTGCAAGTGCACATGATCAATTGTAACGTTTGCGATGACAAAGCGTGTCGAACTCACAAGGAGGCAGTGATTGATCCATTTGGTCTAAATCTGAAATTACATTAAGAATAAATATTAAAAAGCAATGATTGAGATGAAACAAACCTATCTCGAAGGTTCTGATGAAATAGATGAAGTACAAGCAATGTCTAATCTATGGAGGGCTTGCTGTGGGTGATGATCTATGGGTGAAGATAAAGGTGGTGATGGTGAAGATGAAAATTGTGCTTGCCGACGTATGGCATACCTGGTTTTACGAACTGGATAACCCATCTGTTTCCTATACTGGTCCCATGATCAGTAGCTAGTACACACAAGATAACTTAAATATCATTGCCATACACATACAGTACCGAGTTCGATACAAAAATATACCGTTATGGTATTTATTTTATACATATAGCCTATTAACCGAATTAAAGAGTTTACAGCGGAAAGATACACATAGAAAGTGCCCATCAATATGCCAAACGCGATAGACAACTGACTGGGGTAACGTCCTACTCCTCTAGTCATTATCATTGTCTTTAGAGAAGTATTCCTTCTTGTCTGGCCAAATCAACAAGCCAAATGAGTATATTGAATGTACTCATAAGTATCCCACAAGGAAAGTATAACGACTATATTCATGCAAGGCTTTGTTCAAAAAATATAGCTCTATCCTAGGTTGCATGTTGTGCAAGAAAGTAAGTTCTCATTTGATAATACGAGTAATAGATTAGCAAGTAGTTTTGCAATAATAATTGTAATTGTTGAACAATATAAGTATCTTTGTCGTCTTCTAAATTATAATGGCGATAGTTCCATCTATCAACTCAGGTCATCTTCAATCCCACTCGTGCTATATCCCCATAGGACAGCTTAAGTTACACTTATGCAGCTCCCGTTACATACCCATAGCTCATACTGCACATTGTGAGCACGTGATATTCACGTCCCTAATCCTATTTCCCACATTTTTAAACGAAAACATAGTTTAACCAATGTGTGGCCTAACCAAGTTATGTCCATGAATGCAGACGCGGCTATTCAAATAGATTTTAATACTCTGCAGAGGTCGTATGGCTATACCCACAAGATATAAGTCCTCCTTTTTACACTTCACGAGGTGTATCAGCAAGGTTATTGCAACGAGACTTTTCCGCCATCTAGCCCAAACGGTGAACCCACTAGATGGACTTAGTCATCTCTAGTTTGCATCCACTACAACGTTATAAATAGAGTGGTGTTCCACCTTTGTGTTGAGCATAACCTCACGCTACAATGAGAAAACCTCTCTACAGAAGCCGCAACTTTCCGCACATGTCACATATCGCCTACGGGTTTGTACACTAGTACTAAACGGAATACAAGGTCAAGCCCTTCCGACTAGGATATGTGGACGTATGATATGAACTTAGGTGAGCAGCACTTAAGTTCAGTTCTTAGTTGATTCGAGCAAGACTCCACACCATACTCTCATAGTCATGCCATAACATGCTGCCATAGTCAGGCCACAACATGCTACATACCACCACACCGATTGTCTCTATTCTCCCACTTACATCCTCACCCAGATCTAAATCATCCTCCTTCTTTTTTAGTTTTGACACAAAACTATTTTCCAAAAATCACTCGGACAAATGAATGTCTCCCAAGGGTTTTATCCCACTAAACTTTCCGAGTGATCCACAACCCTCTATTGAAATTTTTTTGTATTTCTACAGCAAGTCTAAGCAATAATACGTCTATATACTTTAGCCTAGGTTCCCACTAATGCTACCATGATCAATGGAGTTTGCTTCTAGGATATACAAGGAATGGTTATTGAAACTAGGGTAAATGCAATACTAGGTAGTAATTATTGCTAACATAAAATAATGGTCGTAGTAATATGGCATGCAAGTTTCACAAAGAAGATAATATCTTTGAATATATGGGACCAAAATGATCAAGGTGGGGGAGCTTTCCTGGCGAATCTTGGTCTTGGTCTTGATACGGTGACTGTTCAGGATCCTCCTTGCACGTCTACGGGATGTCAGAAACTACACTTTAAAAGAGCATCGAATAAATCGCCACGCAATGTGGAACCAAATGAAACCAAATTATAAAACATGACATTCTTGAGTAGGTTCTAGACTTAAAAGAGTTTTTACGGGTTATTTTTTCAAAAGAGTGGCTCGGAACAATATTGCATAAGTTCAAGGATTAGCTCGTATTAAGGGAAACTTGGTTTCTATTATTCCTATTCAAATAAATTTAAGCTTTCAAACTTCTGTTGGTTACAGAGGATGAAAATGATTTGAAAATATCTCATCACCTTGATTTAAGTGTTCTAGAAATTTACATGGACATTTATAATCTGTTTCAAATACTTTGAGATATATGCATATGACATGTCCTTTAATTATCTTACCTTATAAATAGTTTGGATCTTAAGGTATGGGTGGAACCAGAGGGTGATAAGCATTTGAAAAATTATTAGAAATTTAGCCAAAGTGAGTTGAATCAATATTTTCATATAGGTTGAATTCAAAAAGGTTTTAAAATTAATAAGAAAACACCTATTCTTTTCTGTTTTAATATAAATATTTTGGAAGTTTGAATTTTGGTTGGCATAGAAAGTTTGCATATATTTTTAGGAACCTAAAACTAGGCGTGGTTTTGAGAGAACCGGTCAAAAATTTGTCGAACTGGCCGAACTAGAGAAGGAAGCAGTTGTCTAAACCGAACGGGATGAACCAGAGAGATTTTACGCTTTTCGTTAAAAGAAGAATATGCCTTCCTACAGAGGTGACGCTGAGTGGGGCGCGGCCACTTAACCTGACATTAGGCCCGGCGTAGGCCCAAGGCCCATTGTCAGTGGCGCACGGGACATACCGCTTTAGGTTTTATTTCCCGAGATGGCACCCACTTGTCAGTTGGACCGAACGGCGCCATTGCTTGTGAAAGAAAGGCAAGAGTGGTGGCGAACTTCTCCAGCAAGTTTTTGGGGTTTCGGGTATGGTGGAGCTTGCCAAAAATTGAAGTGGGGAATCAACTTAGGAGGGAGAGGGGAATGTAATGGCAGGAGTGGATTGGATAGGGGAGCTCTACATCAGCCGGAAGCTTTGGGGCAGTGGGGGCGGAGGGGTTGATCGGAGGGGAGGAAGGAAGGGAGCTTGGGTGAAATTGGGGGTTTACGACTTGGGGAAGAAAGAGAGCTTGGGTGAAATTGGGGGTTTATGACTTGGGGAAGTGAAGAAGGGCTGGTGAGGCATAGCGGGGTTCTGGCATACCTTTAATAGATGGGGATGCGAGTAGGTGAGGAGGTGGCTGCGAAAGTTAGCTGGGCATGTCGATGCGACATCGCAGAGGAGAAATAGTGCCATGGCATGCTTACAGAGGGTGAGATGGATGTCCTGGCACACGGTGACATGACGGTGGCGACAGGAAATCAGCAGGCAATGCAGGTTGCGCTATGCGCTCATGCTGTGCACGTCCAGTGCACGGCCAAAGCGTGCACAAAGCGGTACCGCGCGTGCCTCGGCAGGCACTGGCGTGTCCGAGCATGCCAGCTTGCGCCACGGGAATGCCATGACTCGAAGAAGGGCACAGGACAACTTTGGCACCGAATGTGAATAGCAGAGGGAGGTGGAAAGAGAGGCTTCAGGATTTATTTCAGATTTTTATAAGATCTTTAGACCATGATTTCATGTGGGAGAAGGTTTAGGGTAAAACTGCTCGATAGGGTTTACACAAGATTTTTGAACCTCAGAAGGGTAGGTGACCATGGTTTTGAGCTCTGGGGCTCAAGTAGTACCACTCTAAATTTTCTAGCTAGGTTTTTCCTAAATTTTATTTATAGGGGGTGTAGTTCACTATTCAAATCTGCCCCAAATTTAAATCTAAAGTTATTTGAAATTCTTGTACCACCCTTCACCATTTTATATTATAAGTGGATTGAGTAGGGAAAAATAGGTTCCCAAAATTTTATTAGAATTTTTGGAGGTCAGGAGATAGCATGTGATAATGGGTTTTGATTTCAGCCCTATAGGAGAGATACTGGAACAAATGGAAATGGAAGTTAAGAACTAGGGTTTTGGAGTGTGGGGTAACATGTTGGGTATGTGGGGATTTGGACCATTTATGAACCACTATTTTTAGAAGGTATATTGTCATGGATATGATTCTAGGGTTTTATTATTTTGTCGACGGAGAACGGAATTAGGGTTTGCATTTATATACAGGTGCATTTCATATTTGCATTTTCTCCTCCAATGAAGGGTGTTCATGATAAATATACATTAGGGTGGTAATGCCATGTGCAGAAATGACTTGATTACTTTATTTCATACAATGACATGCTTCCAAAAGAATGAATGAAATCTAGAGGATGCAAAAGAGCAAATGAGTCGCAACTATACTTCCACTTTTATCTTTAATATATCCATTACAAGCACTTAGAAAAACAGGGTGTGACATGGTTGCTAGCGGTGTCTCCGTCTGTTGTCCCCAGAAGCTCATCCTCTTCTCGATTCGAAGGCTTTTGTTTATATAAGCAAAACTCTACATGAGATATCAGGAAGTCGAAACAGATCTAAATGTGAAAAGGCGGCGGCGGCCAAGCACTAGTGGGCCCAAGCAATAGATTGGGGTGGCTAGCTTTGCCGCCGTCAAGTTAGGGCTCCATTAGCTTCCACCTTTCGTGTGAAGTTTCCCCTCTCTGAAATGTTCCTGAATAAGCTCGATTTTCTGATTTTTGCAATGTTTTTCCTGCATATATAAAATAGAAGGAAAAATAAGCAGTCTGACAGCTTATTTGATGATCAAGAATAATAAGTAAAATTTATAATGGAAATATAACAAAAATACATCATTAAACTTAGAAAAACATGATACGTTTTCCATGTATCAAGCCCTTGCCCCCAAGCTTAAACTCTTACTCGTCCTCAAGTAAGGCATCTGTAAGGCACTTAAGTTTGATGATGAATTTGAGTTAAATAAACCATATGGGATTGATCTATCATGTTTCTTTTAATTGAGTAATAACTAAAAATCTTAGCAAATAAAAATATTGCAATATATAGGCATTTGTCCAAAAAGAATCATTACCAGTCACTAGCATAAGGTTGCCTTTGAAAATTAAATACTAAGAAGGAAATAGAGTTTTAAAGGTTGATTAGAGAGCAATAGAGTATCAGGATGAAACTCTTGATGCTCACCTACTAGAGGCAAGTCATAAGTGTAAAGCCTTATGTACCAACATGTAAAGATTCCTGGAATTCTTTGCTTTACAAAGATCATGTAAGGTTTTGTATTGGTCACCGCTTGTTTCATCAATTTATCCATAAAAGTGCTTGATGTCTCATGTTCTCAGTCACTTAGAAAATAATGTGGGGCTAGGACGGACTCGATCAAAGGAAATAGAAAGTCTCTTGCAATGCAAAGTGGTCCCCAGGCCCTAGTGATGTCCTAGTTATTGATATTGCAAGAGGAGTAGACGTTGACATGTAAATGGACAGCTGAAAACCATATCGCATAAACGATGTGCTCTCTAATAATATAAGTGAAGAACATGAGCAAGGTGAGTGACATGTAAATGGACAACTAATAACCATATCACATAAACGATGTGCTCTCTAATAATATAAGTGAAGAACATGAGCAAGGTGAGTGCTCTCAAATGATATAAGTGAAGTCATCAGTAAAATAAAGTTTCAACAAGTATAAGTGAAGATCATGAGTAAAAGATAAAGCTCCAAGTGATATAAGTGAAGATCATGAGCAAACTGAATGGTCTCTAAAATACAAGTGAAGCACATGAGCTAAATAGAATGTTGTTGCTGTTAAGAATGATGTTGCTACTAAGATTGATATGCATACACTAGCCTACAAGCGATCATCTTAGATAAAATAATGATTAGAGCTCTTGAATGGTATCCCTCTTCTACTATCTTTTTCTTCTTCTGATTTTTTTATTTTCCTCTCATTTTTTCCTTTTCTTTAAAAGCTCTACCAAAATGAGAGGTACCTTACAAAGATGAGCACTTTACATGACATAATAAGCGAGGCATTAGAACACAAGGCTACATGCATGCAAAAATAAATTCTGTTAAGTGACAAATACATGATAAGTACAATGGCAAGATACTCGAATGGCAAAAACTGTAAGCCATGATAGGTAGGTATGGTGCACCCAAATGGCAGAACTGAAGGGCTTTTGGGATGTCTCTCTTTTCTTCATTTTTTTGCACCGCATGTTTGGTTCAACGGTCTTTATTGCCACCTCAGCGTCATCTTTATTTATTTTCTCTTTTTTTATATGAGATACATTCCATTGAATTGAATGTACCGACGAAGTATGCAAACTATCAATTTCATAAATGCAAAATCGAGTACTAAAGACGCTAGCTAATAAGATGGAGTGGAATAATCGTCTTAAAGGACCTACTTGACCAATTTATGTTATACCAAAAAATGTTCCCTATTAGATAAAACTAATTTCAACATACACTTGGCCCCTTTTCATTACGAAGTGATAACTATGCTCTCATTTAAAATTTAGTGAAGCATGGCAAGGAAGTAGGTAAACATAACAAGAATAAATCAACCGTCCTAAATCATAAATTAGTAGCAATATCGACAATAGTCCTAGTGAGTAGCAATAATTGATGGACAAAATGCAAAATAGTTGACATAAGTCTTTGCATAAGATAATTCAGTTATTTGAATAAAGAAGAAGCACTATACCTCAACCGTCATGTCTCCTTTAATTCAAGTCATCAAGGAGGACAGAGCACAATTCATATTTCAAAAATAACTAAAATTAAAATTCATAGCAAGAGACATAGTCGACCAAGAGCATTAGCATCTTCAACAAAACCACCAATTAAATCAAGTAAACTAAAGCAAGTCACAATAGATAGATAATGTCAACAACTCCATCAACCTATTTACTAAATGTGTTGGTTAAGCCAACCTACAACGAGAATATTAAGCTCTATAATAAGGCAATGCATTTGACAATTACTAATCCACACGAAAAGAATGTAAAGAGCAAAAGAACAGCCAATTGGGAGGGGGGAAGGTATCCCCCCACCCCCAAAGCATAAAGCTTTTGCTTCTCTTTGGATTTTTATGGTGGGGATTAAAATAATAGTTTGCTTCTTTTTCCTTTCAATGGTTTTTCCTACAAAAGATTATTCCTTGCATAGCAAATATAAAGCAACTATATGTATGATAAGTAATCAACTTAAACATAATGAATACTCCAGAAATAAAAGACAACTATCTTCTATAAAAGTAGCCCAACTAAACAGGGTGAGTATACAAATAATTTTAGAGGCTATCACAGCATTGAAAACAAGACAAAAACTTATAAAAACTAATACAGAGACTAAAATGTTATAGGAAAAATCTGGAAACTTTATATTCATAAATAGAGAGGCAACAAAAATTCTAGCATCAGAGGATGCCCAGGGCCTCCAAGCAGCCAAGTGAGGCAGTAGAGGGGTTCATGTTCCCTCAGCCGCCTGGCCATCTTGTGTCAGTTCAGGTTCCCACAAAATTTCAGTAGATTGCGTACCTCCTGTAAATCTCAAATATGAATTTTTCACAATTTAACAGGCTACCCATTTATTGAAAACTAAAAACTAAGACTCAACGGAAAAATAAAAGACTCTAAACTTTCGGGTTGCCTCCGGAGAAGCGCTTATTTAAACTCTTTAGCTTGACTTTTAACCTTGAGGTATTTAACCTATTTGTTCCTTGAGCTTTTGAGCCAAAGCTCCAAGCCCCATAATTTCTACCTCAATCTCTCCCTTGCTCTTCTCCTTCCTTGGGAAATGCATAAGAAATTTACGAGGGAGAAGATTAAATTTATTGTTCGCCTCCATCATGTTGATCAAGGCACCTACGGTTTTCAAGAAAGGTCTTCCAAAATAATTGGAGTAATACTATATCAAACACAATTAAATCAATGGGAACAGCACAATCTTTAATATCCATAACCACATTCTCAACCATACCAACGGCTCTTTTAATGGAGGAATTTGCTAATTGGAGCTTCATATTACAAGGAATAAGCTTACCCAATTTTAGTTTACCATAGAGAGACTAGGCATGGTAGAGACCCTAGCACCAAGATCACATAAAGCATTTATGAAATGACTACCAATTTTAACCTTAATAATAGGCTCAAAAATATCATCCAACTTTAATGATAGCATTTCTTCTCTAAGCATTACATCATTTCTAAGTCCAAGAATTTTCATAGCAACATTAGTGATAAACTCCTCATGTATACGGGCTTTGATAGTGGCATGGGAAGAACTAGCAATGCATCATTTTAATTTATTCATCCAAAGCAAAATAACAAGAAACATCATATTTATCATTCATAGCATCAAATGAGGGTTCATCAATAGGTTTAGGTGAGGATTAAAATCATTAGGAACATCAAACAAAGAATCATCAAAATTCATAACATGATTAATAGCAATCACAAGAGCATCACCATTAAGTTCAATAAGATGAATCATTTTAACACTTTCTTTAGGATTTGGACCGGGCTTTCCCAAAAACATGTCAATAAGAACCTGTTGACTATCCGCTATTTTAGCAATATAGGATTCTACATTTTTAGTTCTACTATGCAAAATTTGAACATCAATAGCAACAGAACCAACCTTTTGAGTCAACTCGTTCAAACAAGTGCTATGTTCACCAATCTTTTCATTGAGAATTTTATTTTGATCTCTTGAGTGGAGATAAATTAGTTGAACAAATTTTCAACATCATGAGAAGTAGAATAATAGGACCCATAATTCTTACCATCACTATGTTGTTCCCATAATCATTAGGCATAAAATTTTGCACACCATATTTATTTTCTGCAACCATTAGGGTTTAAATTGGTTCTAGGAATATAATTGACATCTTTACTTTCCTCAAGGACAAAATTAATAGGGATATTATCACTTTTAGGAGCATCACTAGGAGAAGCAAGCATAGCAACAATTTTATCCATCTTAGCATTGATATCATTATATTCCTCAATCATGTGTACCTTTCATATTGAAGTTGTGGGAGCTTGCTCTGTTGGAAATATGCCCTAGAGGCAATAATAAAGTTGTTATTATTCTATTTTCATGTTCATGATTAAGTTTATGTTCTATGCTAGAATTGCATTGGTTCTTGAATATGAGATTCAGAGGAAAACCTAATTGCATGTGTGGAATAATAAACACCATTCAGATCCCTAGTCAGGCCTCTAGACTAGCTCATGTATTGTTGATGGTCTTGTTTTCCTGATCATGGGCATTGTTAATGTAACAAGGATGCCGGCAATAATGGGAACACATTGTTAGGGTAACAATGGTGTTGGATAGACCCCCTTATGAGATACTGCGAGATCACTTCGTCAATATGTTGTCAGTATCTTCCCATTATGTGTTAACGTTTACTTGCGTCCTTAGACCATGAGAATATCGTAGACCCGGATACCGGATGGTTGCTTTGGGGTCATCAAACGTTACTCCGTAACTGGGTAATTATAAAGGTGACTTTCAGGTACACCAGAAAGTATATCGTGGTTCTAGATATCTCAAGACTGGGATTTGCCCATCCGGCGATGGAGAGATACACTCTGGGCCCACTCAGTATTACAGTGTCCAGCATCGCCTAGCCAGGTATTGTGACTAAAAGGTTAGTCACGGGGATACAGGAATACGGAAACGAGAAAAGAGTACAAACCGGTAACGAGGATAACTAGGTATGGTGATCAAGGAGTTGATCACAGGGATACCGTCAAAGTCTCGCCTCGGGTTGTGTAACGTATCGTGAGGCAAAAGGATGATATGCGGTAATACGAGGTTCGCTCGATAAAGATCTTCGATGATATGTGGGAGTCGTTATGAGTGTCCAAATCCCGCTGACGATTATTGACCGGAAGGTGTTCCGGACATGTCCACGTATACTCGAACCTATAGGGTCACACGCTTAACGTTTTAGCGACATTTAGGAATGCTACGATTTATGGAGAACGAGAGAGAAGAGTTTCGAAAGTGTTTCGGATGATCTCAAAAGTGTTCCGGGAGGTCCCGGATGGTTCCGGTGATGTCCGGAAGTGTTCCGGAAAGTTCTAGAAGGTTCTAGAAATTCTAGAAGGTTCCAGAAGTTCTAGAAGTTCTAGAAGGTTCCGGAAGTTCTAGAAGGTTCTAGAAGGTTCTGGTGGAGTTGGACTCCAACTCCAACAGGGTGTCCCTGCTGGAGTAGGACTCCACCTGCCTAGGGAGAGCTGCCCCAACCCCTATAAATAGAGGGGCAGGGCACCTCAAAGGGTATCCCGAGCAGCCCCAGAGGCAGCCCCAGAAGCAGCCCTAAACCCTAGACCGGCCATCTCTAGATTGGTCACAGCCTTCTTTTTCTCTCTCATCTAGATTGGATCTAGTACAGCTGTCGGCGCGCTGCTGCTTCTCCTTCTCGTAGATCCCCGCTGTTCTTGTGTGTTGGTCCACACATTACCGCGGTGTCGCTGATCCGGTACGCGTGGATACCTCGGAGACGTCGTATACTTCGACGTTCGATCGGGCGAACTATTCGCGAGGAGATCGCTCTCGCGGCTGGGAGGTATAACCTAGCTGCGGGACTCTGCGGACTTCATCGACATCGGTCAACTTCTCTGCTGCATTGACGTGATCGTCGAAGGTATGATCTCGTTACCTGCACCTCGATAGTGATCTTGGGGTGGATTGTGCGCGGTAAATTTTTTGTTTTGTGTAGCACGTTCCCCAACATAAAGTGCTAAGAGAGGTGTTTTAATAGGTAAAATTGAGACATGCAGTATATAGATTCACTAGTAGCA
Organism: Stipa capillata; assembly: GCA_019208055.1. NCBI lineage: Eukaryota > Viridiplantae > Streptophyta > Magnoliopsida > Poales > Poaceae > Stipa > Stipa capillata. The sequence continues at coordinate 36,226 of JAGXJF010004356.1, forward strand.
ATTCTAAAAAAAGTAGTAGGGATGTGCAACAATAAAGTGCCACATATGAATTTTTGCAAGAACTAAAAGAGAGCTAATATTACTAGCAATAGATTGATGCAATCTATCATCTGTCCTACCACCAATTTGAGGTGTACATTAAGGAACAATACTAGTAAATTTGCTAGTGAAATACAAGAACGCTCCACACGGTTGGCTCCTCTACCCCATCCTCCATGCTTACCAACTAAAACATAACTAAGTCATCTATGGCTAATTCACAACACACAATCAATCAATCTGTTAAAAACATAGCATGCATAAGATTAATCCCAAGCAAGTAATTGGTTACACCAATGATGGATGGTAACCATAACAAATTGATAGTGCCAAAGATAGATGATCATCACAAAATCATTAGAACACTACATAGCTACTACTACACACCCCGTAGCCTCGATGGACTACTCACACATCATGAAATTCATCAAAAGTAAAGGATAAATCGATTTCATATTGAAGGTACCAATGAAACAAACCAATCCTGAAGATTCCGATGAAGTATAAGGAGTATCTAATATATGGAGAGCCTGTTGTGGGTGATGATCTATGGGTGGACATGAAGGTGGTGATGGTGGAAATGAAAATTGTGATTGACGATGGCGTCTTGATGTGTTATCCCAGAAAGCTTCTACACTTCTCAATGTGAAAGGCTTCTATGTATGTAGGAAAAACTCCACAAAAGGTATCAGGAAGTCGAAATAGATCTACGCACGAAAGATCAATGGCTGTTGAGCCTTGGTGGGCCTAGGTGGCAGATTGGGACGGTCAGCTCGGCCGTCGCGCCAAGTTAGGGCTCCGATGGCTGCCTTCTTTCGCACAAAGTTTCCCCATCCGAAATGTTCTCGAATACACTCGGGTTTCTGATTTTTGTGATGTTTTTCATGCATATATAAAATAAAGGGATAAATAGGAAGTCTAGCAGACTCTTTAATGATCCAGAAAAGTAATTATATATGGAAATATAATGAAAAGTCATTATTAAACTCAGAAAAATATGATACGTTTTCGACGTATCACCTATGCTGACCTCACCACCACCGATCCCTGCCAGTTCCACTACGGCCGGCCACCTGTCGGCCTCCATCGCCGACCTCACACGCTAGCCACAAGCCCCCATCGGCTGATGAGGGTCAAGGTATCTAAGGTGATGCCTCCAAGGATGGAGTGATGTAGACGGTTCCGTCACCCACTCCAACAGAACCGAAAAATGGGTTTTCACCTAGAGGGCATAAGAACCCGGGTTGGGAGAAACGGAAGCACCACGACGATGCCTCCAAGGAGGGAAATGACGCCCAAAGATGTTGCCAGCATTGACCAAAGTCGGTGCTAGGTTTTCACCAGGAGCTCCTCCACCCCCACCGCCATCTCGGACTAGCCAAGCTAACCACCACGAGCCCACTGGCCGAGCCACCAGATCCGCACCGAGGGGCGCCAGATTTGGGCAGCCAAGCCAAAGGCCCATGTGTAGGAAAGGACAAGGGTAAACACGCCTACCAGAGGGCACCGGCCACCACCTCACTGCCCTAAACGAGCCACAACCTCGCAGCACTCATGTCGCTCGCAAACCTGAGGCGACCACCCCGGCATGCTTGATGGGACGTGGGAGGGGGCCCCATGTCACTAGGGGCTGGCACTGATGTCGGGCCAAAAAGGAGTAGCATTGAGCCTCAAAGGCCCATCGGAGCTAGCCACGGGCCACCCTCAAGCACCGAGGGGCGTCATCTGCGAAGGAGCAGCCGCAGCCCGCGGAAGAGTAGCCGCTGGATCTAGTGCCCTCCGCACCTCCCCCGCCGGCCCCATAGTCCACCCAGCCACCACAGGTTGCGATGCTCCTCCACAAGCTGCAGGTGCTCCTTCCCAGGCTGCTCCAGCTACGTGGAGGCGAGGCCTACCACCACCACAGCGAGGCTAGCGGTAGCGGCAACAAGGGAGACTAGAGGATTGGACCCTAGGGGCTAGGGTTTGAGGCCTCCCTGGTCGCCCAAGGAGGACATACCAGAGCATGTGGATTAGGGCCTTCAATTTGGCGAAGCCTTGAGATGGTCACTGTTGTTTCTCTAGAATATATTTATCCCAAGGTGCTAACTAGAGCCCAAAGATGAGAAGAATTGTTTAAGCTAAGCTTTTTCTTTCACTCAAATTTTATTTTAAATAGCAATATTGAAATAATCCGGCACCAACTTAATTAACACCAAATTAGATGCTACAAAATACGGATGCTCTAAGCGAGCAGCAACATCGACCGTGCTAGTATATGAAATGGCAATGGAAAACAGTACCCTTTTCGAGGGAGAAATTTTGCCTCTGATCACAGTCAAGTTTGAACAATACCTTTATGATTTTTTAGATATAGAGGTGATATGAGATGGACTATTTCTCTAAATATGTTACAATCTATCTATTATATAATTAAAACAATAGAAAAAGAAGCTATCACGTTCGTTCACATAGGCTTAAATATCGCCACCATTGATCGTGGTCTAGGTCCAGAATATAACGGTGTAAAATGAATTAGATTGTTTATAAAATCCATAGGCAACTCTTATTACACAAATTAAGAGTACAACTTTATTTAAGCAAACCAGAGTAGATGCAAGTCTTATTATGTGGATAAAGAATACAACTACATTTCCTAAAATAAAGAATACAATTCTATTTCCTAAATTAATTTTAATAGAAAATTACCAGTTGGATGTATATATTAGGTGGATATAGAATACAACTCTATTTCCCTGAATAGCTAATTTTCAAAAATTTAAGTAAAATTAATAGTCGGATTTACATATGAAATGTAACCTAAAGCTAAAATGCAGAATAGAAACTAAAAAGTAGCGTATGGTCTCCATTCGATGAATATGCATCGATGATCACATTGCCGCTGAGGTCGTGAGGTGAGTCATGATATAATGACAATGTAGCAAGGGATTATACTTCAAGGTTTGCAACAAACTGATAATGGTGGTGAGATGCTGGAAGGCAAGGTTGGTGGTGATATATTCCTACATGCAGTTTGATTAGGATGCGGTAGGAATCACTAGGGTTTAGGTTGTTACGACGAAGAAGCTTAGGGTGCGTTTGGTTCGATGGATGGGGTGGGATGGGAGATGGCGGTCCACATTTTTTAGGGATATCCCATGTCTGGTTGGGTGGATGGGGATATCCACCTCAAGGGAATATTCTCTCAATATGCTGGATGGAGAGAGTCAGCCAAATTTGCTAGATGGGGTGAGCCTAATTTTTACTAATCACATTTAACGTTGCTAATCGCATTTTTTTCGCTAATCACGCTGAAGACTTGTTTGCCTGCATCCCGCCCGAGCCCCTACCGGCCGCTCCCCACCCGAGCCCCCGCCGGCCGCTCCCCGCCGGCCGCCCCTGCCCGAGCTCGGCCCGTCGGCCGATCCCCGCCCCCCTCCGGCCGCTCCCCACCCGAGCCTCCGCTGGCCGCTCCCCGCCCGAGCCCCCGCCGCCCCCGCTCGAGCTCGGCCCGCCGGCCACTCCCCGCCCCCCCGCCGGCCGCTCCCCACCCGAGCCCCCGCCAGCCGCTCCCCGCCTGAGCTCGGCCCGCCTCCCGCGCGAGCTCGACCCCGTCGGCCGGCGCGAGCTCCGCCCCGCCGCTCCCCGCCCCGTTCTCCGCCCCGCCGGCCCCTGCTCGTGCTCCGCCCCGCCGCCCGAGCTCCGTCCGCCGCCCGCCCCGAGCTCCGGCTGCTGCGCCCCGCCCGAGCTCCCGTGCCCTCACCCGAGTCCGCCGCCGGTGAGAGAGAGAGTATGGAGAGAGAGAGGGAGGATTAGGGAAAATATTGAGAGGTCACTGACGCATGGGGTCTGCATGTCAGTGGCTCATCCAATTGAATCCATCCAATTTTAGCCAAACAAAAATTTGGTCCATCCAATACACTCCAATCCACTGAACCAAACAAAAACTGGATCACCCCACCACCTAAAACTGGATCGCCATATCCCATCCACCCCGAGTCGCTCAACCAAACGCACCCTTAGTGGCATGGTCACTTAGATCACTCTAATGCACGTAGTTCCAAAAGCAAAAGCTGGGCACATTGTTTGGGTGCCACATGATGTGATAGGTTTAGTCGAGGGCATGAGGATAACAAGGATGTTTGCTTTGTTGTTGCCAATGACGGATGGCAAAACGGTAGAGACAAATAAAGTAAGAGGAGCATGTGGAGAAGCATCTGGAGACATAATATTACACTAATCGAATAATGAAATTGCATCACGACCAATGATAAAGTAGGGGGAGAAAGAGAACAAAAGGTTAAGGTACAAGCCATAAATGTTTATATTTAATACTTGGTGGAAAATTTCTCAAAAAATATTGGTAAAAGATATACACTACGGGATGAGAAGGAGTAGAAGATGGAAAGGTAAAACTTAGTATGAAAGTCTGTTATTTTGCACAACATGCCATGTACCACAATAAAAATATATCTATTAAATTCGCTATAAAAATGATACTTTGAACTAAAGGGTAAACATAATACATAGAAAAAATTCTACCAAACCATGTTTAGGACATATTTTTGGCTATTTGTTTCTATGTTTTGATTGACACATGGAAAAGCTAATGTCACAGTGAATAAATCAATAATAGTTAGCGGCACGGACAAATAACTAATAAAAAATAATACCAAATATAGTTATATACAGTAAATTTAGCTGTACAGGTAGTTATATGTAATGATAGACAAAGTTATGACTTGGAGATCGTATTTATGGCAAAGCTCTTTTTTTTCTAGAGCCAGCGCTAACAGCATGTAAACTTGTAAAGCAATAAATTATCTTTTTTCTTTTACGAGGACACATATCTTATAATACCCTCTGATTTGTAAAACACACACTACAACGGTGGATTTCTTAGTGACAAACTTGTCGGTGTACAACAGAGCTAGCTTGGGCTAAGGAGAAGGGGCCTAACAAAATCTACCGAGGAATTCCAAAAGTCCAAATCGAGGGGACCACTTTAGCCCGACGCGTGACGAGAAATATACAGGGCTCTGTAAATCCGTTTCCAGTGCTCCGATCCTCGAGCACGTACGTGCAGGGAGAGATCTCTCGAGTCTAGAGGAATATTTACCGCGCGCACGCATCAACGAGGGGCGATCGCACGCGTGCGGCTGGCGTTTGGAATCGCTGATTTGGTTCGCAACGAAGAAGCAGGCAAGAACACGGGATGCGCGTTGGTTGCCTCTTGCTGCCACTGTCGGCGGCTTAGCCGGCACGACCAGAAGCAGATGCATGCATATGCGCCCGTGCGCCCGGGCATGCACCTCTGCGTTGATTCACGCCACGCCCCCTCTCCCCGTCTCCAGCACCACCCCCCTCTCCTCCCCACCCCCGCGAGGCTGCTCCTTAGTTTCGCTTTTTTCCTCGGTTACCGCCCGCTGGTGGTTGCCGTGTTTTGGCCAGAGGTTCGTCACCCCCCCCCGCGTTTTTTTTTATTTCTTGACCTTCATGGTATTGTGTGTACATATAACTTTTTCTTTATATTGCACGCAAAGCTTCTGTCTTTTATGGCAAAAAAAAATGGTGGAGCTTGAGCCTGATCCCAGGAGGGGCAAAGGACGACAAAGCTGAACTAACAGGAAGTTTTCCTGTGAGGAAACCCGAGCAAAGCAAGTCGATTGCTTCCATTGCTGCTCGCTGGAAGAGGGAAATAGAAGCAGGGGGGTGGCCAACCAAGGACTAACAGGCTCAAATACTAGGATACATTCCTCAAAAAAAATACTAAGATATAATCACCGCTAATTAAAGAAAAACATTTGAAGGGGAGGGACAGATTTTTTGCATTTTATACCACAGGCCAAATTCTTCAGTGGGACAATACTTCCAGCATAGGAAGTACACATGTAGATCATTTTAGATATTGTAACGGTCTCCTATATGACATTTTGATCATCAATTTTTATAAACATATGACGCTACAAAATAAAAGTATATATTATGAAAGCGTATTTCACAATAGTTCTAGTAACATCACTGTCATATTATATATATTTATGTTTTTTTCTATATTGATGGTCAACTTAAAAATGTTTGACTTATCCAGATTCTATAACGATTTACATTGTGACAAGAAGATAGTATCTCGTTACATTCCGACCATAGTCCCACCAACTTTGTTGTAAAGTGGGACTCTCATAATGCATGACCCACGTGAGAATAATTGATGTGAACGTTTTCTCCCTGTAGGAATAAGTTGGGATTGACCGGACTCGGTTATTTTCGCTCATGGAAACCCCTTGCAAAATTTACTAGAATTTTTCGTAATGGGCCCGTGTCTTTTGCCATGGAAGAACACATTCACGGCGGGTAATAGTCAGTGATTGTATCCTTGACGATTACCATAACTTGGCCAATAATTCTTAATGCCCTAACCCACCTAAATTAAATTGGCAGGAGATTCTACGTTTCACCCATCGTGTTAATTGGAAAAAACCAAATTGTTTGATTTTCTCGAGAAAAAAATTGTTTGACTATTTAAAACCTCCGACTTCGGATTCTCTCCAAATGCATGCATGGCGCACTTCGTTAGTGTAGTTAAAACTTAACATATACAGATACAAGATCATCACGGGATCGATTCATGAATAATCTGAAGATAACAAGCAGGGTGCCAAACCTCTTACTGGCCCAAGCTTTGGGCAGTTGATTCCAGCATTTTACTTGTCGGAGGATGCTCCACAATTTCATTATTCTACTTTTGAGACGAGATGATACTCAATGATTTTTGCAACGAGGCTTGAGGGAGAAGAAAGGAGGTAGACGACATGGGGATCAAAGACAAAAGCAAAAGATAAGGAAAAAGAAAGCTGTAGAGGGAGAAAGAGCATTTCTTGGACTCTTCCTCTAGCTGACCTTTATATCAAGCACCGCGAATTAAGGAAAAGAAAGAAAGCCAGGAACGTGGCACACGGCCGAGATCCTACTAATAACAAATCAAATCATGGGATCCCCTAGGCAGGGAATATAGGATAACATGGAACAAGTAGGAGCACTAGCTATGGTAGCTTGGAGAGATCGATGGATTTGGAGGCCACCAAAAGAAGGACATCGAGGCTTATATGCCTGGGGTCCTATCCAATCCGCCAAAGCGCATCCATGTTAAAGGCAAAAGCGATACAGGCATCGTTGAAAAGACATAAGGTAGCCAGTGGGATGTATACTTCAGTTTCCTTCATGGTGATATATATATACCATGGGTTTAGATTTAATTTATTTTGAGTAAATTGCACCCTTTTATCATACTTAAAATTTTGTGACATGACATACTAAGTTCTACACTCATAATTTCATATTTACTCCCTCCATCCTAAAATATAAGACGCGCACTGCATCTCAAGATTTACAATTAGACCTATAATATTTTGATTATGTGACGTAAAAGTGGTATTATTGAATTCCTTTTTAAAAGTACTTTTCAATGATATCACTTTTATGCCACATAATCAACATAGTATAGATCTAATTGTAATCTTGCAATGCATGCGCACCTTATATTTTGGGACAGAGGGTAGTATTAGATTTAAAAATGGGAATAGATTCTAATAGCCCTAGCCCATATGTCAGATTGACATGACGCCGACTAGGATACCGCATCTCTCTCTCTCTTCCTCTCTCTGGTCACATGTACATCCTCTACCTCTCTTTTAACATGTGATCACGGGAGTTGCTAGAGCTTTGTTCCTCGTTGTTGCCCCAATTAGCTTCGTGCGCCTCTGCTTATGATCTTAACCCTGACCAGATCAACAAGACGAGTGGCGTTCATGACGGAGGTCCTAGACACACAGCTAACAAAGCGCAAAAATTCACAGAGAGGGGAGAGAGAAAACTAGGTGGGGTGTACAGTCAGTGTGATAGGTAAGGCCAACATGTGAGATAGATGTCAAGTCAATATCACGTCACTTAACATGCAGGCCTAAGCTCTCAGAACTCGCCTATATTCTAAATCTGGTAAGATATGGAATTATGTGTGTTAAATCTAGTAAATTGTGTCACAAAAATTTTTAATCTGCTAAAATATATCACCTTGTAACAAGTTACTGTTAAAAAGTGAGGTTTACTCATTTAATTAAGGAAAATGCTATACAACTGATTCCATATTTTTATAGAACGAGTTTTTATTGCACGAGAAAATGTTTTCATCTTACAGAGAAAATATTTTTATCACACAAATTTTGAAAATAATACTTTCATAATACACTTTTATGTTATATATGTTCTAACAAAATATTTTCATCTCACGTCTAAATATTTCCACAAACGTTCAATCCTGTCTTATGCTAAGATTGAAGGTCCGATCCCTAGTCGCTCCCTTTAATTAATACCCAATAATAAGTACTTTAATTCAAGCTCAGAGAACTAGGCAGATAGTGAACACCCACACATCCTATCAACCGAGGTAGGCTCATCCCACGGTGTATTTTACTCCTCCATATACCTCTGTCGTATTTGCCAGTATATTACCCTAGCTGTTGCTTTGTCTCAACATCTATGATACATCGTAGTACTACATCATACTGTAGCACGAGCCTTTCCCATTGAATAGCTTAAATTATACTCCTCCGTCCCAAAATGTAAGGCCTCTTTGTTTTGTCCTAAGTCAATGTGTTTTAAATTTGACCAAGTTTATACTAAAAAATATCAACATCCACAACACCAAATTAGTGTCATTATATTTATCATGAAATATGTTTCCATAGTGTATTTATTTGATAGTGTAGAAGTTAATATTTTTTAATATAAATTTGGTCAAACTTAAAACACATTGACTTAGGACAAAACAAAAGGGCCTTATATTTTGGACGGAGGGAGTACCAACTTTTGTGTGCGGTACACATATACGCTTGTAATCAATGACAGGGTACAAAGTATAATGAACAGTGTTGTGCCATTGATGATCACCCTCACCCTCCACGTGATGGTGTGCAACGTACGTAGCATGTTTATATTCATTTTATGACGCAGTTTATGCCTATTCTTTGGCAAATAAGAGGGTGTTTAGCCTTTATGGCCAGTCGCATTTCCGTCGAGTTACCAATAGACAAATAGTACCGTTCCATCCGTTCAAGCATTACACTGTGGTCGTATCAAGGAGCAATAGTAATACTGCTACTTAAATAGCTAATTAGCGTGCACGTGAAATTCACGGGTCACAGGCCCACATGTCACAGGCCCATATGCAACTGGGAACAATGCAAACGTGCAATAAAAAGCCTATGACACTTTGGACTCACAAAACATATGGCACTTTCACATTATGATTGAAGGACTGAGGTCAATCCTTTTTTCTGTTTTCGAGGGAGAACTGAGGTTAATCTTTTCGGGGCATGACAATAGACTTGTTAATGCGTCCTGTCCCTCCCGGCCTGGTTTCTCTGGGCTTCGGCCAGGCTCGTATTCTCAAGGTTTCAGGTTACATGCCTGACCCAAGTCCGACAGAACCCAACTAAAAACATTCGAAACATTGATATAGGAAAGAAGTCCAAATTACCCATAAGATTTAACCCTCCAGGATCCAGCCATATTAAGTAAATTTCACTTTTTCCCTCGTTTAAGAATTTTTGTATAAATGTATCATATTTAAAACCTTGATTTTATATTTTACCATATTTAGCCACTTTTCTCACTATGGCTGCTTGGTTTTGCTATCAGGATAATATGACGCTCCATCTGGTCATTCTCTCTTTTATTTTCTTCCTCCTCCTACCTCCTCTCTCTATTCCCCAACGGGTACCGTGTCATTTTTCCTCCCTCCTCCGACCCACCTGATCTCTCGATCGGAACAATTGCAAGGTCGATATCGCAACCGCAAAGCGGCAATAGCGCGTGGCGAAGTCCTTCTCGGACGAGGCCCTCTGCCAATTTGCCGACCCAGTGCTGCCCAACCGCAGCCTCGTGCTGCACTACAAGAGGTCATCTAGGTGGGTGGCGTCGAGGCTCTCCACGGGGCACCAAACGGAGTCATCGATAGGTACACCGACTAGAGGGCTGAGCTACTACTGCGCACAACCATGACGGCATCCACTCAAAAGGTCGGTACGGCGGCCCACGCCAGCCACCGGGTAGGGCCACGCGGCTCGATGATGCAGGCATCGGCCTCCTCCTTGCCGCAGTGGAGCAGGTAAGCTCGCTCCTGGGCCAAGTCAATGCTGGGACATCTCGTCTGCGAGGAGAGTGGAGAGAGGGGAGGAGGAAGGAGGAAGAAGAAGAGAAAGAGAAAGATGATTAACCAGTGAGGTGGAGCATTCTATTATCGACAGGCAGGCCTGAGCTGTTAGAGTGAGGGGGAAGTAGTTAAATTAAGGTAAAATATGGAATAAATATTTTAAATTGGGTATACATTTGTTTCAAAATTCTTAATTGAGGTAGTCGTTATCAATTATGCATACTTAGGAGATAAAAGCGGAATTTACTAAAAAAAAGTTTGGGTCAATCAACACCGTAACCTTCCAAAATCGATGTAGGTAACCTCACGGGGTGATTTAGGAGACGGTTTCATGCAGTTGACAAGGCGTTTAGTACGGGTTATTTTGCCACATGTACGATGAAGAGATCACAATTTGACATATAAAAATGTTCGTTGCACAATGGGTTTCACATAGGAAAAACTACCTTACTAAGCAAAAACGCCAAATAGAACTAAGCATTGGCAACAGGAAATTTGGCGTCAAACCAAACAGTGGCCAAATCTGAGCGAAGTTGCCAATGCTCGGCTCTTTTGGGCATCAATCGAACTACTCCCAACATTTCTCAGATCACTCGAGCTCGTTACCACCTCCGCCCGATCCTAACAAGCCGTACAACCACAAACAAATAAAAAGAAAATTACTCCTAACCTCTCCACATTAGCCTACAAAAGACCAACTGGTCGCTTTATGACTTTCAGGCTAGCTTTGTGACCCCACTTTGATCGGCAGCACGTCAGGGTCGTTTTTCTGCAAAAGGAGAAGGGATCCACACGTACGAAACGTGTAAACATTGGTTGCAATTTCTATTATTGATGTATATAAAGTAAGAACTCTCTATCTCTATCAGCTTGCATAAGCAACCACATTTATATCATCGTAGCTACAGGCAGGTGCCTGTTCTTTCCACAATGTGCCTGCTACAAAGGTTGCGGAGTAGAAGAAACCAAAGCTAGGTGGATTCTAAGAGGCTATTTGGTTGCTGGCCACGTTTTGTCAAGCCAAAAGTGTGGTGATTGCCACACTTGTGGCTCGCCACATTTTGTGGCAATAGAATAGCGTTTGGTTGGCAACTCAGTTGTGGCAAAAAAAATTCTAGCAAATGTTTGGTTTGCTGCCATAAATGTTTGGCAAAAAATATTGGTAATTGTTTGGTTTGGTGCTGCACCTAGCATCCGTAAAGAATAGACTGACCTTCTTTCTCTAACCTCAAATATACAAACACTGACAAAAGCATGTTTGGAAGAGTATATGCTACCAAGGTCTCTAACATTACTACTGAATCTGTTCCATTATGCTAACTGATAAACACCGATCAACTGCAGTTGTGAGATTTGGACTAATCTGGAGTAACCCGATGCACAACCAAATAATAATGTATTCATGTCAGGTACTACTACATCAGGACAATTGCACAATTGATACCTCTTTGGCGGTGGCACTGATCTAATTTTCTCTACTTCAGATCAACTCAGAAATTCAGTATGACTCGCGCCATGCTTATTGACAGAGAGATTCCATGCATCAGAAAAGCAATGCAACCCTTGATTGATGAAAAATAGCACTGAAATTCATTGCCAAACCTTGGTTTCGCTTCCTATTGTTTCCATATTGCACCCTGACATAAGGATCACTAGTTCCTCTCAGATCAGCAGTAACAGATCTCTGGCTTCAATTATCAGAGAATTGCCATTCTTTTAGCACAAGGCTGACAGCATATGAACTGACCTGGTCACCTGAAGTCATCCAGCGCATGCCCTGATCTCCCAATGTAGATGCACAAGAACCAAGTGAGAATTCCTGTAATTCTATTTTATCTTGGGGAATGTAAAAGCAAGGTTTTAGTACTGCAATCAGAATAGCATCACAAGAACACATTAAAGAGTACTTACAATGAGTTTTGGTCTTCGATTCTTCAAATGTCTCTGTAAAATTATAGATCTCTGATCAACTACTTATGAAAAATTCATCACAGAAGCCAGTAAGCGACATATTAGTGGAATCAAAGGAATTCACTGATGAATTCCATTATGAGACAGCCAACTTGCACGAATCGAACGCACATAATTTCCAGAACAAGTAATAATAACAAGTCATTAGATTCTGAGACAATCTGACTTTCCCAAATCAACAGCTTGTCTTCTCTAGTAGTAATAACAAGTCATTAGTTTCTCCAGATATGCAATGCTAAAACTCTCGGAAGTAGTGATTGTTAAATTACAACTGAGCACAAAATTATTAAGTACAGTGAAAAACTGGAAATCTTCCACAAATCACAGCAATTGGTTACCAAACCACTCTGGATGCTAAAGTTATAAATAGCAAATATCAACAAAGGATTCAGAAGCTGACCTCAACAGTACATTGAAACTTCGTTGATAGTTTTGGTGTTTCAGACTACAACAGAGGTAAAAAGAGTATTACTGAACGTCCATGAATAAAGAGCAACAAAGAAATAATTAAAGGAAGAGAACGTAATGCTGTGTCCAGTATATGATGCTTC
>JAGXJF010004357.1:0-38868 GCA_019208055.1 Stipa capillata
ATGAGGTTCACCCTCGTCGTGCTTAAGGGGAGCTCCACCAGTGTGGTTGCGTCAATGGAGTACGCGGCGAAATGGTGTGCCTATGGAGTGGGGACATCACGGTCTCAGCAGTAGGAGTCTCTCCTTCTCCCTCGACATCGGCACGGTTGCAGCGTAATTGTCGAGTAGGAGAGGATGACTCAGGAGGAGATCATGCAGATGGTCTCCGCCTACCTCGTCGCCGAGTCAACTTAGTGCATGCATTGCACATTGACTTTGTTATTTATGCTATACTATTTGACCATTGATTGATTTTTGATGATTGTAAGTTCTATGAGAGCAAAATTATACTATCGCGTGGTTGAGACTATTATTTATTCATTCATTATCAAGTATTATGTATGGCATGTTATGTTCTAAATGTTTACCCACATTTACTGATACGTGTGCGTGTTTCGCACTTAATTATTTAATGATACATTATTTAGAACACGTGTGGCGTCAATGGAGGAAGTGTGCCTTGTGGACCGTGATACCACTAATACCATACTAACTGAGACGAAGTACTCTAGTCAATTAAAAAATGGCCACAACATCATGACATGATTGTGATACATAAGTAGACGCGTTCTGTATGTATCACAGTTCATAATTGACCGCCGTACACTCTACTTGTGCACAATATTGATATGAAGAAGCTTTGTTGTACCTGAATCGACTCGACCGCTCCTAAGCTTCAAGGATATTCGCGTAATGGGTTCCAGGTGGGGACGAATGAGGATCATGGTAAAGAATACATCCACATCACAAAGCGTGATGAAAATGGAAAAGATATGAAAAACTTCATTGGACACTGGGTGCTACTACATCATAACTGTAGCCACCGCTGTGTATATTGCCTAAAGGTACTATGTTTAGAAGCTCTAATTATTCTGTCTCTGGCACGACAGATCATGCACCCTAGCCTTAGGATTATGAGAAATAAAATTAACAACTTGCATGGTCATAATATTAATATAAAGAATTTCCCGAATCGAGAAGATTTTGTGTGCTCCACATGTGCCACCGAGAAGCTAATTATTAGATCATCCACTTTGAAAGTGAAAGATGAAAACTCTGTATTCCTAGAACAATATAGGGGGACATTTGCAGTCCTACAGAAACCTATATCAGGGCCGCTTAGGTACTTCATGGTACTCATCGATGCATGCTTGAAATGGTCGCATGTTTGTTTTATCTATGAGGAATCATGTTTCACAAAGCTGATCTCACAGATCATTTAAATTAAGAAACAAATTCTCGGATCATCATGTGAAGTCATTAGAATGGACAGTATCGGAGAATTCATTTCAAGACATTTGATGATTACTGTATGGCAATAGGAATAAATTGATCACTTGGTACCACATGTTCACACCTAGAATGGTTTGGCAGAGGCATTAATTAAAATATTAAATTTATTACCCGACAGCTCTTGCAGAGTGTAGTTACCAATAACATGTTGGGGTCAGTAGTGCTGCATGCTATTAAATCTCATCACTTAGACCATTGTCGATAACATCCACTCTCCTACGCAACTAGCGGAGGGTCGACACCGAAATTTTCCACTTCACAGGTTTGAGTGCTATATATATATATATTAACAATTAGCAATAGGCCCACTCGTAGTTATGATATACGTGGTTATGAGACTGTATCCATAATCAGGTATCTGGACTCATGACTGGAGATTGTCGATGACCCAGTTTGCTGATTCTATATTTGGTGAAGATCATTTCCCGACATTAGGGAGAGAAAATCAACCCTTGATGAAAAATATCTGGAATTACGTGGTAAGCCACAGGGACCCAAGTGCATGACTCATGCACTAATAAACAAATAGAGAGGTCTAAAAAATATTGAAACAAACTAGAGGTCCAAAAAATAATGATTTGCAGCATTAGCGAATCAACTGCTGGATCACTTTAGTGATTTAAAAACCGTGACCAAGTCGCATGTGCCTGCATGCAATGCACTGGAGAGGGTGAAATATCAAAAAGATGATGAAAGGTATACCCTTCTTGTCCAAAGGCCTCCAAATAAGAGGGTGAGAAATGACAAGTACTTACACTGAAAAACCATGAAGTACCTCCACAGACGGGGGGCTAATTGAAATCTAGCACAAGTATGGAAAAGGACATTCCAAACTTTAACCTTCCCATAGAGGAAGACCAAGTAGAGATATATGTGCACAACATCGATGCAGGAAACTAAAGGACCTTGCTTCCCATAATGAGAAATGTCGAAGAGCAAGGAGAAGCGCAAGGAGAAGCACAACACCATGATGAGATGGCTATAAACTATGTACAAATGGGGGGAGTCTATAAACCGGGCAACACCAGTGTCCATTTATTTTGCCAAAGTAGACCGCACCATCATTGATCTTAATCCCTCATCATGGATGGAATTACTTTAGTGCCTAATCTCAATAACAGTAAACTTGAATCTAGATATGAAATTAATGGATGTGGTAACAATATACTTATATGAAAATTTGGATTCAGACATTTATATGTGGATATTAGAAGGTACCTTGTCTCCAACCAAGACAATCAACAAGATTTTGTGTAGTGTGAAACTTAGAAAGTCACTATACAGAATTAAGTAGTCTGGCAGAACGTGGTATAATCTCTTAACGATTTCTGCAGCAGGAAGGGCTATACGAGCATGAGGATTTCCCATGTATTTTATACGGAGGTCCCAGAATCGATTCTGTATAATCTCAATATACATAGATGATCTAAACATCATAGGTAACCTAAGGATTAAGGAAGTGCGTTCCTATTTTAAGTCAGAATTTAAAATGAAAGATTTGAGTAAAACCAAATATTGCTTAGATTTGCAATTTTGCATGTCCCTAAAAGAATATTAGTGCACCAGTCAAACTCACACTCAGAAAATGCTAGAAAATTTTGGTTTTGAAAAGGCATATCCTTCAATGGTCTCAATGATTGGAAGGTCCTTGCAGCAAGATAAAGTTCCCGTACAGGCCTAAAGAAGAAGTGGAGGAAGTTCTAGGACCAGAATTCCCATAGCTAAGTGCATAGGAGCATTGATGTATCTCGCAAATTGCACATTGCTGGACATTATGTTCGCTGTGAATTTGCTAGCAAAGGTATGATTCTAAGCTTACCAAACGGCATTGAAAAGACATAAGGACATACTTCGCTACCTCCAATGAACCAATGATCTTGGCTGTTTCCATAGAAAGAACCAATCCTGTCCTTGATAGGCTATGCCGACACTGTGTACTTGTCAGACCCATACACAACCAATTCACAGACTGGATATGTTTTCTATGTGGTGGAACTGCAATTTCCTGAAAATTGTTTAAGCAAAGTCTCGTATCGGACTCTAACGAACCACTCAGAAATCATAACACTATACAAGACCTCATGATAATGTGTATCCTTCGTGGATGATCAATGACATACAATAGTCTTGTGGATTGAACGTTACACAAAACCTCCACCATTATCTATGAAGATAATGTAGGTTGTGTTGCATAGGTGTAACTAGTTATGTGAAGAGTAATCTCATGAAGCATATCGACCCAGTTCTTCTATGCTCATGAATTGTAGAAGATGGAGATAATAAAAATACTACACACTAAGTCATTTGAAAATCAGTTGATTTATTCACATAAATCATTACCGATATCTACTTTAAAAGGTGTGTGTTGGAATCAGTATGATGAGTCTAAGGAATTGCAATGTTCAGGGGAGAATCTTCATAAAAACATATAAATCTTGGCTGTGAAAGTCGAGTACCTGACGTAATAGTTAGTGGATTGTGCTCTTTTTCTCTTGAACGAGTTTTCTGCAGTTTTAGATAAGGTCTATGAGGCAATTCGTGCAACATGACATATGTATGCCATGTGCTCTTTAATCCAACTATTTTTTCCATTAAGTTTTTTAAAGTTTTTGAGACACGAACTAAACGAGATAAGTACCGAAGAGGTTGTGTTGAGAAACTCTGGAGCCCATTGCACCACGGCCTTACTTTGATATAGGAGGTACAGGTTTTACATGTTTCTTTAATCGGGTCATTATCTTCTTTTGGCTCAACTTTTAGACCGGACTTGCCGGCTCAGGCTGTGTGATAGTTTTAAAAGTTGGAACCTTATGATAGTTCTGCAGAATTTTATATGAAGTAATTCAATTTTACAATAATGGGGAAAAAATTTCTGGAGTTCTAGGCACAGCCTAAATTTAAGTTATTTTATGACGCTAGGAATGGAATATCAACATATAGCTATGGAAAACTAGCTTCGTCGAATATATATTGTATAGCTAAGAGATTGAACAGTGTCGCTACAAGGAGAAAGGAAGGAACTAAACTTTGTATTTGTTTTCCTTGATCTACAAATGCAAAAATACCTGGCCTACCTGCGTATTCTCGGAACAATAAGCTGGAAGGTACAAAGTACAAATTTTAAATATTAGAAAAATATATCATATTTAAGTATATCAAAAGTTAATTTTGTCAAGATGTCAACAACATGGTATTGATGCCCAAGTGTACAAATCCACGCTAGACTCTTAGATCTAACTTGGGTAGAGTTGTATTACCTTACTCACTATCAAGAATTCGCAAACACACCCTCCCCCTCCGCCATTGCTCCGGGGATAGGGTTTCGTAGTTGGTTGCTCCTTCCCCTCAGATATTGGCTTTCCTTTGATTCCTCTTCTATTTACTTTCCCCACCGTCGTGTTTCTCCATTTCGCGTATAAATTCGAAACAAGTGAACAGTACAAACGAATCTAAGTGCCATCTAGAGGTCACTATTCGCCGCACGCAAACACTTATGTACTACACACATGGCGACAATATGTAAATCAATTCCATGACTACATAGGTAACAAATGCCAAATAATCACACAAGAAAATTTTACGTGGCTCAGAGAATAAGTCAACACAGATCCCCCTCTTATCTCCACACACACTACGGAGACAAGTCATGGAACCGAGTGAAGCGTCCCTCAGAGAGGGGAGCACATGTGTTTCACCTCAGAGAGGGGAGCACATGTGTTTTCACCTGCTCGTACGCATAAGAGATAAATAAAACTACAAAAAAGGAAGAAGAGAACCAATAATCTATCCTACACGCGGCTGCACTGACCCATCGAAGGGCAGTGGACGAGTGGACGACGGTGAACCAAAACTCGGAAACCCGTAGAAAAGCACGCGGAAAAAGGCGGGATTTTGTTAGCCGACGCCACGGCGTTCGGAGCGAGTCGTCAGTAGTGACGGCGGCTGGTATCCCGCGGCAGCGTGAGCTTAGCAGTGACCTCAGGGTTATAGAGTAGACCGCTCACATCAACGGCAGCAAGCGTTCTAGAATAGGTACGCGTACTAGTGTAGTACAGCTTTGCATGTGCATTCGAGTTCGGAAAATTGCTGGCTGATGGCTAGTAACTAGCTACTTACGACATGGTAGACTGGATTTAGCCCCATTATTTATTCGTTGTAGTTTGAAAACCTCTGCGGTTTCCTTCTCTACTCTCATGCAAAGGTCCAAGCAGCCTAGAGTTTTGAATCTTTACAGTGATTTTAAAACCTTGTAGGAGTTCTGTTCTATCTACGTGCCAATCTATCATTGCTTTTAGCCTATTTGTGTACTGTGCTTTAGAATAAGCTTTTGGAGTTTTCCCTGTTTCCAAAGCAACTTACTTGGCTTATGAAAGTCGAGATATCAAGCAGCTGGTATTGTAAGATCAAATTAGTAATTTACTTCTCCCTGGACGACAGCATATCTAAAGATTAATATATGGAGACTAGTCTTCAACTTGGCAAAACTGGTGTCTACAAGCGCGTCATATGTTCATGCACTTGGTCTCACAACTGGCGTCTTCCCTCAGATTATGTCATCACAACTTCTCTAATCGATTCTTCAAAGAGCTGATCATTATTCAACTAACCATAACTAATCTCTTTTCATTTGGTAACTAAAATATTCCAACAAGTACAAGTGTTTACAAATCATATTTTGAGCAGCTTAAAGGTACAAGTTGGCAGGTGTTTTTCTTTTCTGAACTCTGTCACAATCAGGAAGCAACTGTTACAGAGGGATCGATATTTTCGATAGGATAACTTCAGTATCGAAAGGGCGAAAAGATTACAGCTTATGTCTTATAAGATCACACTAAACGAGAGAAGTGGAGATGTTCCAAGTTCCAAACACGAGTTTGCTGACTGTTGTGAAGTCTCGGCTTGTTCCTTCAGAGAATAGACTTTGATCCTATCCTTCAGAAAACATCAGAGATAATTTTTCAAGGGTAGCAAAGTTGACCTGAACCAAGAGCAAAGCTGTCTTCATAATATATATTATAGTATAAGATAAAAAGTTAGACTCAATACGTTCATCTTATGCAAGTACACACCAAAACGTACGGGTGGCACTCAAAATCTGCACAGGCTTTTCTGGTAAGGTGCATAAAAATAGTCAGGTCAATTAGGTTAGGTAAAATATCTTTGAGGGTTAAAGGGATGGACTCAGAAGCCTTCGTTTGCCCAGTCAACTGAGCAAACTGAAATTGACTAATGAAATGGGACTGAATTTCCAATTTCTCTTAGCACGGGTAAAAGTTTCAAGAAGCCTAGCTCTAGACAGGAGCCAGTAAAGTAGGTCATACGAACTACATCAAGGTTCTGGAACAGACATTCGTGACGACCAGTAAAGTTGATCATACGAACTACGTCTAGGTTCTGCAACAGACAGACCTGACGATCTACTGATCCATAGGAATACACAGAGGGTACCCTGGGATCCCTGGAAATAAGCTGTGAAGTACAAAACTGTTAAACAAACAAAAGAGAAATGGAGATTTATGAGACGTAGCAAGTCGAAGATTTCCATCAACGTACCTTTAGCTCGATACGTCGCAAGTTGGGGGCATTCTGGAGTAGGCAGAGAGCAACTTTTGCCCCCTTTAGATCTTAATTTTGTGGGAAAAGGCAGGAGCGCTGCTGATGTACTAAGAAAAAAGAGTTCATGTACGCGTCACCCCCAGATTTGGGAAGAAAAAATAAAAAAAGAAATGAAACAAGAAAAAACATCAAGGTGGCTTGAAGGCGGAGGATCTAAAATCGTCTTATGTAAGGAAAGCCACGCAAATGATGGTGTAGTGCTCCTCTTGAAAATTTCTCCGGTTACGTTCTCTCCATAGATTCCAAATGATGGTGGAAGCCACGCTGTTGAAGACCCTACGACAGTGGTCAAAAAGGACGAGCAGGCCATGGACCAGCTATCCATGAGGCAATCAAGGGACTAGGGTCAAAGCCCAGGGCCTCGTTGAATGCAGCCAATTTAGGACGAGGTTCCAGACCATTCGGACAAAGGAACAATAAGGTAGAGGTGAATGCCAGACTCACGGGCAACATTGCTGAAAGTGCCTCTTGGCTCCCTAAATGGGTTTTGATGATTAATAACAAAACGATTAGGGGACTAATGTGTGCATCAAGTTATTGATTAAGAATTTAGTCCCATAAAAATGTCAGAACATGCGTTGACGACCCATAAAAATGTCAGAACATGTGTTGACGACCCATAAAAAGAGACGTTATGAAATCTAGAAGAATAAGTATGGTTTTGTAGTCTTTTTTAGTGATCTAATGATCACATTGAGTATGGAAAAATCATACTATTAAGGGAGGAGCTAGTCAACAACATAGAAGGAGATATCTTCCTCGGTGTTCAAAAGAAATGCACTCAAAAACCTTTGAAAAACTCTCTACACCAAAATTCAGTGCTTGTCTCGAACCTCCGGACCAGTCGGTTGGAACTTTTGAGCATGTGTGAAAGTCTCGGTTGAGCTAAGACATGTCCAGGGGTATCCGAAAAGTTTCCAAAGTGTTGGTGCGGACGCTCCGAGTGAGGTGGTCTAGAACCTTCGGAGTTTTTCAGTAGTTCTAACCAGAAGAGCCCATGTTTTCCGGAATCTTCGAGTGAGGTTCATTCGAACTCTTCGGATTGGGACAAAGCTTCTGTCCTGAAGCCTTGATCTCATCCGAAACCTCCGACTAAGGTTCATTCGGACTTTTCAAGTGGTGATAGAGTTTTTGTCCCTAAGCCGTGACTTCATCCGGACCTTCCGAGTGAAGGGTGTTCGGAATCTCCGAGCCAGGAATTCGCTTTTGTCGCAGTGCTTTCTCTCGTCCGGATGCGAGTAAACCAAGTTGACTCATTTTTTGTTGTTCGGAACCTCCGAGTGCTGGTTGTCCATAATCTCCGAGGCAATTTGAGTTTTAGGAAAAAGGTTAGTTTTTGTTTAAGTCTTTGAGCTTCAGCTATCCAGACCATCCGGCTCAAGGATATTCTAGATGTTTTGAACTATCTGGCGTCTCGAAGCAGCACCTCCGAGCAGTGCTTTTCACTGGTATGGCCACTGGCTTTTGAATCCCGGAACCTCTGAGCGAGGATGTCCGTAACCTCTGAGCGAGGTTTCTTTTCAAACGGTTACTTTTTTGAGGGCTGCCTATATATATATATATATACCACCCCTCCTAGGTGAGATTGTTGCTTGCATCCCAATCTATAGCTGCCCCTTTTCTCTCTTCTCTCTTGCCTTCTTATGAGTTCCTTTGAGAGGAATATATTTTGATGATTTGGATTGTATTTTCATTGAGCATTGAAGCAAGTGTTTGGCTCCTATTTGAAGATCAAGCCACTACTACAGAACAACAGATCAACGACGAGCCAAATCCTTGATCAATGACGGAATCGGGGCCTGTCGTTGATCGTTGGTCATTGATGACCCGAGGTCATCAACAACGGATATTTTACATGTTGTTGATAACAGAATTAGCAATGATGGGTAAATTTCACAATCCATCGTTGATGACTCTGTCTGGACTGACGAGCCCATCAGGAGCCCGTCGTTGGTGGTTATACCCTCAGTGATGGTCCATTTTTATGGTCCATCATTGATGAGTGTTTCCTCAATGGTGGGCATCTTAAACTACCCGTCGTTGATAATTGCTTCACCCTTGCAGGATTTTTTCTGCTTTTAGCTAGCCTCAAGAACTGCTAGCAATGCCCTTTGAAAAACAATTGATAGTTCACATACACAAGCATGATTTTATCACACATATTCACACAAGCATTATATCACACATCATAAATGATCAGCAAACACACAATACATCTTACATGTAATTTGAACTCGTTAAATGTCGTTTGCTCAGGAATAGTTTTAAACAGACACAATGTATTGAAATAGATGCATTTAAATATTTGGTTGATGATTCCACCGGCCTACTGTTGCCTGGAGATCGTTAGGTTCACTGAGATATGTATCCACAACGAGGATCGAGGATTGGACTTGTTCCCACATTTGGCTAATGATTCCATCATTTCATTAGCTAGAAGCTCTCTACTCGACCTAGGTTAGTCAATCCAGTGGGAAGTGTTTTGTCCATTACCTTGAAAAAGAATGTACATAGATTAGGTAGAAACTCAACATCCTCCTAAATGAAGTATAGGGGTTTGAAAGGTTTTTACCTTGTTGAGAGTTTAGATACGCCAAGGATTGAAGTCTGCATGGAGAGTGTCAAATTCCTGAAAAAACATATCCACGAGGAGAGTCTGAACCTATTCCCACATCGATTAGGTGAGAAACTCAATATCATCATAAATGAAGTATAGAAGTTTGAAAGGTTTTTACTAGGTAGAGAGCTCAGATATGTCGATGAGGTTAGCATTGCCGGCATTCGCAGTTGCTGGGAATAGGAAAACCCATCGTGTGCACTCGTGAAAGGCATCGGATGCGTCATCGACTTTTCTTGTGAAGTGTTATCAAAATAATAGCATCATCACTATTGAGACATCTCGGTGACACTGCACAAGAAAACTGATGATGACATGGCACCCGGGTATCATCAAGGAGGACGAATCCGGCCCTCCGGCCATAGGGTGGGCCGGGCCGACTACTCCGAGTCCGACTTCTACACGGGGGCGCCTCATCGACTTGGAGTACAAGATAGAGATAAACACACATCCGGCAATCCCGGATTCTGTTGTAACCAATTAGGAAACTCCTGTGTAAACCGATTCGGATTCTTGTAACCCTACCCCGGTCGCCTATAAGACCTGGTAGGGATCCTTCGATCGGTATATGTTTTCTTATTCTCACGCTTACGCACTTGTTCATAGCCCAAGCAACATTGAGATCTGTTCTCAAGGGTTTGTGGCACTCGGGATTCAAGCAATACCAGCCACCAAACACAGGACGTATGGTATTACCTCTCTTCGAGGGCCTGAACCTGTCTAAACATTGTCTCCCGTGTGCACCCATCTGGATCTACTGTGCTCACGCCGCCCCATATTCAGTATCGCCGGAATAATACTTCGACAGTTGGCGCGCCAGGTAGGGGCTGTGCGCATAGATCCATCTACACGAGTCCAGATGGGTTCCGTCAACAACAACGGCGTTTTCGTCCCAGGAAGCGTCATGAGATTCGCCTCCCTGGACGTTATTCCGGATCCTGGACAGCTTTTCCAATTTGGAAAACTGGTTTTTATCACCGACAAGATTGGCAAGCTTCACCTCTGCTACTCGGCAACCCGTCGATCAGCAGAGGCTTCATCAACTTCTTTGCTCGGACTCACCCCTGAATCCGCGCCTTCGGCTCCTCTCCCAAGGGACGAGGCTACGCCGAAATCGGATCTGCTGTTCGTGCGTGGGTTATCACCAGCCGAACAGAGGTCCCGACTGGTTGGTGCTATCGATTCTCTCCTCCCTGTTCTCGAGTATGACTCGGACGATTATGAGAGCTCGGGTAGTCACCACCCATCCCGGGAGGTCTTCATGGCCAACCCCGACTCGCTAGACAACGGCGGCGACCGATCAGTCCCCATCGTGGAGCAAACGCCTGCTGAGCTTGAGGCCACTCGGCTCCGCTTCCTCGCTAAGGAGGAGGAGCTGGTTGAGCAGCAGACCAGGCTTGCTCGTCAACGCGACGAGCAACTGCGCAACGACGACATGAGAGCTCGAGGACGCCAAGTCCATAACAAATTCCGCATGCGTGAAAGGGACGGGGTTTCAATATTCTCATTTCCTAGTCACAACATCGTTGCTGCCACGATGGCGGCACGCGCCATTAATGTCCCTGAAGGCACCCCGGGGCATGACGAACTCCGGTGACTCCGCATCCTGTTCAAAGAAACAGCTCTTCAACAGGCCGAAGTCTCTGGGACCACGCGGGCTCTTTAGCAAGTGCTAGGAGTAGGCGCTCTCCACCTCCAAGAAGCCCACCAGCTGCAGAAGGCCACCGTGCAAACCTCGACCGTCATCAGCCGGCCGGAGCGGTTCACAACCGACTCGGGCCCAATCGTGACGCACGGGGCACCATAGCCGCACGGAGCCGTGCCTGTCAGGACGCAAACAAAAATGCTCACCGAGCCGGGTCGGTCCATAGCCGACTCGGATCGGACCGTGATGCGCGGAACCCTGCTGACGCCGGACGGAACGCTCATCGAGGTCCTGAGAGGGATGACCGCAGCAACCGCCCTGATGACAGCGGCGCCACCAGCCGTGGCCGCTTTCCAACCTCCTCTGGCATGGGGTATGCAGACCCAAAAGCATTTCGCGCCCGCATCCGCAGCGTCATCTTCCCGTCGCGATTCCAAGTCACCAGCATCGACAAGTATACGGGCGAAACTCGGCCAGACATCTGGCTAGCCGACTATCACACGGCGTGCAGAACTAATGGTGGCAACGACTACGTTGCGATCCATTACCTGCCACTGTTTCTAGCCGACTCAGCTCGAGCTTAGCTTACCAGCTTACCTCTGGGTTGCATCCAGTCATGGAGTGACCTCGAGACCCTCTTCATGAACAACTTTCAGGGCACTTACAACAGGCCCGAGAATGCGTGGGATCTCCACAGTTGTACTCAAGAGGTAGACGAAACTCTCCAGGAATATATTCAGCGCTTCTCCAAGAAGAAGAATTCTCTACCAGAGGTCTGAGATGGTGATGTCATCACCGCCTTCTCCAAAGGTGTTCGAAGCACTGACCTCATCCACAAGATAGCGCGCAAGAACCCTCAGACTACGCGCGAACTCTTCGATATCGTCAATAACTTCGCCACCGGCGAAGAGGCCGTCCGCAGCGCTACCAAAGACGACAAGGGTAGGAGCAAGGGCAAGGCGTCTGAGTCCCCCAGTCGGGATGCTCACTCTGAGTCATCTAGAAAGAGGCATCGGTAGTGTAAGGGCGGAGATCTCGTTGCTGCGGCCGAGCACGCCCCACCGCGCCGTCCTCGGCGCACCAACATGACCTTTGAGGAGATGATGAGTCAGCCGTGTCACTTTCACGGACCCAAATCCAATCACGTGACACGCGACTGCAACTTCTTGAAGAATTTGAACAAGCCTTACGTCCCCAACCGGAACAAAAAAGAGTCCCCTCAGGACGAAGGTGACGAATTCCCAAAAGAGACCGCTTGTCTGATGATTTTCGGCGGACCTAATGGCTACGAGTCCAAGCGACGCCAGAAGATCACAGATCGGGAGGTCAATGCAGTGGAAACCGGCCGTGCCCCAGTACCTGCGATGGTCCGAGTCTGTAATTTCCTTCGGTCGCTCGGATCACCCCGACAACATACCTCACCCGGGAAGGTTTCCCCTGGTGGTGGACCCAATCGTCTGCGGCGTCCGCCTTACCAAGGTCCTCATGGATGGAGGAAGTGGTCTGAATATTCTCTACGTCAAGACCCTTGACGACATGAAAATCTCCCGCTCGGAGATCAAACCCACTGGTGCACCTTTCCACGGGGTCGAGCTGGGGAAGATGGCGAGTCCACTCGGGCAGGTCAGCCTGCCCGTCACTTTCGGTACTCCTGACAACTTTCGGACCGAGACCCTCACCTTTGAGGTCGTCGACTTCCCAGGATCGTATCACGCCATCCTGGGGCGTCCCTGCTACACCAAATTTATGGCTGTTCCCAGCTATGTCTACCTAAAGCGCAAGATGCCGGGCCCTCACGGGATAATAACGGTACGAAGCAGCACGCTTATACGTGTCACCTGGAGAACTGTAACCTCGCCGCGGCTCAAATCGCTGCAGCCGAGCTTGACAACCTCAAGTCGGCCGTGGTTGAGGAAGCACCCCCGGCAAAAAAAGCTTCAGCATCGACATCCTTCCAGTCGGCACGGGACACCAAGTCGATCCAGCTCGACCCGGAAGACTCCTCCAAGACGACGTAGATCGGGACTACACTCAGCGACAAATAGGAAGGCGCGCTCGTCGGCTTCCTCCGTAACAACCGAGACATCTTAGCGTGGACATCCTCCAACATGTCCGGAGTTCCGAGGGAGGCTGCCGAGCACTCTCTGAACATTCGGCCGGATGCTAAGCCGGTCAAACAGCGCTTACGCCGTTTCGCTGAGGATAGACGTCAAGCAATAGGAGAAGAGTTAGCCAAGCTTCTAGCAGCTGGCTTTATTAAAGAAGTGTATCATCCCGATTGGCTTGCGACCCCAGTTCTTGTTCGCAAAAAGAATGGAAAGTGGAGGATGTGCGTTGATTACACTAGCCTTAAAAAGGCATGTCCTAAAGATCCTTTCACCCTTCCTCGCATCGACCAAGTGATTGATTCCACGGTCGGTTGCGAAATTTTGTGCTTTCTCGACGCTTACTCGGGCTATCATCAGATCAAGATGAAGGAGGATGACGAGATCAAGACATCCTTCATCACTCCTTTCGGGGCTTTCTGCTACGTATCCATGCCTTTCGGTCTGAAGAATACCGGCATCAACGGTGCATGCAACACTGCCTTCAGTCACAAATTGGCAGGAACGTGCAAGCCTACGTCGACGATGTGGTGATCAAGTCTGAGAAAAAAGAAGACCTCCTAAATGACTTGGAAGAAACCTTCTCCAACCTTAGGAGCTTCAGCATGAAGCTCAACCCCGAAAAGTGCATATTCGGGGTCCCTTCGGGTAAGCTGCTCGGTTTCATCATTTTCGAATGGGAAATCGAAGTCAACCCGGAGAAGATCGACGCTATCATCAAGATGGGCCCTCCAAGGGGCCTCAAGGATGTTCAACAACTAATAGGGTGCATGGCGGCCCTCAACCGATTCATCTCCCGACTCGGCGAGAAGGTCCTACCCCTCTACAAGCTCCTGAAGAAGTCGGACAACTTCACATGGACATCCGAGGCCCAGGATGCCCTGGATGGGCTAAAAAGGCTCCTAACCACGTCTCTAATACTGGCCGCCCCGATGCCCAGCGAGCCGCTGCTCCTTTACATCGCGGCGACCACCTAGGTGGTCAGCACAGTTTTGGTCGTCGAACGCCCCGAGCCCGGCCACATGCAGAAGGTTCAGCGTCCGGTCTACTTCATCAGTGAAGTGCTATCTGAGTCCAAGGCACGATACCCACAATACAGAAGATCATCTACATGGTGTTCATCACATCTCGGAAGTTAGTCCATTATTTCCAAGGGCACCCGATCACGGTGATCAGTTCCTTCCCGATTTTCGACGTCATCAACAATCGCGACACCACGGGGAGGATCGCTAAATGGGTAATGGAACTAATGGCATTTGGCATAGTTTACGCTCCCGCACGACTGTCAAGTCCCAGGCTCTTGCTGACTTTATGGCTGAGTGGACAGAAGTCCAGTCTCCGCCATCTGTCATCGACCTCGAACACTGGACGCTCTACTTCGATGGCTCACTGATGCTCCAGGGAGCGGGGGCTGGCATCGTGCTCATCTCTCCGAAAGGAGAGCGCTTCAAGTATGTGTTGCAGATCCACTTCCCGGCATCTAACAATGTCGCTGAATACGAAGCTTTACTTCACGGACTTCGCATTGCCACTTCACTCGGGATTCGCCGCCTCCTGGCCCGCGGAGACTCCGAACTGGTGGTCCGGCAAGTCATGAAGGACTGGTCATGTAGAGACCCCTCCATGGAAGCTTACTGCCAAGAGGTGCGCAAGCTCGAAGCCAAGTTCGATGGTCTCGAAATTACGCATGTCTTACGCCGAGACAACGAGGCCACGGATGCACTTGCCAAGCTGGGGTCCAGTCGGGATGTCGTCCCGGCTGGAGTATTCCTCCAAGAGCTGTATACCCCCTCCATCAAAGCGGAGATGACACCCGAGGCCGAAGAACCACAAGTCCAGGAATCCGATGCCGCCCAGCAATCTTCACCAGCGGTTTTAGTCGTCAATCCCGACTGGACTACGCCTTTCCTCGACTACCTCCTGCGAGAGACTCTCCCGTCAGACCTGACAGAAGCGCGGCGCCTCACCCGCCGCGCTAAAGCTTACGTCGTAATTGAAGGCGAGCTCTACAAGAAAAGCACCTCTGGAATCCTCCAGCGATGCATTCCTCAAGACCAAGGACAGCAACTACTACGTGATATTCACTCGGAAGTTTGCGGACACCATGCGGCGCCCAAGTCGCTCGTCGGGAAAGCCTTTAGACAAGGTTTCTACTGGCCGACTGCCATTTCGGACGCCGCCCACATCGTCCGCACTTGTGAAGGATGCCAATACTTCGCCCGGCAGACACACTTGCCGGCTCAGGCACTCCAACCTATTCCGATCACCTGGCCCTTTGCCGTCTTGGGTTTGGACATGGTGGGCCCTCTCAAGAAGGCTCCCGGGGGCTATACACACCTTTTCGTCGCAGTCGACAAGTTCACCAAATGGATTGAAGCCAAGCCGGTTGCCACGATAACTGCAGAAAAGGCCGTCGAATTCTTCTGGGACATCGTTTTCCATTTCGGCGTCCCCAACAGCATCATCACAGACAACGGCACTCAGTTCACTGGTCGCCCCTTCCTCCGATTTTGTGACGACTACAACATTGGCCTTAACTTCGCCGCCGTGGCTCACCCACGCACGAATGGGCAGGTTGAGCGGTCCAATGGCCTGATTATGCAAGGCATCAAACCTCGGATCTTCCAGCGCCTGAAGAAGTTCGCGAGCAAATGGGCGGCCGAGCTGCCCTCGGTACTCTGGAGCCTGCGAACTACACCAAACCAATCCACCAGCTACACACCTTTCTTCATGGTATACGGTGCCGAGGCCGTCCTCCCGACTGACTTAGAATATGGGTCTCCGTGCATCCGCGCCTACAACGAGGCCGAGTCAGAGGAAACAAGACAAGACGCCCTCGATCAGCTTGAAGAAACACGCGAAGTCGCATTCCTTCGATCGGCAAAGTACCAGCAGGACTTACGGTGCTACCACAGTCGGCATGTGCACGGCTGTTCATTTAATGTCGATGACTTGGTCCTACGCCGAGTCCAATCCAGCAAAGACCAGCACAAACTCTCACCACCCTGGGAGCGTCCGTACGTGATCGCCGAGGTGCTGCGCCCCGGGGCTTACCGACTGAAGGACAGCGACGGCAATATCTTCACCAACGCATGGAACATCGAACAGCTACGTCGCTTCTATGCTTAAACTTTTTTTCCGGCAGCTCGGATATATGAATATACTTTTCTCTTTCGCCCCACATGAAACAAGTTTTGCAGCCCCCGAGTGACCTACTATGCACGCCAACGGCTAACGCATAGCGGACGCTTGGTGATCACATCCTTTTGGGTGCACTCAGGCACACTCGGGTTTCTGCATGTACGCAAACCATTCTAGTACTGTGTGTAATCCGACGCTAATTCTTTGACTCCGATCGCCGGTTTACGCCACAACCTTATGCTACACGGGACAAAAGCCCACGGCTAATCTCTGCAAAGGAGGCTACAACGGGTCGGCAAGAATAAAAATGAAAGATCCACATACACACAAACGAATCTTTTTGCGAAGGAAAATTGACAAACCTAACCAAACGCATAATTAAAGATTACTCGAAATTCCCGAGTGCTTTACATGCAAAAGTTCATTACCAAAAACACTCGGTCCCCTCGAGAAGTTCACACACAACTATCTGTTTTACAGGCCGGCACGGTCCATAAGGGAGTTCGCCGTGGTCTCGATGATGTTCATCATCTCCGGAATATCCTCGTCCGGAACGTCAGTGGCGTACCCCTCCCCGATCGCCTGCATATCAAGCGGGGGTAATGGGACCTCGCCACTGCTAGGGCCACCATGGCTCCAGATCGCGAAGCCTCCGCCTCCAACTTCTTCACCTGGTCGGGTGCCTGCCGAAGGCGCTCCGTGACCGCTTCCATGGTGTCTGGGGCCGGATCTTCCTTCCAAATGGCGCCGCAAGCCGTTCGACCCGCCGCCTGCAATGACTCGGCCAACTCGCGGGCTTTCTTGAGGCGAGCTTGAAAAGCTACAAAGGCAGGACAAGAGCATGAGCAAAACAACCAATGGGCCCCGACCAACTAAAAAAGCCCGAGTCAAAGGCCTACCGATCTCGAAGTCCGCAACTCTCTTGTCTTTCGCCTCGACAGCCTCCAGAGAGTCAGCGGCCCTCTTGTTCGCCACTTCGGCTGCCTCCAGAGCCCGCCTCAGGCTGCCATCCATGGCGGCAGCCTCGTTCTCCAGATGCTCCACACAGGTCTTCTCCGCAACGAGCATCTCCTGGAGCTTGGAGGCGCTGTCCTCAACGGAGTCAAGCTCCCGGACACGAGCCTTCATCCCTTCAAGCTCTACCCTGAGCTTCGCGGCCTCATCTTCAGCAGCTGCAGAAGACAACGCATCAGCACGCCAAGAGGCAAAAAACAACCGAAGCAACTCGGACTCCTCACCTTTGGTTCGGGTAATCTCCTGAGAAAGGCCCGCCTGTAGGGCAGCAATTTCAGCCCCGCGCTTGCGGGCCATGGCCTCCGCCGCCTGGTGGCTCCCAGCCAGGTTATCCCACTCGGTCTTGCGAAGGTCGAGTCGGTCAAGAACTGGCAGCCGATCCTGAAGGAAAGCGGTCTTGTCTTGCGACCGTCGATTCAGTTTCTGCAAAGAAGAAACCACAGAAATCAAGCCACCCTGAAAAATCAGCAAGACCCTCCACTCGGTCCCACGGACCTAGCGGAGGCTCGGGGGCTACACGTTCGTGCACCCAGAGTCAAATCTACAAGAAAAGCAAGAGACCCTCCACCCGACTATCCTAGTCGAACGCAGGCTCGGGGGCTACACCCTCTGGGTGCACTGTTCGTGCACCCAGAGTGAAAACTACGAAAAAAAGATTAGGGTCCCCTGCCCGACTATCTTAGTCAGGCAGAGACCCGGGGGGCTACTCCCCACTGACACACCCACCGACAAAAAATAGAAACATCTCACCTGCATCCAACGGACGCAACCTGCCATTCAGCAGGTTGGCACCCTCCTTCATCGTCTTCATCAAGGCCGGGAGCTTTTCGCCGAGTTGGGCGGCAACGTCCGTCGCGTCGTTCCACTCCTCCTCCTCTCGGATGTCGTCAATCTCTTGGATGGTCAGGGTCGGCCACGCGGGGTCCGATTGTCGGACCTGGAGCGGCCGGAGCGCCAGCTCGGAGGACGGTCGGGGGAGGCGAGCAGCGCTGAACTCCTCCACCGTAGATGGCAGCTTGAGATTGCCTCTGCTGTCCGGCGGGGTGGCTCCAGTTGAACTTGGGCTTGCCCCCCGACACTTCCGAACTCGGGCTAGCATCCCCTGACATACCCAGGGCTAACACTCCTGCAGAGGGCTCCTCTACATGAGGAGCAGCGGGTGAGGCAGAAGGCGCACCAGCCCGCTCAGGAGATGGTCAGGGGGACGAAGATATAGCCACCCGCGGAGGCAATGAAGGCTGGGCATCCGACCCCGACAGGTCCACGTCAGTTCCGAAGAACATAGATAAGCAAACAGTCGCTGAAAGACTTACTTGACAGATTGGGGGACGGGGACGTGCTTCCTGGACCCCGAGGCTCGCCGCCCGGCCGTGGCAGCCGCCGGAATCGGCGACACCGCGGATCTGCTTTGATCCCCGAAGGCAGCGTCGGCGGTTCTCTTCTCCCCTCGGCCAGGGGAAACTTCACCTTCGGCCGTATGAGGTACTCCACTCGGGACGGCAGTCGGCGCCACCAGATCGGGGCCAGCGGAGGAGCCGCCCTGTCCCGTCGGAACAGCGCCCGTGGCAGACGGCGCCACCGGTTCGGGACGGGTGGAGGAACCGCTCTGCCCCAATAGATCGATGCCCGCCGCAGTCGGTGCTACCGGGCCGGGATTGGCAGAGGAGCTGCCCTGTCCCCCCGGAGTAGCACCCACCGGCGGCCTCCGCCTCCTGGACACGCGGAGCGGGACGTCGTCATCTTCTTCCTCTTCCTCCGGAGCCGGCACACTCGGCGGAGGAGGGCTAGGCACCACAGTGGCCGGCGCCTTCCCCTTTGAAGACCTGACGCCCTTTGAAGACCCGACACCGGAAGAGGATGCTCCGGTCATCCCCTGCGATGGTGCCCCCCCGCTGGGGACGTTGGCGCCGAACAGAATCTGCTAGTTCGGAAGGCAAGGAAATAACCAGAGTCACACTTAGTGGCGCACAAGTAAGAAGAGTTGGGAGTTTGATTGCTTACTCGACTCAGGGGGTTGGCTCTGCTGAAGGGCGGCGGTCGCCCGGAGAAATCCAGACTGGTCCCCTAAGCCATGAGCCTTTCAACCCGGCGCTAGACAATATCCTCTGGGAGCTCTTCGGAGGACTCTCGGGTGGAGTCGTGCTCGTCAGTATACTTGAACATCGGGTGGGCTCTCAGCTTAGCGGGCTGCACCCGCCACCGAATGAAGGTGGCAACGACGACGGCTCCGGTGACACCAGCTTGGATCACCTCGGCAAGCTACGAGATGAGGACCGCAATCCCGTCCTGCTCTCAGTCCAACGGCGGCTCGGACCAGCTCGGCTTGACCTCCGGAGGCTGACCTGTGAATGCTAGGAGCGACGGTGCGGGGTTCGCGCAGTAGAACCAGTTTGCGTGCCACCCCTTGTTGGAGGTCTGCATTGGCAAACTCAGGTACTGTTTCGCTACCCCGGACCTCAGTTGGAACCTGGCACCGCCCACCACTGCCGGTTGGCTCTTGCTGGGTTGCGGCTTCACCATGAAGAGGTGCTTCCATAGGGCGAAGTGCGCCTCAATGCCGAGGAAGCACTCACACAGAGTGATGAAGCACACGACATGGAGCAGGCTGTTAGGGTTGAGGTTGTGCAGCTCCAAGCCGTAGTAGTAGAGGAGGCCACGCAAGAAGGGGTGGGCAGGCACGGAGAAGCCCCGCTCAAAGAAAGATCCGAGGACCACTACCTTGCCTTTGTTCGGGGTGGGGAATGCCTCCCCGGCGGCGGCGCGCCACTCAATCAGCTCCTTCGGTGGCAGCACTCCAGACCGCACCAGATTCTCCAGCCGCGACTCGGTTGCCGAGGACGTCATCCAGGGAGCCATCGGGTCGGCGGTGGAGGTCTTCTCGCTTAAAAGCTTCCACACCAAGGCGTCCTCCTCAGCGTTGATCGAATCTGCCACCCACTCAGGGGTTTGCATTCGGTGCCGGCAGAGTAGAGTTATGGTTTTTTGGTGTGCGGCGGCGTTCCCCGAATCGACAGTGCTCGAGGGAGAGGAAGGGATTTGGGCGCAAAGGAAATGAGGCGTGCACTGGAAGGCGTAGGTGGACCCCGACGTTCGCCCGGTCTTATAAAGGGGAACATTTCGAGCGGCGCGACTCTTCCGTTCCAGTGTGCGTGCGATTTTCTCGCGCCCATGAAGCGCCTTTTCGGTTTCCACTGCGTACAGTGACGGCCCACGTCGCGGCCCGTCAGCGCCCACGGCACTGTTTTCGCCGTGGTCTGCGCCATCTAACGGGTGGGATCCAACAGTTGGCCTTCCGGGGTTAATAGCTATTCAGAATGCACCCCCGCAAATAGCAAATGTAGCGTGCTTCCCGCAAGCCACTAGCCGGTTACCGACAAATTCGGGACCGGACGTTACCAGTTTTGAAGGGTTTCAAGAATTGGCCTCAAGCAGGAACGCAATCACTTGAATACACCCGAGTGAAGGGCAGTTATGGTGCGCCTTCTGTAGGTCACAAGTCGGATGCCGAGCAACTCGGAGCTACTAGATTCTCCACCTGGACCTTCCGAGAACGTCGTTCCGAAGGCTTCAGGATCCGAAATTTCTGGATTCAGTGGAATGACCCGGTGTAAGGCTTCGCCACTCGAGAACCTATGCGCCATGGCTTGTTTCTCTGGTCTTAACGCGAATTTCGGAGGCATTCCTTCAAAGGGACACTAGCTGGACTCGAGCCACTCGGGAAACCAGGTGCTACTCGGAAATTCAGTCGGGATTCATGGTATGTCCCCTGTTGGGCTATTAGCCGGTCTCTGTCCATCAGGATAGACTGGATATCATCAGAATTTACCCGCTACTCACTCATCCGCCATGATATTCCTGTCTTACGGATGAATATTACTTGGCTTGTTATTGTCTTTTCCACGGGAGTTCTATCAGTCCCTCCCAATCTCCCTGCAAGCAATCAGAAGGCATGCTCAAACGGAGGTCACTCGGGAAACTTGTCCAGAGGAGAAGGCCGACAGCAGTCAGATCGTGAAGGACTCAGGGGCTACTGATGATGACATGGCACCCGGGTATCATCAAGGAGGATGAATCCGGCCCTCTGGCCATAGGGTGGGCCGGGCCGACTACTCGAAGTCTGACTTCTACACGGGGGCGCCTCATCGACTTGGAGTACAAGATAGAGATAAACACACATCTGGCAATCCCGGATTCTGTTGTAACCAATTAGGAAACTCCTCTGTAAACCGATCCGGATTCTTGTAACCCTATTCCGGTCGCCTATATAAGACCTGGTAGGGATCCTCCGATCGGTATATGTTTTCTTATTCTCACGCTTACGCACTTGTTCATAGCCCAAGCAACATTGAGATCTGTTCTCAAGGGTTTGTGGCACTCGGATTCAAGCAATACCAGCCACCAAACACAGGACGTATGGTATTACCTCTCCTCGAGGGCCTGAACCTATCTAAACATTGTCTCCCGTGTGCACCCATCTAGATATACTGTGCTCACGCCATCCCATATTTAGTATTGCCGGAATAATACTCCGACAAAAACTTTCATAAAAAGTGTCTTGTGCACTATACCATGACATCACAAAGGAGATGGATATGAAGTGAAGTAGGCAGGTCTATTTACAAGAAAACAACAGTCACAAATTTAGAGTAAATAGAGAAAATGATCTATAGTATTCAATAACTATTTCACTACACATTACAGCCATAGATTCATACATGATGATGAAAAAGATAGCCTCAAACTATAGCCACTAAGATGTAACACTGGTACAGCAGAGCAAGTTCTTGTAGAATAAGTTATGAATTTAAGCAAATCCTTAACAGTTTTTACAAGAACTATTTCAATGCACATTACGTGAACATTATGTAGTCATTTTCATCATTGACATAAACAATAAACATGACGTCTTAAACCCTAAAACCAAGACATTAGTGCATCATTGGAGGAGGTAAGGATTTTGAAAGAATGCCTCCGAATAATGTCCATACAAATAATCGCACATCACAAGGGTTCGGTGGTGTAGGATTTAGAGTTGGGGTTACCCTGAACCCTTGCATTGTGAAATTTTTTATTAGCGGGTATTTTTTCATCCTTGGCATAATCAACAAAGGACTGCAGTGAAGACATAACTTGTCGGACTAAGGGTTTTACCTTCATAGAGGAGGTAGAGGGGAGTAGGAGGTGACGTCGGGTCGTCGGGGTGCTGTAGATCTGGTGGCCAGCAGACGTGAATCCTCCCAGATCTCTAGATCCCGTGTGGCATCTCCTCGATTTCCGTGCTAAATAAAATTTAGATTTTTCCGGTGATAGTTCAACGAAAGGCTGATTCCAAAGCCCGTCGTTGATCACTTTTCCAGTGCAGTGCAAGAGACTGAACTAACTGGAAATGTGCACTGTAGATTCAATTAGTTCATTACTTTACACTACATTGAACTTAGATTTTCATGCATTCAAACATATAATTTTTTTGATGAAATTCAAATACATAATTCAAGATATATATAATTAAAATAGCACATAACTTAGAAACCATAATTCTTTATATAGTTCTTAAATAATAGAAAAGGAAAATAAACAACTAATGGTTCTCCAGTGGGACATCTTCGTCAAGGGTTCCCGGTAGCAGAAGGCAGCAGAGGCACCTTGCTCGTCGCCCCACTTGATGTACTTCGCGTGGAGGTGCTTGACGACGCTCTTGTCCTTGTAGCACACGATGAAATGCCCGGCTCGTACTATTCGAGTTTGAACTTTATTCTAGGATATTTCTTCACAAGCACACAGAGGACGACTTGTTTGCCGGAGTAGCGTACGGGTTCAGCGTAGGCACAGAGAATGTGCCATCCGTTTCCCCATAGCCACACTTCATGGCTTGGAACGTCACGCGGCAAAGGAGGCTGCATGTTTGACTGGCGATGGAGGGGCGACTCTGGACGAGGCGACTCCCTCTTACGCTTCCCGGTGCCGGAAGAGCTACCTGTAGCCATCATTGCAATGCTTGATCGAGCACGAGAGGTTAAGGGCTAAAGCTTTGGAGGCAGGAAGACAAAGAGCATGCACGGTTGAAGAGAGGATGACGAAGAGTAAGAAGACACATGTGTTAATATATATAGACACAATCGAGAGCGACTCTTCGTGTTCTAAAAACCGCCACTTGCTGGATATCTGTGCGACTCTTTATTTCTAAAAACCGTTGCCCACCAATGCATCTCTAAAAACCGTCGCCCACCAATGTGTCTCCTCATATGCTGCACGACTCCTTGTATCTCAACTGCGACTCTTCCTATGACCGCTGTCAATGATGAGCTCTCTGGCCTGCCTATAGTTGACAAGTTTCATAACTGATCGCGCACTATGTTGTGCAAACTTCAGTTCTTTGCATGCGCAAAAATACAGATCATGGATTCAAACACAAAAGGAAAACATAGTCCATTACATAACAGAAGACATTTAATGCGAAGAGGAAACGTAGTTCAGACATTACATATCTGTTAATATTAGGCTAATACATAATGCGAAGAGAAAAATAAAAATGAAAAGTTTCCCAGCGGGAGACCTTCGTCCATAGGGCCGATATCAGAGAGGAGATCGTAGCAAGTTTAAAGAAGCTTGCACGCTCGAAGCCCCACTGGATGTATTTTGTGTGGAGGTGCCGGATGACCTCTTTGTTCTCGCAGCGGACGAGGATACGACCTGGCTCATGGTGAGCTTCGAGGACGAAATGGTGTAGGCGCAGAAACTTCTTCCGCAGGATACACTGGATGACGTAGGCGCCGGAGTATTGCACGGGGTCGGAGAAGGCAAGGAGGAGGGTGTCCTCAATGTTTCCATAGTTGGAGAACTCCAGTGCATCCACCGTGTCACGGGAGAGCGCTAGGTTGACGAACGTGTTGTTCTTGCGGATCGATGAAGCACTAGGCACCAGCGACACCTCTATTGGGGGAAGGAAGAGAAAGATGAGAGAGCGTGCGGTTATGTGGAGGGGTCGCAGATCTTGTGGTTATAAGGGTAGTGCTTCGTCTCCTCCGCCGTGCAACTTCCGAGGAGCATCCCAATGATGGGTTGAAATGCTGGTCGTCATTAGTGACTCTCACTAACAAGTAGCCCAGCTGCCCGTCGTTGATGATCATAGTCATCAACCACGGGCCTTGAAGTAGGCTGTCATTAAGTGTCATCAATGAAAAATTCTACTTTTGGCTCGTCATTGACAGTTTCGGCAGAAAGGCCCGCAGAC
The DNA here is from genome assembly GCA_019208055.1 of Stipa capillata. Taxonomy (NCBI): domain Eukaryota; kingdom Viridiplantae; phylum Streptophyta; class Magnoliopsida; order Poales; family Poaceae; genus Stipa; species Stipa capillata. Next base: position 24,702 of record JAGXJF010004357.1, read on the forward strand.
ACCTGATGAAGTTATCAATGACAGGTTCTTCCTTTGACTCATCATAAACACTGAGTTTCATTGATGGAACAAGGATACGTGTTGTTGATGTGGATCGTGGATGTGAGTTTCTATAGTAGTGGCTCTTGGAGGTTGGCGCCTTCTACATGGTTAGGTGTTGCTTAAGAGTCATGAAGATTATGAAGAAACTAATAAGTTTGTGAAGGTTGGAGCTCGCCTAATGCAAGGTGAAGAGCTACCAAGAAGAGAGGGAGGCTTCGCATCGACAAGCCTCTTGAGGAAAGAGTACCTCTTGGCTTTAGTATTTACAACAAGATTTCTCAATGGAGACGCAAGGCCATGCCAAAGGTCCGAACTTCAACAACAAACAACCTTGCATTCCCGTGTGTTTGTTCTTGCGAGTACCTCATACAGACCTCCTAGACGGCTAAGAGTGCTTGAGAGCTAAGCAAGTTGTGGTGAGTCTCAAGAAGTTTGTGAAGGCCGGGATCCACCTCCCGCAAGGAAAGTATCACCAAGAAAGAAGAGAAGAGTCGCTCGGTGCATCTTCTCGAGGAAAAAGAATTGAAAGAGAACTAACTTCGATCTTTGTGACCAAGCTCCTCAACCGAGACGTAAGATTCCCCTAAGGATCCGAATTTTGGCAACAACATCTTTATGTTCCTTTGATTTTACATTCTGTACTTTATTTTTCACAAGTTCTTTTATGTTGTCGCTTGCTTATGCTCTAGTACCTAGGGGGGTGCTCATATAGTTCTTATGCTACATAACCTTTTATTCCGCATCATTACAAGAATTGATAAAAATAGGTAAAATTTATTAGTCACAAGCCTCCCCTCTAAACTGACACCTTAAATAACGTTTGACTTTCACCAACCTTGCACAAAAGTGGGAATCCCTAAGCTAACTCTCGACTTGGGACAAATTTTTATCCCTCGGGTATTTATTCCTAAGATCTGGACACACCCCTCCCTCTCCTTCATTCAACAGTTCAAAAGCATATACCCAGCAAACACGTGTTCTTTAAGTCAAGATCTTGGGCACCATGTCAGCCCTACTCTTTTGGTATACAGATAATACTCCATTTTATGAGTTTACTTTTTTTTTGGTATACAGAGAATACTCCATGTCGTGAGTCTATATTTTCTTTTGTGATTTTCACTTTGCTTGAAAAGTCTGAACCAATATAAATCCAACCGTTTTGCTTGCCTATCCAACTGCTAAAACGCTTCTCAAACTGTCCTCAACCCCCTTCCAGTCACTATTTCGTAATTTCCTATGGTGAATTAGAATACCAAGATGTCTAAAAAAAATGACCCCACCAAATAACCAAATAGGTGAGTATTGGTCCTCATACTCCTTGTCCTTGACAAAACATAATATTTCACTCTCATGAAAATTGATCTTCAAAGACACAAATAGTTTCATGTTTTTTGGTTATTCAAATATCATAGTCCATTAAAAAATATAGTTTTCATTTGCATAAATAAATGGTGCTCCAAGACTCCAAACCTCAAAGAACCATTATTTCTGCATCCATGGATGCTCTTCTCATCTTCAAGAGATTCTTGAGGACTTCTTTGTCCAACTTTCCATTGTCTTGCATTTGTGCTTCTCGTAGCATGGGTGCACCTCCAAGCAAAAGTTTTAAGAATCCTAGCTCTGCACAGGAGCCGGTAAAGTTGATCATCCAAAGTTGATCAAGGTTCTGGAAGACAGGCCTGAAGATCTATCGATTCCCAGAAATGCACTGAGGGTACCATGGAACCCCTGGAAATGAGCTGGAACGAACAAAATGTTAAATTAACAAGAGAAATAGAGATTTGTCAGATGCATGAAGTAAGATTATCATCAACTGTACCTTTAGTTTGATACGTCGCAAGTTGGGGGCATTCTGAAATAAGTAGAGAGCAACTTTCGCCTCCTCCAGTTTACCAAGATCAATCTCAGAGATTATCTCCGTCAGCCGATTGAATAACTTTGGCAGCTTGCGAGGCAGGAGTTCATATGCTAGACACTGTAAAATAGCAAGTGGTCACTAAACATAATGCTAAGTGGTGAAATAATAAGCACCAACGGAAAACATGGCCCATCACAACTTCTTACCTCAAAAAAGCGCCCACCCAATGCAATCCTTTTAACATCCGAAAGAGAAGCAACGAACTGAGAAACATTACAGTTGCATCTGGCTTTTGAAGCATCAGCATTGTCAACTCGTAGCCTGATGAATACCGCAGTAAGATGTGGAGTATGCAGATTTAAGGTTGTGAAACAAGCCATCAATAAATAGTCTCTTGAGCTTTGTTGAATGGATATTCAAATCAGCAATGCTGCGAAAGCTATAAAGAACCAGTTTCTTTAAATTCGGGCAACTCGCTCCTAAATCCCCTACATTATTTCCCGACGCGCAGAAGTATCCTAGGTGAAGGTTATGCAATCGCTTAAAGCCTTTAAATTCTGGAGGCAACTCGAAAATACAATGTTGCAGGTAAGCATATTCCAATCCATCACAGGAGAAAAAACAAGAAGGTATCTTGTAATTTCTCTGCTCACTAGCCTTAATTTCAATTTCCTTAACTCTATTTCTTGACAGCATAAGCATCCGACGATAAATATATCCTCCAGTGGACATCATTTGAACCCGTCAGGCATTCAGTCCGAACTTCAGAACTGGGCCGTTGTGAAGGGAGAGAAACATATCAGTGAACCTAAGAAACCTGCAAAGCTCATTGTTTTCATTGCCATTTACTGAAGCAAAATCATCATCCCTGAACATCAGTTTGGTCATTGAAGCCCATGAGCACCTCCACTTCCTTGACAAGAGGCATGTTCCAACAGCTTCTCTTAATGGCAGACAACAAAGAATTTTGTCTTTCAAAACCTCCGGTAGATTGCTGATGGTATCTTCATTTGGAATAGATTTATGTATCTTTGTTTGGGAATCTCTGTGGTCCATTTAGCACACTTCTGTTGTGAGAACCTGCACGCAATGTGACAAAGGCAACTTATAAACTTCTACCATGCCGCACATAATAGGAAGTTAGAAACACGAGCAAAAGTAGAGCATCTGTAATAAAATATATTCCTTTTCTCTCTATGATATCACATTCTAGTTTTTAAAAATACACTGGAATCCTGAAAACCTGTATGGCTTCGCAGCTCTCCTGCGTATTCTAGGAAAGAAAGCTGTTTGGCTTCATTGTGTTGGATTCTTCAATCAATTTGGAGACATGTTCTTTCAATTGTTAAGGCCATTCCTTCAAGGCTAACTAAAGGTATTGTTGTTAGGAATTAGCATCTGTCTCTTCTGCTACTGATTACAAATGTGCGGACTAAAATCATTTCAGTTAAAGAAGTAACTTCAAATGAGCAGTTCGTAGTAATCAGATGAGAATTTCTGTTGATCTGTGATGTCCTATTCATCTAAAAACATTTCTGTTGAACATCCAGCAATGGTTAATAGGCATCACTTCAATCCATTAGTCATCTCAATCTTAACTACATCACATTGTTAATTAGTTTTTTTTTACCCTATTAAGATTACAGATCTCCAGTAGTCAAAACAAAAACATTACAGATCTCCAAGGGACTAACTGCTTTATTCACTCAAGTAGAGTGAGCCACTGGAGGGGTGAGATGGCTTTGTTCTAATTTTTGTTTACCTACAAGACGATACACATGCCTAAAGCGAACGCATCTTGGAATGCACATGATCTCTAGTTAACTGTGCCTAGGGCTAGGGTCCTTGGCATTACCGTCTACACTAGTTCATAATCATACACGAGATATGCCTTCCGCATGTATTGGAATCTGACTTCAAGCAAAAAAATGGCGAGAACTTACATCATAACCTAGCCTAAAATCTCCAAAGAGGCCTATGAAAAGCATGCATGCAACGAACCCGAAGGTGTCGCGACGCAGGCAGAGCGGGAACAGGGGACAATGAGGCCGAAGCGAGTGGACGGCAAATAAGCAGCGGGAGACGATCAGACCTCACCTAGGGTTTGGCTGCTGCCTCCGATCTCTCTTCCTTTCCCCGCCGTTGTTGGTTTCGGTTTCTTTCTGCCGCCGCCGCTGCTGGTGCGATCGTGGCGAGGCAGCAAGACACCACGCCGACTCAACCGACCCGAGTACAATTCGCCGGAGTGGATGTCGAGCCGGTGCTCGCGAAACGCCGAGAAGGCGGGGCTTTTGGGTCCAATCGCACGACGCCGGGCGGATGGATCTGGCCTTTCTACCGGTACAGCACGATCAAGAAGCCCCCAGCACTCCAGCACCTCCCCAGACTGCAGAGTTCGAACCGAATATTAGTAAGGTACCAAACATTACAACAAAATAAAAGAGAGATCTCTTAAAATATTAATAAAATAGTTACTCTAATTTACTTACGAATGTATGCCTGTAGTTCGGGAATACTTTAGGGTGAACACCCATCCAAACAAGTAGGATCAATAGTTCAGCATTTAGGCCGTAACATTTTGCAAAAAATGAATCTTAAACCTAACAAGTGCTCTCCGAACCAAGCTAGATAGTCTCCTATCACTAGGCTCACCCCAACCAATCTAGACTTTGATTTTTCTATTATTCTAACCGGATATAAAAACCATAAGGATTTTTTTTAGCAAACAAAGCCGTCCGGCCCTACTAGATTAAGAATGCGAAGGCCTTTCCTTTGAAAGGAGAAAAAGAAAAAAAGAGCTATGCTATTGACTGACCCTTTTCGTACTTACTTTGAATCAATAGGCCTATCATTTTTCGTAAGGCGAGCCAAATAGAGAATGAAATGCAAAAATAGGGAAGGGGGGATGGTCGCGCCTTTGGTTGCTCGCCTTACTAAAGTACCAAAGGCCTTCACGGTTGACACCCCTACCTTAGAATCTAAGCCCTTTGAAATATCGATTGAGACTCCCTCCCTGGTTCCACAAAGACCTCTATGAACTTGTCTAGTCCAGGACAACTGAGATCTTCCGGTTTGCATGTGTGGGAGCAGCTGAAACAAAGAAGTCTGGTCCACTCTTCATTCAGGCCTGGCCCGCTCGTCTGCTGCTAGGTCCGAGAATGGCGCCAAACGAGGGTGCCGCTATGCCCCGTAGCTCTGCAGCGGCCGGCCTCCAAACTATGCAACAGAATCGAGGCCGGGGGTGTCATCCATTAGCACTTTACAAATGGGTCGTCCCCCTTAATGAATTGAATGGTCCTTCGACCCTCGTTTGATTCCGATGGCCGGCATAGATGAAATCTCATGAGACCCGCCCACTATTACTACAAAAAAGCCCTGCCCTGGCACCTCTGCTAGACAGAGAGTAAGCGACTTCTATTAGCACCGGACTGTCGAGTCTAATTGATCATGTCATGTGCAATGTCCATCAATGGTGGTTCATTAATGTCCATAGATTTAGACTCCTTCCTCCTTCCCGTATACACAAAAGATCGAGAGGGGCCCGAACCAAACCGAGAACGTAAATAGAATTCAACTCACTCTTGTATGGCTTGCCCTTGAGCCCTGGCCGAGTTGGCTAGGTCTTTCCCTCTTGTTCTGTTTCCGCCACGATAAAGACGCACGGAAGAACTATGGTATGCCCAGAGCGTGGAAGATCCATTGAGAATCCCTTGTCTCGGTAGGGAACTGTACCTATTGTCTTGAAAAAAAAAGTCAGAGCCACGGTCCCCTATTGTTTGATCCAATATTGACCAGTGCGGATCACGTTCTACTACCTCATTTCTGTGGTTCGACCTCTCGTAGTGATACTCTGGACAACAGAGAATTTGGATCCCCAGAGTGTCTTCACCGGACACTCTGGTTACCATTTCTCTAAGGCATGTCCGGATACTCACCAGGTCACAATCGGATACTCCAGATCACAGAGAACAACATCTATCTCTCATAAATATAGATATGAAACTCGGAGATCAGATCCACGTATGCTGAGCATTTCGAGCACCAAGTTTCCTAATAGGCTGTTCCTATAGTAGCACGGCTTTCCTTATAATAAAAGTGATTATCCAAATCATTGACACATCTAGGAAAAAGATCTATTCTAGATAAAACATTTCACTGTCTTCTTCTTAATCGTTTTGGGGTTTCGCCAACACCGGTTAAACTTAATTTGATGGACTAAAACCTGACTACACATTTGCTAGATGAATTAGTCCCCTAATCGTTTATCACTAATCATTGAATCCATTTCGAAAACCAAGATGTACCTCCAAAATTGCTACATGTAACGTCAGAAAAGAATTACCATTGTTATTGCCGCTTTGTGTAAAACAGAAGGTTATCTGTGCCAATCCGGCAGACATAAAAACTCAAATAGGACGGGAATGGGTTTTTAGATTGATCCCATCGACGTCTGTAAGTGCACTATGCAGTCATGGTTTAGTACTCATTTCCCGGCCAGCGGCAGTATCTCCAGACAAGATCTAACAAAGTAACTCCTGTATTGCAATTGCGCTCATGTATGGCTACGAATATAATCTCTTAGCTTGCTAAAACTTGTGTTTGTATAATGAGGTTATTTTTTGAGTTTGTTGGCGTACATGAACATGCTGAGGATGCTAACCACTTGTAAAGTGTAGTCGCTTCTAAGCACCTGTAATCACTTGCCTATGTAAGCAAAGGCAGGTGCTAGGGATCGGTCGGGCGGGCAGGGCACCCGATCGGTCACCTTCTCCCATCCGATCTCACTTAACTAAGCGGATCTGAAACATCCAATCGTTATAACATAACAGTCTCTTATGTAATATTTTCTTATGTAATATTTTTCCATTACCTATTTATCGTTACAATTCTCCCAGGGTTCAACAAAAATGAGCAAAAAACGCTTGTAAAATCCACATCATTTCAAATAAACGTATGTAACAAATTTGTCGTAGATACAAGTCTAGACAGTAAACTTATGGCACCCCCGAACGGCTACAGCGACCGTCAGCGGTGCATGAGGAGCACGAGCGCGTATGACCCTTTGGGCGTCCGTCGAGGTGAAGTGCGAGACATGTACAACAGGGTGAAACACAAAGCGTATACGATAAGCCGAAACCCCTGTCGTGTCCGACGGGGTGAAAGTCACATTTGCATTGAAGTGTAGAATTAGGGTTTACAAATTCTCCCACTTTTTCTCTCTACCCTAGGGGGTATTTATAGGGTTGGAGGATGAAAAATGTGCGATTACAATTTTGCCCTCACACGAGGGGGACTTTTGCAAGGGCACGATCGTCATTTCCCATGCATAGAAGATATTTTAGGAGAATATTTCGGGCATCTTCGGAGAATATTCTCTGGCATCTTTCGTGGAATTCCTAAGCACATCAACGCAATCCCTGATAATGCCGGTGTAGACCTCGACGATGACGGACGTCGAGGTTGCCCTTGGCGGCGTCGGCGACGTAGACTTCGACGATGATGGACGTCGTGGACGTCAAGGTTGCCCTTAGCGGCATCGGTGACGTAGACTTCGACGATGACGGACGTCATGGACGTCGAGGTTGCCCTTGGCAGCGTCGGCGACGTAGACTTCGACGATGACGGACGTCGTGGACGTCGAGGTTGCCGTTGGCGGTATTGGCGTAGTCCGTGATGACGGTGAAGACTAGGGTTGCCCCTGATGGTGTCAATGTGGTCCTTAACGGCGCATGCGAAAGACTTTGAAAACAGGCTAGCACGGCGACCCCTACCCCAACAGTAGCCCCTCGCCGATTCGGGTGATCGGGTGACGAACGCCCGGACCGGCGCACCGATTCCTGAGGGGTCGGCGCGTGGTTTGAGCTTGTTAGGGATGTACTGACGGTTCAAAACTAGGAACCGTCGGCACAAACGGATGAAGCACGGCCGGTTAATGGGCTACCGCCGTGGTATAAAAAACTGCAGATTCTTTGCCGCGGCAGGAAAGTGGCAGCGTTGGAGAGGGAGTTTGGCAACTCCGATTGTCGAACGGTTTTCACAGCTGTGAGCAGGAGGCCAAACCCTATGTCTCCACAAAGTTTGAGCCAATTCTGAGAAAGTCGACGAAATGATTGGTGGAAATTCTGGCCCGAAACCGAAGATTTCAAAAACGGCACCCGACCAAAATGCTTGGCAGAAGAGGTGTATATGCGTGTAGAATTTTTGGATGCGCCTCGTCGTTAGCTTCGATTCGAGTGGTCGTGGACCCAAAACGGACTTCGTATGAGAAAGTTGTGGCCATTTTACTGAAACCTCTCGAACGGGTTCTCCTGGTGGAGAGGTGCACCCTTCAAGGGACGGTCTGACCGGCCTCCCGGGCGGTCTGACCGGCACCCGGGGTGGTCTGACCGGCCTCCGGGGCGGTCTGACCGGCTGACATGAGTCAGCTGCGAGATATTTCCGCGGGGCGGCTATAAAGCCCGCCCCCCTCCTCTTTCTCTTCTCCTCTCTCTCTCCCTCTCTCTCCACCTCAACACCGCAGCCGGCGCGGGGTCACGCGGAGCCGCGCGGAGTCGGCCCGGCGCGGGGTCGCGTGGAGTCGGCCGCGGGCTCGGGCGGTCTGACCTCCGGGACGCGCGGTCTGACTGGCTGCGCCTGGGGTCGCGCGGAGTCGGCCGCAGGCTCGGGCGGTCTGACCTCCGGGACGCGCGGTCTGACCGGCTACGCCCGGGGTCGCGCGGAGTCGGCCGTGGGCTCGGGCGGTCTGACCTCTGGGACGTGCGGTCTGACCGGCTGCGCCCGGGGTTGCACGGAGTCGGCCGCGGGGGTCGGGCGGTCTGACCACTTGGACGCGTGGTCTGACCACTTGAGGGCGCGGTCTGACCTCCTGAGGGTGCGGTCTGACCTCTTGGACGCGCGGTCTGACCTCCTGAGGGAGCGGTCTGACCGGCTGCGCGCTGGGTCACGCAGAGTCTGCCCAGCGTGGGGTTGCGGAGATATCCTGTAATACCCGAATTCGATGAATAGGTTTTTGCCGTGCATTCATGCATACATGCCACTATCCCCACCCACACCTTGTTTAAACTTAAATGTATGAAAAACTTTATTTTATAGAATATGTACATATCTCTCCTCGGTGGAAATCATTACAACACCATCAACTTATTTGGGTCGAAAAACACCAGAATTAGCAATAGCAAGTGAGGAGAGTAGCATTCTCTAGCTAGGACCAACACCTACTTGTCCTCTTCTGAAGCCGTCCCAAAATTGCTACTAACTGCTAGTCTGATAGAGGCGATCAATCCCGAACCCTAAAAAGTGGAAGGACTAGGCTGGGGATTAGGGAAGCTCTGGTGGATGAAAAGTTCCCAATATTCATAAAGTAGTCTCGAGAGCAGAAACCAAGCTACCTACCAATTTCAAAATTTTTGGAAGAAAATAAAATAGCTGCAATTCAAACTCCATTTTAGGTCAAAACTCGGATTGAACTAGAAACCAGGTCAAACCAGCTTCAAATCAGTTCAAACTTCCACATTAGGTTCATACAAATCCATTTGGACATCCTGTCAAAATTTCAGAAAATTTGGAGCCAGATTCCGTACATAAAATAACGCCAATTAGTAAACACCACCTCTCTGCCTTATTAAAAACGAAAAAGAAAAAGTAAAAAAAAAACCAAAAGGAAGCGGGCCGAGGCCTATTGGCCTCCCAGGACGGCCCACCGACCCAGATCCGCTCTGCGACCGCACTCTTCTGTCCTCGTGCCGCGCAGGTGCCCGTCCCGTCAGCCCCTCTCGCACTCCTCTCTCTCCCTGTCGTCGTGGTACCCTGCGTCAAGGTCCCTCTTCCACTTCGCCGCCGGCCGCCGAGAGGCCACGGTGGGCGGCGCGCCTCACTCGTGTCCGACCGGCCCCGCCCCATTTAAGTCCCCTCGGACCGGACCGCTCCCTCCCCCTTTCTTCCCAGCTCAACCCTAGAGCCCCCATTCCTCCCGCCGCCCCGCGAGCGAGCCCGAAGCCACATCTCTTTTCTTTCTCCGTCTCGGTCCCAGTCTCCGCTAGCTCTCCCCGTTGAGGTTCCATCCAATCTTTCCCAAGCTCCATTTTCTTTCTCCGTTCTGCGAGTATCCTTTTCTTCTCCCTAACCTTCTCCCCCTACTTTCCCCCGTGCAGATCCGTGCCCCGAGCCTCATCCCCCTCGCCGCCGAGTTCTTCCCCGGGCCGGTAGTTGCTCCGTGACAATCCCTGAGCAACGCGGTGAGATCCCCCGACCCTCTTTCCAAGCCCCTGAGCTTCCTCATGTCCTTTCCTCCCTCCCCATCTCCCTTTTTCCCTCCAGACCGTCAGCCCCGAGGACCCTCAGCTCGACAACCAACCGCGCCACGCCGCCGCCGCCCGTCCGTGCGCGAGCTCCCCTCTGTGCTTCTCCGCTCCCCTCCGGCTGTGCATTCCCCTCTAGTGAGCTGCGGATTCTTCCACCCCCTTTTCCAAGCTGGTCGTGGCCTCTAGCACGCTTTCCGCCCGCTTCGCCGATGAGGCTCCAGCTGAGGTGCCTCTCCTCGCCGATCTTTGCCGCCACGTCAGCGCCAGGTGGATCAATGGGGGATGGTCATGGGGCCAGCTCCGCGGTTGGTGACCACTTGCCCTCCGGTGCAGCAGCGTTACGCGATACACCTCCGAGCCCGATTCCGCCGTGTACCTGACCGTTCTCCACATGCCACAGCGAGAATGGTTTAATGGATCCTTGGGTGTATAACCTCGGGTTCGCTTAGCATTTTAAGATCTGTCCAATTCTAAGAGAATTAGGGTTTTTCGGGTTTTATTTCCTTTCGGGTAGGTTTTGAAATGCAAATAACTTTTTAACCAACCGTCCAAATGCTAGCGCAAATTTTGGACTGTTTCTGGAAACTTATGAAATGGGATCTACAATATGGCTGAAACCAAATTACAAAAGTATTTGGAATGTAAATTTGAGCCAAATTAGTTAAAAGTAGTTGCTCACATTTCAACGATTATTGTCCATAATACTCATTTTGAACCGTAACTCCCCGTTTTTAACAATTTTATATATTCGGAAACCTTTTCGAGATTTCCTACATATGGTTCAATTAGTTTCCAATATGGCACATACATGTAGAGTCATTTTAGAGATTTGACACAGTCGTTAGTCCTTTTATCACCGACCGTACGATAAACCCTAGCTTGTCGACCCATGAACTCCAAATCGAGTGGGTTCCAGTCACGTTATTTGGGTATCGCTGAGTCCTTTCATAATATGAACACCTTGAGTCATGACCTGCTCTTATTTGTGTCGTGATCGTAAGCCCTAACGCAACCATCGAGCGAGAAACCCTAACATGCACGCTCGAGTTGACAAGGATTTAAGTGCTACCAATGTCACCTGAATAGAATGCTTGTAACCACACTTCGTGACACGTAGATTCCCTTAGACCTGCATATCCAACTTTCGCATCAATCTGCATACATGCCTGGGTCTCATTGGTCTTCTTTTGCCGTTTTCTATTCAGTACCGTCGAATTGGTTACAACAAAACCTAAGGGAGACCACCGGCTTAAACGCCACACGCAAGACCAAGGAACAACCTGGCAAAGCAATAGAGCTTGTTTGCATCTTTAGCTTTCCGTACTCTTGTGTAATGCCCTATTCATGATGTGCTATGTGTTGTGGATGTTTACCATGTTTTCGTTCGAAAGGTTGCGATACCCTGATCATTTGTAGGGATGTAGCTTAAGTTGAGACATCATATGGCTCTTCAAGCAAATTGTTAAGTGAGTTGGGAGAGCCGAGGGCGTGCAACAATGGGTACGGTTGGTGTTTAATTGCAGGTGAAGGGCGACCACCCAGGAGTAAGTCAAGTTTTGTTCCGTCACACGCAAACCCTTATTTCAGCGTGTCACAATCCCTTATCACGCGACCGCGGGAACGTTGAGCGGAACCAACACTGAGTGCATAGTTGGCGGTAATGTCTCCATGCCCTTGGAGGCTCGCTACCTCCAAACGGGTGTATGCACTCACTGTACCTGCTGGTTGATTTGTAGTAGCGGTCCGGAGATGAAGGAAAATGTGGTATATGATGGAGTCAATTTGGATTTGGCATATGGCTGCCCCAATTGATTTGGAATTTTGGTTAAATTGGATCAATTTGGATTGACCTACGGGCCTGTCCCAGTTGATTTTGGAACTGGTAATGGGGATGTTGTGGTATTGGACATTGATATGTATGTACCCTGATTAGTAGGTTACTCTACTTGTCTTTCTTCACCCTGTTAATGCTATGTTCTTAATTTGATTTTGTTACTCTGAAAGCGTTCCATGTTTACCTCACTGTTTGTATTTAAATCCATGTGTAAGGCCCTTTAATCAAGCACAATAAGTCCTTGCGAATTACTTTTTGTACTCAACCTTAGGTTTTATCCCTAGAGTCTTGCAGGTGAGTCCGGTGGTCAGAATGGACTTTATTCGACGACTGCTTGAACTTGGTTTTTCCCTCTGTAGTGTTCGACTCATGGGTTATTGTGGGAATGTTTTGGGACAGTGGTTTTATGCGCACACTGGGGGTTCTTGCCTTTTCATTGAATCCGCTGCTGACTAGTACTAAGCTCGTATTTACTTTATTTATTCGACTTAAAAACTTCGGTTATAAGCCGAAGTGATGTCACTCTTTGTTCACAATTTGGACAGCTAGTAAGTATTATTTCGTTCGTAGTGCTTTGGTTTGTGATAACACGTGTTATGTGGGTGCGCTCATGACAACCTTGCGTGAATGAGATGAAGTGTATGGGTATGTATGCCGTGAAGAGTTGAAGGCCGTTCCTCTTACTACTAGGTCGAGCAGGACATCGGTTGATGACCCGCTGGCTGGATGCTGGTGCCGGCCAGGGCAGGGTGTGGGCGTATTCTACCGGTCTTTCGAGCGAACCCACTAGCTTCCCGAGCGTAGGTTAGGGTGTGGGTATAATCGGTCGGGCTCACATCCTACCTTGGGCCAGTTGCTTTGTCATGGGGAATTCGAGCGAGATGACTCTACCTCCACCGGATCAGACAGTAATTGTATGTGGTTCTGGGAATTCTTAGTCTCCTTCCCGGCGCGGCTTGTCGTTTGTCAGGCTATGTCGATGTACACCTCCGCCGCGTTGAGTACGAGACTAGGTAACCGTTGCGAGGGCGTTTGTGCCACCTAGGTCGAGGTCTTGGATTCCCTTCGAGGTGTAGGCGTCCCTTTATTGCGATCCATCAGTAACTGGTTGAAGTCTGTTTTCCCTAATCATTATGTCACATAATATCCCGGGTCCAGTGCACATATCCACACGCAGAGGTGCTAGCCCCTCCGTCCTACTGCGTGGGCTCGGAGATCTTCATGAATTCTGTCATCTTCGGTCGAAGGCATGCCAAAACGTCTGGCTTTCCATTTTTTTCGTTGCATGCTTGTGTTGTCTGCGTGCGCATTCATGGGCGGCGAAAGCGCGGCCTACTCAGCTCGAAAAATTTGTGATTGTGCAACTGTGGTGACGTGTCGCGGCTGCATGTGCCCACCTGCGGCCGCCGAGTCCCGCGGGTGCCGTGCCTAGGCAGACGGCACGCACTGTGTGCCATTGGTCTGGTCCGTGGCCCCCTGTGTGCAGCGGAGAGGTAGTCTGGCGTACGGTACTAATTGCCAAGCGTTGTCCCGTGGGTCCGTGCACAGCGGGAAGCTCTTCGGGGCTCCGTACGTGCCGGGCGCGTACGGCTTTTTATCATCCCGCGGGTGTGCCGCGTGTGCGCGCAGGGTGCGTCGGCTAAGGCCCCGAGTGGCTACATGGCCGCGTTCTTCTTTTTGTTGTCTTTGGGGTGACGTACGGTGCCACGCCTGTCTTTGGTCCCGCGGTGCCGTGCGCTGTGGATGGACGTCGAGGCCAGTGCTTTGGGTCCTCGTGGTGTGCCGACTTGCACCGGGATACCCTTCGCGGGCTCTTCTGTCGTGGCTCGTTTACGTGTGCCCGCCGGCTTGGTGTTGTCCCTTGGTCCGCGCGGGGTACCGGCGGCCTCGAAGGGCGGGAGCTCCTTTTTTTTCGGGGTGCGTCGGTGACCCTCGCGGCTTGTCCCCGTGCAGGTGCTGTGGGCTCATGCGGAAAAGGCAGGAAGGGAGAGTCGAAGGCGTCGAGGCCGTACAGTGCCACGACGCCACCCCGCCGGGCTTTGTCCCTGGGGTGACCGTGTCGCGAAAGGGGAACTCTTCGGGGGGGTTCGGGTGGGCTTTCGGGGGGCTTCTGTCATACGGGTTGCCCACATA